>CM045494.1:25882707-26265697 GCA_024704745.1 Rosa lucieae | reverse complement strand
GGAGTTGCTCTTAGAGAGGTTGCTCTAGAGAGAACTTAGATCATCTTAGAGATGTTGTTGTTGTGAATGTGTTTTTCTGTTGGTCGCAGCACTACCGTCGGCTCCCGAGGAGACTAGGACCGAAGTACGTTGACAGAGGGTTTGGTGGCACTGATAGTCGGCTCCTGAGGAGACTAGGACTAGGAGTGTGATCACCGGTAAGAGAAAGAGAAGGAGAGGAGTTGCTCTTAGAGGGTTGCTCTAGAGAGAACTTAGATCATCTTAGAGATGTTTGTTTGTGAATGTGTTGGTGTCTTTCTTTGTTTCTTAGCCTCTATATATAGGCTAACAAGCCATAGTGGTTGGCCTTAAACAAATCATGATGGGTTAGGTTTGAGCACTTAAAACACTAATGGAATGTTAGGTTTAAGCACTTAAACACTAATGGATTTGTTAGGTGAGAGCACTTTCTGCTCCTTTTTTGCTGCAGCTATATCTCCACCAAGAACTCAAAATGGGCCTTCTTCTTCATATCAAATGATCCAAAATGAGTGTAGATCATGCTGGTAAAATTTCAGAGCTTTTAGTATAGTGGTTGGGCCGGAAATGCTGTTGGGACCCCTTACAGGTCCAGTTTTCCAATTTTGCTTCTGCAGAACATTGGACTGATCTTTTGAAGGCCTTCCACTTCTATCTGGATCTTGCATCTTCATAAGAAATGTTTCTTAGGATGTCTACAATGGATCTGCAGAGTTTCAGCCTATTTAGAGTTCATTTGGTCAGGCGGCCGCTCCTTCTGTTTAGCTCGGTTTCTCCTAGCCGAAGTAGGAAAATGTGCTAAAGTTGACTTTCCATTTCCATGCTTCCACAGTAGGCTTTATTTAGCCTCTAAATATATATTTCGAACTTGTCCACAATATATAGCTTGAGCCACTGACATTGGCTCAATTTCTCCAAGACGTGCCTTGTCAGGCCAAAATGCTCATTTTGGGTCCAAACAGTAGGTAACTAGAGAACAGCCCTTATTAAGGTAAATAAGATTCTCGTTAGAGTAAAGTAGGTTCTTATTTAAGTAATTAATTTCTAAAAGTGGTAATTGTAGTAGGTTTTCATTTGAGTAATTAAATCCTACAAGTGTAATTCTTTGTATGTCATATGTTAACGTAATGAGGACTTTTTTCTAGTTACCTACTTTACTCTAACGATGACCTTATTTACTTTAGGGTAAAGCTATAGTATGTTAACATTTCTCATACATCAACTATTTTTACCCCTCTAAGGACTCATGTTATCACTTTGAGGACTAATATTACTATTTTCAGGACTCATATGGTAAACTAAGAAAATTTACCACTTTAAGGACTCATGTTACCACTTTGAGGACTAATATTACTATTTTGAAGACTCATTTTACTAGTTTTAAGGCATTTGCATGCATGTTATACGTTAACACATTGTAGAATTTTCCTTTACTTTAATAAATACTTTTCTGCAGTTACCAGATGAGTCCTCAAAGTGATAAATATTACATAAAAAGATTCTTCTCCTAGATGCACTCTTAATCTCAAATTGTTAATGGGACAATTTGTTTTGAGGTTTGATGTTCTAGCAGGGATCAATGCATACATTGCAATCCTCTTTATATCAGACAAAATAGTTAAGTAGTTCCATCCATAAAAAAACTATTGCATAGCTTATTAGATTAATACTAATAACCATACTATTTGAAATTCAAATTCAAACAGATTTCAATATATAAAACTATTTTTTTATTACAAGTTTTGTATACAATGTACTGATATTTATTTGATCTCTAAACTTCTCAAAAATATCAGCTTAAGTAGACAATGTTTGATGTCTAGTTCTAATGAGGTCTTACACATAGTTACCGAATTATGTGTTAAAATATCTTTTAAATTATAGATGTAAAGTATATTAAATACTATAATTTCAAATATAAATGAAAAAACTATTTTAATATGAAATTTAATAATGATTTTTCCTGTGAGCTGTAACTTGTTGGTAAGTTATAAATCCAACATTGTAAAGGTCATGGGTTCTCACTGGTATATGTAAGGGGAGGGTGGTCTAAGTTTTTTTTTTTTTTTTTTAATAACAAAAAGATTATTTTACCCTGAACATTTTCCTCACATGAGTTCTAAATGGCCGTCACATAGGCATTTTTAACATAATAATGAAGGAAAGTACTAAAGGGGCTAACTAGGGATAGTACACATGCCATTAGACTCTCTAAACATTTGTGGGTATCAAAAAGTGCATTTGGTGATAATTCATTTACCTACAACAATACTCCTGTTCTCTAAGCCCTGAGAGTGAGTGTAGCTTGAGTCCAAATGCATGGTACGACGGTGTGGCGTGCATTTTGATGACGAGAAATATTACTTTTTTTGTTTATTTCTAATCATAAGCCGATCCCCAATTGACTTAGATCCTAAGAAATATCTTTTACATTTGGCCCGACCGAAATATGTAACGAAGAGCAAGGATTCAAATTTCTCTGAAATTGCCTAAATTTCCATCGAAATTTCCGTAATTTTGAAGTATCGAAACGAAATTCATATGCTATATCATTTCTTCCATGAGTTTCCCGAAATTTTCCCTACATTTCTACGAAATTTTTAATTTTCGAAATATCTACACACAATATATATTTAAAAATTCACACCAAAATTTTGTACGAAATTTCTCTAAAATTTCTGTGAAATTTTTATGTCACCTACAATGAATTTTTTACTTTATATTTTCATAGAGAAAATATGAAATTTTGATTTTTTTTTTCCAATCAAGTTGAATACAACAAAAAACCTTTTTGTTTTTATCTGCTACAAAGTTGAATGCTCAAACCACAACATGATTTCCTTTTTGCTTCATCTCAAATATTGTATGCTTCATACACTGAAACATCATATTAGGTAATTCCACAATATCCGTTATATGGATTGCATGTGGAAAGGGAACAACACGTACACATACAATACCCATGTGATGCATCAGTACGAAAATCATTTCCAAAATTCATGTTTGACAGTAGTATTGTATGATACTAAATGAAGGCAGTTCAACTAGCTAGATCGAATCACATCGTAGTAACTTTTATATTCTTTTTGTTGTACTTGTTCATTTTCATTCACGTGGTTTTGGTTTTATGTGTCCCGCCCCGCCCCATTGTGATTTTCTAATTATTAAAAAAAGTAAATTATATTTACATTATCAATATACAACACATTATCAATACACATAGATAAAAACACTAATTTAGCAACTTACTACAATACTAGGTAATTATTCGTCTATATAAAATATTATAATTCTATTATAAATGTATAATTTTAGAGAGGTTACATTGTAAATATGTTTATTATAGAGTCTAGTCTATGTAAAAGTTTCATTCAAAAATATCATTTTATAAATGCAATTAATTTGACTTCTTTATTTTTAATTGAAATTTTCACCGAAATCGAAATTTTCTCCGAAATTTCCTTAAATTTAAGTACCGAAATTGAAACCGAAACCGAAATTTGAAACCTTGATGACGAGTAATGAATAAATGAGAAATTAGGCCCAAATTCATGCAAACAGAATTGAGACATGAGTCGTCTTCGGTACTTGCTCGTCTTCAATGTGTGATAAAATTCAAATTTGCTTGTTGCTTGTTGCTTGGTCCTGTATATTGAAGCAATCACTCTTATCGAGTTGAAGCATGGGTTGTATTTTCATTATTGTGGACTTCGCCGAGATATCAGGTGAGAAAGATAATTCCATGAATTCAATTAAGATGCCTTACTTCGCCTTTTCTTCTGTCGTTTCTGGTGGTTAAATTGTTTCTATTTCTTTTTCGTCTTCGTAGCTTGGATAGGTTCATAGTCTTGTAAGGAGTGCTAGGAATTTGGCTAGGATTGTCAATAAAAAAAATGTTTTCCAAAAAAGAATTATCCATGTAGTTCGCTTTTGATAAAGAAAACAAAATAGAGAGTATGTTAGGTGGTAAATGAGTGTAGGACCATAATGAGAGATGTATAGGGTTTACGAATAAACGATAATGAATGGAATAGACTGCTTGTCTGCTTTAAAGTGAAGACCCAGATATGACGATTTCTTCGAGACTATGGAGAGGCGCGAATCTGGGAGCACTCGTCTTGGCTAAAATGAGTTTCGTTCTGAAGGCATTTTGAGTTCAATTTTTTGTTTTGTTTTATAGGTCCTCCCTAGTGTCAAATCCAGGCTATGCCTCTTGGTACCATCCCCTCCTTCTCTATAAACATCACAAGAGAATTTCATGTTTTGCTTCCTGATGATGGTAAACCTGTGTTTGTGTTTTGCATATTCATCTTCTTGTGCAGAAGCGTAATAAACACAATATTGACATAAAACTAGATGAGCGGCCAAACGACAATTAAGAAAGCAAACACAAGAAAACAAAGATTAATAGTGATTCTCTCAATCGGTGTGATCGAGGCACATCAACTTTCGAAGATAAATTCCACTACAACAAAATGGAAAGAATACAATAGAGTTTAGGATTGAACTCCTACGCAAAACCCCAATACAACCAGTTCCCGACTTCTAATAGAAACTAACCAATTACAAGACACCGACACGAACACGAACACCAACACCAACACCAACTCAAAGCTCTTAAGTTCTTCAATTATGCAGCACCTTGTATATCAAAGGAAACAAAGAAGATGCTTCTATCTTTAACACCAATACGTTTGCAGTAGCAGTTATATAACATGTGAAAAAATATATATATATATATATATAAATATAAATATATATATATCCTAATTAACCTAGGCACGTGTTGTGCCATAAGACTACCCCCACAATTGTTTGGGCTGGGCATATCAACATGGGATTAGTCCATCATTCAAGTAAAGCTAACTATCAACACATCTTTCTGCTCTAATTCCTTGAACATCAACAATGCTCATGACTGAAATGTAGACATAGAAGCTTTCAATGCCACCATTTTCTTCTCCATTCATTTAGTTGTCTTCCAAGTAGCGCTAAGATTAACGTTTTCAGCCTGACGTAGAATCTCTTCATCAAGAGTAACCAGGACGTTGCAGTCTTGGTTCCACAAGATGCTTGACCCTCTTTACAGATGCTAAACGGTCCCTTCTTAGCAACAATGGAAACATAGGATTTCAAGCTTCTCTTTTTCTTCTTCCATCATCTCTCTCTTCTTATGTTCAACAAGCACAACTACAAAGATCTCCATATTATGTTTGGGATGTCCACTTATCACAATCTCTATATGATCTTGGTACCATGGTGATTCCTTTGGTCCATCGGCAAACTCAAATGTTGTTGGGAACATATGCATAGGTGACGATTAACATTCGTAGACATGGAGAAAAGTAATGTTCGCATTGTAGGTGTATGGGGGATTGGCGGAATAGGAAAGACCACACTTGCTAAGGCCATGTTTAATTCAACTCGCCACAAGTTTGAAAGTAGCTGTTTTTTGGCAGATGTTAGATCAAATTCAATGCCACATCGAGGATTTACCCAACTACAAGAGATTCTTTTGTTTGATATCTTAGGGGACTCAAACTTGAAGGTGAGCAATGCTCATATAGGAGTCAATTTGATAAAGAAAATGATGGAACACAAAAAACTTCTCTTAATCCTTGATGATGTGAGTGATTCAGAGCAATTAAATAACTCAGCTCCATAGTTTGATATTTTTGGTCCAGGAAGTAGAATTATTATAACAACAAGAGATAAACATGGACTAAATGCTCATGCAATTCATGAGGTCAAGATGTTAGATGAAGGTCAAATATTGAAGTTGTTTTGTTTGAATGCATTCAATAGTGATGGACCTCCAACTAATTACATTAAGCTTGAATATCAGGCGGTACACTATGCACAAGGTCTTCCATTAGATTTGATACTCTTAAGTTGTCACTTAACTGGTAAAAGTATCAAATCTAATGGAAAACCTTGTGCATAGTATACCGCCCGATGTTCAAGCTTAACGTAATTGGTCGGAGGTTCACCGTTGTTGAATATGCATTCAAACGAAACAATACTAATGCTTGACCTTCATCTAACATCTTGACCTCATTTATTAAATCAACTTAATAAGCAGATAGTCAACGTTTATCTTTTGTTGTTATAATAATTCTACTGCCTGGACCAAAACTATCAAACTATGGAGCTAAGTTATCTAATATCTCCGAACTGCTCACATCATCAAGGATTAAGAGAAGTTTCTTGTGTTGCATCATTTTCATTATCAAATTGACTCCTACATTACAATCGCTCACCTTCAAGTTTGAGTCCCCTAAGATAACAAACAAACGAGTCTCTTACAGTTGGGAGAGCCCTCGATGTGGCATTGAAGTTGATGTAACATCTGTCAAAAAACAGCTATTTTTAAACTTAGAGCGACTTGAATTGAATATGGCCTTAGCAAATGTGATCTTTCCTATTCCTCCGATCCCTCGTATACCTACAATGCGAACATTACTTTTCTCCATATCTAAAAGTCTGTTGATATCCTGTACACAAGAGTCTATTCCAATTAGATACTTCGTTACCTCCAAATGATATGAATGAGTTAATACTTAGGTAGATAGCTTCCTCCAAATGATATGAATGAGTTAATACTTAGGTAGATAGCTTCCTGACAACCGTTTTACTAAACTGATACTAATACCTATCAATTTAAAAGTAATATGTTTAAAGTATGTGAGAGAGAGAACTGAGAGTTAGTGAGGCTAAAAACATACTTGCCATCGGATAAAGGCCATCCAGACATATTAGCTGCTTTGGAAAGAGCTGCCATCCATTGACCCATGTGACTCTTGTGTTTGCCTTCAAGTTTAGCAACTGCCTTGCGAAAAGCACCTCTTTAGTGTTGAATATCATCTCCGTTATGCTGTGTAGCTTGTTCAGCCTTCACCAAAAGACGTGTATCAGCCTTTTTCTTTTTTGATGTCTACATAAGAAATGTCATCAATTTGGGCAATATGGTCAGTCAAGGTTTCATCATCAGCATAAAGTTGAATAAATGAAAATGTATGGAATCCAATCGATTTGTTCCTTCTCTCGACTAAAGCCCACTAAGAACCTTTTGCTTTTGACTGACTTATGACTTACAATCTGTATGATGAAAGACTGGATATAGAACCAAATTGGTTCTTTCTAAATAACTATTTGCTGTCAGTTGTGTATACCAATTCTTTGATTTGAACATAAACTCTATAATTCTTGTGTGACATGGTAGGAAAGATCAAGAGAAAGAACTCACCAATTAATTTTTGATTCCAGAGTTGAAAAATTTGCTACATGCATACTCGAGTTCACTTCTCTCCCTCTTTTTCCTTTGCTCCTCTTTTTTTATTTCTCCTGTAAACAGAGAAAAACAAAGACATAAACTTCACACTCTAATTCAATCACGTATCACGGAGTTGATACATGTGGCCTATTTTGATTGAGATGATAGCTTCCTTAATTTGATGTACTAGTCAATTTTACAACTGGGAAAGAGACTTACATTAATTTGTGATATCAGCTGGAAGATCTGGAAGACGAGATATGCCTATGTGTACCAAAATATATTTGCTAATACCTGAAAGCCAAAAAGCCTGGATTTGATGAATCTGTACCACAAGAGCTAGAGAAAGAAACTGGATAGCTTTCAGTAAGATCAACAGTGATGGATCTTGGTGTAAGAAGTACCTGTGAAGCAGATCTATGAGTGATTATGAGAGATGATCAAGCAGATTTGCGGATCGGCGTTGATTGTAGGACTAGATCTAAGTCCCATCACTTCATCTCCCTTTCATCTGCTTTGAGGAGTGATTCACAGGTGCTGATCAAGGAGATCTGGAGCTCTAATATTCACAGGTGCTTTCAACTTTCTTTCTGACCAAAAAAAAAAAAAAAAATCTTATCTGCTTTGCTTTGCTGATTCTTCTGTTTCTGTCTTCTCTCTTCTCTCTCTTTTTGGGTCAAGGAAGGAAGCAGCTAGAGAAGGGTTTCTTTACACGTCTCCTTCCCCAACAACTCAACTTTTTGTTTTCTACTCTTCTCTCTACTTGTCTTGGCTTCAATGCTGGCCAACTACCAGTCTACCACCTTTGTATATATCTATTCACATGCTGGTTGGGTTGAAGCCCAACCCAAAACTTCAAAATTAAAAGTTCTCCTATTTGTTAAATTTTTGGGTTTTTTGGGCTGCATGTTGGTTAAGGTTGGTGCACATATATTACTCCAAGGGTCGGAGTTCGACCTTCTTTTCAGTGACGGTTGGATGCAGTTTTACTGTTGGAGATGCTCTTACATGCGGTTAAAGGTGAAGTTTTTCTTGCACCTATCCCCCAATGCAGTGGAATCTTCACCAGTGAGCCATAGTTTTAATCATCTTTTCCACTAATATAAAAGATGCAGAGATTTTATGGTAATAGAGACGCTCGAACTTTTTTTTTTTTTTGAACTGAAACATGAAAATTATTCAAAGCACATGGGTTGGGTTAGCTAGCTAACACGTAAAGAAATTCCCACCAAACACAATTTGAAATATTGATCGTATTACTTGCTTGTCAGGACTCAGGACCCTACATCATGTTCTTCTCTTGCTTTTACTTTGTTTAATTTAGTCTCTGCTTCCTTGCTTTTGTTTGTGTCTAGGTTTTGCAACCCTCAGAAGTGTCCACAGTTCACAATAAACCCTCTTCATTTTTATCTTTGATGTGTCTAGAGGTCTGCTGCATATAAAGAGGTAGAGGTTTCAGTAACCGTCTGGAACTCCGTCAGCTAGTTGTTCCTTTTCCATTCAGGAAATTTGAAAAAAAAAAAAAAAAGAATAACTTGCCATTTTCAATTTTTAATTTCATTAATGGATGGGTAAAATTTGAAACTGTGTTGGGTATAATCTTCAATGAAGAACTCTTCAGACCGAAAAAGATAGATTTGGCAAGCATAGCATACCGACTAGTAGAGTTGTAGCAGACTAGCGGTTGACAAATTTCTAGGATCTATCAAAGCACCATGGTTTGGGTTCTTGACCATTTACCCAATTTGAGCCCAACAAATGCTCACTTACTCTACTAAAATTTTGTGTACCTAGAAATGGTCATGATACCAGGTTCATCGTAGGAATTCAAGGGTTGTCTATGGTGGAGATCGATTTATTTAAAAGTGAAGGCTCCACAGAAACTGTCAAGACTCAAGAGTGACTAGTTGAGGCCAAAGTCCGTTTATTAGAATCTGATGCAAAGCTGTTCATTGATTAGAAGCGGGGGTAGAAATCATAAATGACATAAAGAAGTGAATAGGATGCAATGTTGCATCAAACGTCTTCTTTCTTTTATTTCTTTGCTTTAATAAAAGTAATATGAATGAACGGATATGAACTTTAAAATGAAATGGAATCTTCACAAAAAGAAATAGATTAATCATCTTTCCAATAATATAAAAGATACCAAGATTATATGCTAATAGAGAGTACAACTCAAACCCATTGTGGCTCCCTTTCCTTTCAAAAAGTGGTTATGCTTCCAGCAAAGAAGATAACGAGCAGAACTGGGAAACTGATTTTCCAAGTCATAGACATCAATAAATTGAAAGGTACACTGAGTTGGCCTGTATTCGGATGGGGACTTCTGAATTCCTATCTAGAATTACATATACCGACTTCAAAATCTGTCACTGTTTTCCATGTGTTAACTATAGGCTATAACAGTTAGTTCCTACTTTCCAGTTCACATTCTAACCCTTTAAACATAGGCTACGTTTCAGCAACTTGAGTAAGCAATGAAAGATGGTGTTCCCTTTTTTTCATTACCCATGTACAGTAGGATGTACCATCTTACGCAGAAACATTTTTAGGCTTCAATTACTCCCTCAGAAAGCTCCATGGTCCAGTTCCAGTCCCTATCCTGTAATGCAAGTTCAAGATCAATGTGGAAGCAACTTCTGATATAGATTCACGATAATATGTTAGGACACTCCTTGCGAAACAAGTTGGTTGTTACATGGTTTCTTGCATTCGTTTTATATCCAACTAAAGATCAAACAAACACAGAAAGCATACTTTCCTATTTGTACTTCAGGAAATCAGTTCCTTTAGATTAGAGAAAGTACAGATTTTTTTTTAATTACAAAACTTACCTCCAAAATCCAACCACTGTGCGCAAACTCATGAAGATTGTTAAAGCAACCCAGATACCAACAAAGCCATGGCTCGATGATAATAGAAACAGGCACAAGCCACAACACCTGGATTCAACAGAGAATATGAGAATGCTTGATAATAATCAAACCAGGCACAATATGCTCACTAAAGCACCAACACCTGGAGTCGAGAGAGTTCAACTACAGTATACAAGTGAAAATAGACAGCAACATGGATTTCTACACTTGCCATTGAGTAGGCAGATATGCAAAATCTGATGCCCATAATTTACTCCATCAAAAACAAATGCCAGAGCATTAATGGGCTGAGTCACTGCAATAAACTAGCCAGAAAGGAAGAATCGTCAGCTCTCAAAGTGTCTGTAAAGTAACAGAACAAAAAAAACAAAATTTATTTTGTTTCTTGCTTGAATGGAGGAGAGGGATACCGGAATGCCTAAACTTATAAGGTGCAAAACATCGATATCATCGGTAAATAATCTTGACGCAAACTTTAGTACAACTGTAAGGATGACTGAGAGCACTATCCCTAGAACCAAAGCATCTGCAAAATCAAATAATTAGCAGTTCAAAACAGAGCAAGAAGAGGGAGTAACTTAATATGTTCAAAATTTAAGCCACCTGCAATACACGTGAAGCTGTTGGCAACGACCTTGCTGTGATCCTTCCTTGCAAATGCACTTGCAAGGATTGCCTGCAAGTTTGGATACAATTAGATCTACACCATGGAAAGAATCAAAATGGAACATATAAAATAATTAGAGTGAATAGTGTCACAGATGATAAGCAGTAAATTACAGAAGATGAAGACACTTTGTAGAGCATTTATGGTAAGACATAAGAAAGGCTAAGACGTCGCAAAAAGCAATTGAGAATTAACATCATAAGCATGCAATACTGAAGCAATTGTGAGTTTTCCTTTGATCCTGTCAGACTTCTGGAAGGTTTTTAAAGTCACTGCTAATTAAATGGAAGTTTTCTCTACAATAAAACACCTGGGAGACAAAATGAAATCAAGAACAGCCGAGGCACAAAAAGAGATCTGGTCTTAGTGCAGAGGAAATCTGAGCGCATCTTAGCAGATAATAAGAACAAAACTCCAGCTTCACAAGAGAATCTAAAGAAAGTGCAGAGGAAATCTGAGCGCATCTTAGCAGATAATAAGAACAAACTCCAGCTTCACAAGAGAATCTAAAGAAACCAAAATGAGAAGATAAAAATATTTAAAAAAATAAATAATTTTTTTTAAAAAAAATTCTGCAATCCTGATGCAAAAACATCTATATATTTATTGATTAAAGTCTCAATCATTCTCTTGCTGAATGCAACCTATATGCAAGAAAACAAACTTTGATACTTTTAATTTCTAAGGATATGGCTCAATAGGGTACTAGACTTTCATTGTCTGTGAGATCTTTAGTTTTGGTCACCAGTTTCTCTAGTAGCTCCATAAGTTCCTCAGTTATTGAGAAAGCCTTGCACCTAAGAGTGTTATGCTGAACACTTTAAGTAGATGCATCCTTGGTTTATATCAACTATAAGTAACCCTGATATTCAAAAATGTTCATTCTGCCTAATTGTAGGTTTGTAGAAAAGAAAAAAGACAGACAAGAGATCAGTACTATTTTGTAGAACAAGAAGTCTGATCTCTGAGACTGCATTTTTAAGGGAGAAATCTGTTTTGATCGAATGAGCACATGGTCATGGCCAAACACAGCTCATAGATTTTTAATTTTACTATATTAATTTCAAATTTCTTATTAAAATAGAATTACCACAGTAGTAAAGGAAATAATTTATGCTCAACTGGATTATGTAACTATACAAAATTTTGAGATGTCGGCAATGTAAATCACCATCACATAATGTATGCTTTATTCAAAATCATTTACTTACTTGTCCAGCCACAGCTAACCCATCCGCAAGCAAAGAGGCTGCAAGCCAAATCTGCAAGCAAACTTGAAATGCTGCCATTGATGTCGATCCCTGCCTCGCAGCTAATGATGCTGCCAGGGTGACACAGAATGTTGCAGCTATAACTCTCACCAATAACATACCCCCTGATCCAAGATGAAAAGAAAAAGATATGGAACAGTCAAGAAATAATTTTTTTCCAGCGTTTCTAGTTGAATGTGATTTTAAAGGCTAGAAGTTGAGAGAAGTAAATAATCTGCAAAGCAGATTGATGAAGCTTGGTTGCAGATTATTTACTTGCAAAGAAAAAGAAAATAGAAGCCTTTACCATTTTTCAGAAACTGGCCAATTCGTAGATCTTTGATGCCTGGGGTTAGGAGATCAACTTGTTTGTTTAATCTCCATAACAGTATCAGGGAGATTAAATACCTACAATAATCACAGAACAAGTAAACAGCAATAAGGCAGCAGACAGCAATATTTTCATTGACATGGAAAAGAAGTCTTGGCAACAGCGTACAGACTTCTGATATTGAATCATTATTAGCCATAGGTAAGCTTACTGAGAGATAACATGGGCAATGGCCGCACCGGTAATGCCCATATGGAGTACAAACATTAATATTGGGTCCAAAATGATGTTTACTGTATCTCCCACAACTGCAGTTAAAGAAGCAAATATGAATGGCTTCAGTATTTATAACTAACCCAGTAAAGATGCAGTAAACAGGTGCTCTGTTTTCTTATCCTTAGAAACAGGTGCTCTAATTCTCTAGAACTAGTTTAAGAATTACCCCAGCAGTATTTAAAGAGGAAAACATGATGAATCTATGATTTCACATATGAAACTGATAGAAAGGGAGCTTGAAAAAGTACACCAGAAACCAGACTTCACTTAAAGGAGAAAGTGAAGACAAGACAAACATGGAGAATGTCTAGGGTAATTTTTTATGCATCAAGTGAGACTAGGATCAGATTGATATGATGAGAGGATGGAGACAAAAATTGAAGGCACAAATGATGTCCTAGATGGAAGATTTATACTTCCCAATTTTTGGTTATGAATTACTCTCATCTGATTCTTTGCATTGTAATCTGAGGGGCCTCAAGAGGATTTTTTAAGACCAGAGAATTTTATTATTGAAGACAAATTCTTGGAATGGATCACGCTTGTTTCAATAGGTAATGAAAGACTGTTTTAGTGTGTCATGCTCATCTGTGCACTTGCCACATATTACAGTTAAAATTCTTGAGAGAGAGAGAGAGAGAGAGAGAGGAATACTTGTAGCATATAAGGAGTTTTTGTATCCTTAAAACCACGGAAAACCCCCTGCATGGCCAAAGAGAGAAGAACTGCAGGAGCACCAAGTGACCTTAGTGTCAGGTATTGTCTCGCTGGTCTTAACATAGGAGAATTCTGCAATAGAAAATGAATCGATATTCTCAGTATTCACTACACAGTTATTTCTAGAACAGTAATTTTGAATATCAGAAGTAGAACAACATCATAGAACAAAATTCATATGAATTTCAATGAGAACATTAGATTTATGCAAGCAATTTGAGGTGTAAAATATTCCTACAAATTAAATAACTCCAGGTAATAAATTATGCCCATGTTAAGAAATTGCAGCGGTTAGAGCTCAGAATGCCCGATACTTCATATTTCCAATAAACATGACTTGGTACTCATTAAACTCCCAGAAAGTGATTTGACTAACCTAGTCATGCTAAACAAATCGTATCTATCCATGTAAGCATCGGAAACTTTGTAAATGAATAGAATTGAGAATGCAGTCATCTTTCTTTTTCAGTATGACTCAAAATTCCTATTAGATTCAACCAGCAAAAGAATGGTAGAATGTTTGGAATCCATATTATGCAAGGAGACACTGTTTTTGCTAATTCGAATTGAAAGGTGATATCAAATAGCTCTATATCCAGCAACATACATCACATGAATAGAGAAGGAAAATAACATACATAGTTAAGCAGGATCCCAAATATGAGATATCTTCCGCATCTCAATGGCATAGAAAATTTTAATGGTGCCAAAGTAAAAGAAAATTTTCTATACTGCTATCCCTGACATAACGCCACATTCAATCAAGTAACTAGTACAGCTTGGAATTCCCTTGTTCAATGACTACAAATGCAGCAATAATTGCAATTTTTCAGAAAAGATGGTTGAACTTACAGCTTAGGTAATATAGTTCGTCCCAAAAACTAAGGCAGTAACTTGCCGAGCCTCTTGAGGTGGTAAATAAACGCGGCATATGTGAGATGAAAATGATCCTCAGTTTCTTTTAAGATGTATGTATCATTGTTTTGTGAAGACATGACTCACATGAGACAGAGAGCAGTATACTGATTCTATAACTTTGCTTTGTTACTCTATTTTTTTTTTCCATTTCTGAAAAGAAACTGACTTTATCAATCATAAAAGCATGATACAACAAAATTGGACAAGAGGTCCACGACAGACAAAAGCCACAGTAGAAACCAGAAAGCTACATCCACATGAAATAAGATAGCTGCAGCAACCACACTAATTATGTCTGAAACCTTAGACAACGGTTGTGTTCCAATGTAGCACAATCTAAGAAAGGCTGTAGTTTATGAGATCTACAAAAACAGATGCCCATTACATTGCTCTGAAAGTTTGTTCCTTTCCTACCTAACTTATGCCCTCCCCAGTTTCCGTATTAGGATACATTACCCATTGGAAAGACATTTTCATTGATAGGAAATAACATATTTCTGCACATTTCGGCTACACAGAAAAGACAATTTACTTACAAAATGAAGTTCAAAACAATGATGTGTAGTTTAGACCTTGTACATTTATGATGCAGGAAATGGAAAAAAAATGAAAAGAGGCATGAAAGCAGTTGAAGTTGCCAACTACAAAGATATGAGATCAAGTTGACCAGCATTGGTCATTCCATAACAAAGAATGCAACCATCAAGAAACATGGAACAGAATATCTAAAATCTCCAACAGTTCAAAATGAACTTACAGAATCTACCCCCATGTAATTTAGGATGGGGTTTGCAGCAAAAATAAGGAATAGAGTTTGAACAACCCCCAGGACGCTGCCAATAACCAATGCTGATGAAGCAGATGGAATACGCCTTCTGACATGCTCAAGTTTGACCATTTCTGTACTATCATTGGAAATGGATGATGGTGTAGAGTCTGGTTTACAAATTGAGGCAAAAAAATAAGAAAAGTGACAGTATAATTCTTATGGAGGAGCTCCTATAAGCAATAAAGTGATCCACATAGTTAGTTTATTCCAAAATTAAGAAGGGGAAAGGAGACAATGTACCAACAAGTGGTTTGAGTACGTCCATTTCCTTGTTGACAGAAGTAGCATTTTCCAATTCTTCATATACTTGTTCTTTAGTACTTAATGGTTCCGTAGTATCTTCTTCAGCAACAAAAGAGGTTGTAATACTGACAAGTGGGAAAATTGCTATTTTTGATACTTGATTGAAAACAGCAATAGAAATTCCCACAGCTGCGAGCTCCACTGGACCTATACAAAGTCATGGATTATTACGATTAATCAAATTTTGGTCCATATTATACATTGCTTCAGAATTTATTAAGAGCTAAATTCTTGATAACTAGGATTGCTACAGACAACCGAATAGGAGAGCTAAATTCTTGTTCTCTCAAGGGCTTAAACTAGTTCATATCCTAAAACTTCAATGTATTAACTTTATAGCAATCCTATAAACAAGCTGGATAAGAAAGCTTTCTCTTTTCGGTTGTCTGTAGCAATGGCGGAAACTTCCCTTCTAAGGCGACTCTCTGTACAATCTTATGAGCATTATGCACATGTTTAACGCTTTTCAATTTATAAAGAAAAAAGTTTCAAAATGAGCAGGAAGCCATCATACTAAAGATCTTAAAGATCTTGCTTGCAGACTGAAAAATTTCAGTTCACATCCCAAGCAAAAGGATTGGCTACAATAAAATGGTGAATTTGCTGACAAAGATTGGAACTGCATTTATGAAACATCTGAACATATAATTCCCCAAAAAATTTAAACATCGCCATCACATACCTATATGGCCAACAAATGCTGTGTCAATTAGAGAAGCAGCAGGGTCTGCTACTAACGCTAGTAGCGTAGGAAGTGCAATATGTACTATCTCCACACCTAGCTCATCAGCTTTGAAAACATTCCTGGAAATTATATTGAAATTTGTGGTAAGAAACTATATATAATAAATTTCCCATTAAAATTTTAAAACAGAGAACCAACAACAAAGCAAGCAAAAGTACATTCATTCGGGTCTGAACCGTAGGCTATAGAGTTTATGTTATAAACAATCATAGTGACAAGAGCGGAAAACTAAAAGAGCCCACCTCACATAAAAGAAGTTACCTTGTGTGTCTGAAGAACACAAGGAGGGGCATCTTGCCCATATTCTTGCAACAATTTAGGAGAGTATATATAGCCATGATTAGAATAAGGCCTTCCTCACGGAGCTTTGAAAGAGAACAGGCTCAATATTTAAAACAATCAAAACGTAATAGAGTCCTCAATCTTGATCATCACAAATGCAAGAGCAAGAAATAAAACACAATTTCAAGAACTCCCAGCGTTATGAAAAGGCCAAACAACAATTGCAAACGAAAGCAGAAAGACGCCAAAAGAATTGGTTAACACTTGGTATCTAGAAATTGAAGTTTCTTTTCTAAATCAAAGAAATGAGGAACCAAATGATACAAAGGAATGGGGAATGCTTAATGGGGAAGAATCAAAACGATATTTGCATTCAAAGAAGAAAAGAAATGGAGTTTTGAACTAACCTGATTACACCAGATAAGCAGAAACCGCATGAACCTCCCTCAGTTGGTTAAACCCAGGAACAACAACCAAATAAATGAAACTATTGTTATATATTATAATAACACGACCACAACCTCGGACAACGATGGACTGTAATAATCCATGTACATAACATAACCAGCTATTTCACATAGGCCCAACGAAAAGCACAAGCATAAGAGATACAAAAGACCCAAGACCCAAATGATTTGACTTCCCGGCTATAAAAGACGATTCATACAAGGTTGAATTATTTATTTGGCTGATTTGAGTGAAGTTGCAGTTCGAAAACATGCAACGTCTCCTTTCCGTTTATATTCCGGTAGTCTAAACGTAGATTCTAGTCATTGTACGGTTTATTTTTATTGTCTATATATATATATATATATCTATACTATTATTAAGAGAAGAGGTTTGGTTAGCCAAAACTCAAAATTTTGACAGATTTAACCCTGAAATATTAAAAAACTTTGAGAATAAATTAAATCACAAGGATAAATATGACAATTATAAAATAGATTTTGTTAATAAAATTAAAAAGAAATTAACCCACAACCCCCACTTTTCTCTCCCACTATATTCTCTCTGCAATAACTGTTTTATTTCATTCATTTTTTTTTAAAAGAAAAAACTATTACACATGCAGAGCATGTATGAAGAAGGCTAGTATATATAAGAAAAATTATCATTTTGGTTACTTAGATTGACACTTTGATCACCATACAACTCTGTTAAATTGGTGATGTGGCAATCCTTCTATGTTAAAATGTCTATTATACCCTCACCCTTTTTTTAGTTCTTTTTATTATATACTAGAAAATGTCCACACACCCGATGGGTGTGAGAGTAGTGGGGAGTTATAATTCTGAGAGTGGTGAGTTTAAAATAGTCATTTTTTTTATTTTATTTTTTTTATTGTTTTATTTTGCTTTTTACATTTTTATTCCTGATGTCAAAATGTAATCCATGACATTTTAATATTTGAGGGTTATAAAGGTAAAAAAAATCAGTTTTGGCTAACAACACCTCTTCTCTTAATAATAGTATAGATATATATATATATATATATATATTTTTTTTTTATTTCTTCTTCTTCTTCTTCTTCCTTCTTTCAACTCTCTCTACTCCAGATACCTCCCTCCATCTCCTCCGCAATCTTCCCCTTCTCTTTCAAGTCTGAGACTTGTCCAATCTCAACAACATGTCGTCCTCGTCAATTCCTGCCTCACCCTAATCTCTCTTGCTCCTCTCCGCACTTTCCCAAGCTCATGACCCAATATGCATCGTCGGCGGCGTAGTCTGGTGAAGCTTGTTCCCCTCCGACACTCCCCTTGCCAGCACTACCTCCAACACTTCCTGTACCCCCTTGTCTTACCTCTCTCTCTCTTTCTACCAAAACCCATATATAACTCTAGTAACCCATCCCCACAGCTCTCTCCAATCTCCATCTCTGACCTCTCTCGTTCGACCCAGGATCTGACCCCTCGACTCCATTTCAGCCAACATCGCTGTCGTCAAATCGATTTCATCAATTTTAGATTCTGGAGCTCCCAATTTTCAATTTCGATTTCATCACTCCCCTCATTCTCTTCATACTCATTTCCCCATCCAATTTTATACTCCTCTATTTCTGCAATTCACTACTACGCAACCCATCATCACTCAAACAAAATTAACCTCACTACCTCAAGCTCATAACAAGTTCTACAGAGAGAAAAAAAATAAAGAGCAACATTCATCTACCCCTCTCTCTCTCTTTTCTCTGACTAATCAATTCACCGAGACCAATTCATAGCTCAAAAACGACAACCAACACTGCCTTCACAATTCACCCGCCATGCTTAAGCTTTGAAACCCTAGATTAACAGGGGAGGGAGAAGAGGTCGGAGTACTTGGACTAGCGGAGCTGGGCGGTGAAGACGGAGTTGATGGTGTAGATGGTGCGGCGGCAATGGAGTAGATGGAGTGGCGAGTGTAGAGCGCAGCTTCTTCGTTGCGGCAGATGAAGAGCTTACAAGTCTTCTGTGCTATAAGAGGCTGAGGAAGACGATGAAGAGCAAAACTCCACCACCATCGAACTCATCGAGGTGGGATCAAACCAAAAAAAAAATTGAGAATTTGTTTATGGAGAGAGCAGAGAGAGGAAAAAGGCATTTTTACCCTTGATTTAATGACAAATCTTAACGGATTGACCTATTGGTCCAAAATTGAGAGATGAGGGAGTAAAGTGTGAAATTAAAAAGAGTGGGACTGAAGTGTTTTTCCCTGATAGAGTGACCAAAGTGTCGATTGAGTTATAGTTGAATGGCTAAAATAATAATTTTTCCTATATACAAAGCCAAAACATGGTTTTTGTTAAATTTTCGAAAACGTAAAGAGGCCACTTAGTGACAGACGGGTACAGGCAGACAGGTACACATTTGGGAACTACTCCCTTCAAAACGAAGTTCTTGTCAGTTAGAATTTGTTTCAGATTCAATTGATGGGACTACTTCCAAGTAGAAGATGGAGCTTTTATATGACTTTTTCTTCCCTTAGGTTGCAGAACAGATTGCTTGTATCCTATTGAGGGGTAGAAGACCTCAAGATTGTCTAATTTGGAAGCTCGAAAAGAAAGGTTTTTACACTGTTAAGAGTAGGTACGTACATAGTTGCTAGAGACTTGGTCATGGGCAATTTTCTTTCTTTATCCTCACAAAGCGACCCTTTTGCCGAGTTATGGAGAGCCTTATGGAATGCAAAAATTCCAGGTAAGGCTTCAATTTTTGCATAGAGAGCTTGTCATGATATTCTCCTAACTTGGTCAAAGTTAACCACCATAGGTTATACGGGTGAACTACATTGTTTATTATGCTCTCATCCCTAGTTAAACTCTAGGTCATGTTATATGTGAATGCCCAATTACTAGAGATATTCTTGTTGCATTCCCTTTCTTCATCGAGGTACGTACCAGCTTCACCTTCCTTCGTTTTCAAGGAATGGCTACTTGGTCAAACTAGATCAATGTCTGCTAGTTGTTTTGATAGACTCTTTATTATCTTGTGGAATCTATATATGGAAGAATAGAAATGATAAGTTGTGGAACAATGAGGAAAAGTCTAAATCTAATTTGGTGTCTGCTATCATGGCCTGTTATGAAGAATCCACCATATAAAAATGAAAATTATGGTCAACTTCATCCATTGCCAATTAGTTTTGGTTGTAAAATCCAGATTACTTTATCAAGTGGAAGTTTCGGGATTGTGGTGATTAGTAGGTTTGAGAGTGTGGAGTTGGGTTTCAGTTGGAGAAGTGTTTTTGGAAGTAGGTGAAGCATTTAGAGAGGTTTGGTGTTGTTTCTTTCCTTAGTTTTAGGGTTTTTGAGTGGTTTACTATAGAACACATAAGTAGTTGTGTTGTGATTGCGACAGTTTTTGCGTTCTACATGTTGTCACCCATTGTTCTAAGTAATTTTCTTTTGGAAAGGTGGACTTCGAAGCACAAAACAAAAACAAAATTCTGGGGTATCATCACCAAGTGAAAGATTGAATTCTTGTTTTGAATCTTTTGGTGGCTTTTCTATGGGATCCAGAAGACATTTGTCGACCTCATTTCCCACCACAACAGCATCACCATCTTCAAGGATTTTGTCCTAATCTTCTAACTTGTCTTTCACTTTTCCAGAAACTTTTTTCGAACTGTAACGACCGCTACTACTACCAATACCAACATCAGATGAACTTTTGGTTTTATGGGAGCTTGAACATCCATTGGAAGTTGCATACAAGTGTGTTAGAGTCATAACAAGATCCTTAACTTGATCAGATCTCTTCTTCACCTCCCTAGCATCAAAATTTAGCATGGTTTTGCAAACCCTTTCAAAGTTTTTTTAGTTTATACCTTGGATCCAACACTAATGCAATAAAAAATTGTTGGTTAATATCATCAATGGATGCAAGGTATTTCTTATACTTGGCCCTCATCTTTTATGCATTGCAAATAAAACCCTTTCTGCCTCGCCTCCATCAAACCTAAATGGTTTGTTATAAAGTTCTTCAATCTCAGCATGGATGCCAACTATGTCATGGAATGCTTTTGGGGAAGTTGGGTTGTTTGTAGCACTCACTCTTAAGCTTGTTTCATAGAAAACTCGAAGAAACTTCCCAAAACACATACCTTTTCCCAATCTAATTATATTGGAGGCCTTACCCTCTTCCTAGGAACTTTGGACCTTGTTTGCACCTCCCTATAATCACCATCTTAACTAGTTCATCCTCAGATATCTCATCTTCTCCAAAATAAGTCGAATACTTGGAATCCTCATCATCAGCCATCCTATTAAATGTTTTTTTTTAGCTTCAATGCAATGTCCAACATAATATAGGTGAAATTCCACCTTGTTGGCACATCCAAGACACATATTCTTTTGTAGTCAACCTATTATTTTTCAACACAGGCCTTGAATACATCTAATCTATCTTGCAAATGAACTCCTTATATATCTCACTATATTGTTAATGGAAGCCGCCGACTTATTCATCAAGTTAACTCCAAACCTCACAATTCTGTTAACTATGTGAGATAAACACCTTGACATGTAAATACTTCCTCCAAAAGTCTGTGCTTTATCCCAATTGTTCATCTTTTTCCTAATGTAGTCAATGGCTACCTTATTTGTCGAAGCATTATTGACAAAAATAGTCAGAACCCTCCCTATGTTCCAGTTTCCCAAACAAGACTCAAGAATTTTCCCTATTGTAAGTCCTTGGTGGTTTGGACTTTGGAATTACACAAAAATTCATAATCCTCTTATGCATTTTCTGCCCCATAATCGATGAAATGGGCAGTTAAGACCATGTAATTTATATTTTGCACCGATGTCCATGTATTGGTGGTCAGACACAAAAAATGATTTCCTAATTCCCTCTTCAACTCTTCCTTCTTGGAAGCATACATTCTCAATAAATTCTTCATTATCATCTTCCTATATGGAAGTTTCCACTTCAGAACAACTAGGCTACAAAAGTATTTGAAACCTAGTCTTTCTATGGCGCTAAAAGGGAGCTCATCGATCACTATCATCACAGTAGCAACTTCAGTGCATCATTCCTTACTCCAATGCCTAACTCCTACATTAGGATCCTCCAGCCCATCACTAGCCAAAACAATCTGCCCCTTTGCTAAGTTACCTCTCCCCGGATATCCCTTACATAGTTGCTCTATGTGTTTCATTAATGAGCTAGTACCATTATTACTTGAACCAGCTACAAGATGAGTAGGACAATACATACATTGTGTTTTGGTGGTGTGCCCAACAACCTTCTCCTTTCCATCTACAATCTCAATAATGGGGCATGCTCTTCCTTCTTGAAATGCTCTCACACCCAAGATCGTTGCCATAAAGTACCCTTGGTCCTCTTCTCATGCCCTTTTCTCTTTATAACAGCTTGCTTCCGAGCCTTTGTGTTGGGCATTGTGAAGTTTCGACTTGTTCTTCTTCAACAATAGGACTGCTCTAGACAATCTCATTTTCGGCAGCAGGACTTGAATGAGTTGAATCCGAATTCATGGTTTGAAATTTTGAATTTTCAAAGATGTATAAGTTAGGTTAGTGTTAGTTTGAGAAATAGGTTTTTTTTTTAGCGAGGAATGATAATCGAACAGATGTTGGATTGAGGAATTGAATCAGGAATGAATCCTTAATTTGGGAACAACAGATGATGAATTGGGTTTCAGAGAATAACTAAATAAGAATAGGGTTTTTTTTTTTTTGTTTATCAAGACTAAAAGAGGAAAAATGCAATAGACGATAGTCCAGGTACCATATGAGGAAATGCATATTATGCATACCCATGTAATTAATGAGGAAGAACATTGTCAAGTTCAGTTATACTAGTTTTCTGCTCACATGCTCTGCATGTGTAAAATTTTTATAATTATTAGATTGAGAAAAAAAATAGAAGTTATTTGGGAAAAAAAAAAGTAGGAAGTTATCTGAAATTGTGGGTGGTTATTGCAGACACTGAAAATTATTTATTTTATTTTTAACAGAATTTTTAATTTTGTTATTTACCATATTACCACTCAATTATTAAAAATTATCTAAAATTAATATAAGGTTTAAGGATTTTATTGTCTCTTCACACATACTTTGGCTAACAAAGCCTCTTCTTTTAATAACTCTCACACCCAAGATCGTTGCCATAAAGTACCCTTGGTCCTCTTCTCATGCCCTTTTCTCTTTATAATAGCTTGCTTCCGAGCCTTTGTGTTGGGCATTGTGAAGTTTCGACTTGTTCTTCTTCAACAATAGGACTGCTCTAGACAATCTCATTTTCGGCAGCAGGACTTGAATGAGTTGAATCCGAATTCATGGTTTGAAATTTTGAATTTTCAAAGATGTATAAGTTAGGTTAGTGATTTTAGAGAATAAGAATAAGGTTTTTTTTTAGCGGGGAATGATAATCGAACAGATGTTGGATTGAGGAATTGAATCAGGAGTGAATCCTTAATTTGGGAACAACAGATGATGAATTGGGTTTCAGAGAATAACTAAATAAGAATAGGGTTTTTTTTTTTTTGTTTATCAAGACTAAAAGAGGAAAAATGCAATAGACGATAGTCCAGGTACCATATGAGGAAATGCATATTATGCATACCCATGTAATTAATGAGGAAGAACATTGTCAAGTTCAGTTATACTAGTTTTCTGCTCACATGCTCTGCATGTGTAAAAATTTTATAATTATTAGATTGAGAAAAAAAAGAAGTTATTTGGGAAAAAAAAAGTAGGAAGTTATTTGAAATTGTGGGTAGACACTGAAATTATTTATTTTATTTTTAACAGAATTTTTAATTTTGTTATTTACCATATTACCACTCAATTATTAAAAATTATCTAAAATTAATATAAGGTTTAAGGATTTTATTGTCTCTTCACACATACTTTGGCTAACAAAGCCTCTTCTTTTAATAATAGTATAGATATGCAATTTCCCATGTCAACAATGGATACAAATGCACGGCCAAAAGACAAGAAAACCAGGAACAACATACAGAGAAATAGGGGCCCTCTCCAGTCTCCACAACGCCTGCTCTCCAAACCATCGGAACCTGCCACCACCGCCACCCCACTCTCACCAAACATAGCGATAACCCAGGCGAGAATGATTCCGATCCAGGAGCACCCACCATTGCATCGTCTGCAATCTGAGAGAAAATTGCTTCCCAAAATGAACTTCTGAGGAAAACGACAATCCTACAAAAGGAGGAGTCCTTCCGGCTGCATGCGCCACATGACGATGTGGGTGCGCTGCTGGACGAGACGATGGCTACATCTTTCAGAGTATCAATTATTTACTCAAATCTCTCGACTCCCGACGTCACCCAACCCTCCATTCTCATCTCCCACGGCGCTCCCGATCTCAAAGAAATTCAGATCCTCACTAATTTGTTCATGTCCTAGTTCCGTCATTGCACCATTGATGATGAGATCGCCATCGAGTCCTTCTTGTTTCGTCATGCCCTGCTAGTCTGCCTTGATCCTCCGCAGTGATCTTAAACAGAAGAACTCTGTTCTTTGGCTCTGTACTTTCTGGACATTGATCTAGTATCTGCACACCATTAACCGTCGTACTCGAATCGACCAAGTGGCTTCCCGGACGAATCACTTCAAAATCTACACTATTGTAGATCTGAAATCCAGAAACCAACCTCTGAGGAGTATCCTGACGATCTACGACGTCGTCTTTGAATGAGATTTACTACTTCACAACTTTGATATTTGATATTTTCCTCTCTTACATTCAAATATCATTGCGTTTTGATTAGTTGTGATCTCTGATGACAGATTTTTGCAGGTGATTTTCGTTTGGATGGAGTTCAACCCCGTTTAAATGGTTATTGTTGTCTCTCACTGGGAGATAGTGTTCAGATTTTGAACAGTGTGTTGTTCCAAATTGTCCAGTTACTCGATTGAGTTCCATCTTGCTCTATTCTATTCATCATGGTTGACAGAGATGAACAAATAAACATAGAAGAATTTCACAATCCAAGACAACCAGCCGTCTATCAACTTCGTGTTTTGCTACTAGTGGCGGTCCAGTTTCGCCGGCGGGAGGTGCGAACAGTTGCAGGAAGTTTTGAGGCGGTTACTCACAAGAAGAAACCACCCTGTTTTGCGGGAGTAGGAACTGCTATTGGCTACAACCAGTTGGCACAGGACAGCTGTCCAAAACTTTCAATTTGGGTTTGACAGAAGAAATGGGCCAATCGTAGTTCACCTTGGCCTTTATTCATGATTGTTGGCTTGTTGCTGAGTTGGTTTAGGTCCCAATTGTTATAATAGGTGGTACTCTTTCCTCAGTTCGGAATTTTTCCCATTGGGTTTTATACGAACAAGATTTTAACGAGGCCACCTTTAGTTTAGGTTGAGGAGAAGTGAAGACCTTTTTCCACTTCTTCCATTTTCTGGTTATAAGTATGTACTTTCGTGAAAGTTACAAGCAGCGCAGCTAATTAGTAGTGAACACGCTTTTGTTTCCTGACTTCATATTAGGATGTGGATTGTCATTTTGACTCTTCCGTACTTATATCTTGTAATTGTATCTCATGTGAATATAGTTTCGCTTTATTCTAAAAAAAAAAAATGTACCATAGGAGGATTTTTCCCTAAAATGTATGCATCTAAATATAGTAACTTACATTAATAGAAAGAACCATTAATTTGAAAACTCCTCCTAACAGAAACACTTATGATCAATTGATCTACAACTTTTGGGGCACACCTACTCAATCTATTTTTGCGCACTTCGGAACTAAACCAAATTAGCTTTAAGTTCATCCAAGTCACGGCAGATTGGAATATCCTCAATATATAGTTAACTCATTGCCATCTTGGATATTGAAATCCTCACTTTGTTTCATCTCCACGTTGACTCTTTTGTTACTGGATTCTTCCTTTGGCAAAGTCGATGCTGCCTTTCTTTTTTCAGATTTCACAGCCTTAAAAGAGGGGGGAAAACAAACAAGAACAAAAATTAATTTCAAAAGTTAATGAGCTTGAATTTTATAGTTTTAAATCATTTGAACTCACCGTTGGATCTTCATAGAGGATGAAACCTACCACCTCTATAACGGATCGCAAAACTTTGTTGGACTTCTCGTGATAGAAATACTACAAGATACATTTCAGTTTTAGAAATTATTCATGGAATCTTTATTTTCCAGATTTGAACATTATTAAACTTGAGCATTATCGTGGAAGAGAAAAAAGAAGAAAAAAAAAAAAAACAGGGCTTTCGGAATCATTTATAATTTCTTCAGTAGATCTAAACTTCAGCATCTCCAAATAAGAAACAAATAGTATTCAATAATTCAAATTAGTAATTACCGAGTCGAGGGCACGTCCAGTTTGTCTTTGCCTAACCTCGATATTCCATCCCTTGAGCCTTTCAAAGAATGAAAATTTACGGATACACCCACTTGTACCAGTAACTTCCCTCTCAGGGGGCACCAACTGTAGCCATCAAAAAATAAATTGGAAATTATTCTATGCACCGACGGTATAAGTGACCAAATCCTTATAAATATGAATGATGAAACAGGGACACCAATTGTAGCATGCTCATATATACATGCACGCGACCACGTACAATTAAAAAATAAAAAAACATGCATGCATCCACGTTTTTCTTTCTTTCTTAATTAGTTAATTGTACATAGTTGCGTGCATGTAACTTCCCTTTCAAACATGCATGCTCATGTATACATGCAAACAGCCACGTACAATTAAGAAAAAAAACATAAAGACAAATATATGGAACAACAACATGAACTTCTATACACATAACTTTATAGCAATTCTTAGATATATTTAATCGAAACGATCATAACCAAACTCTTAGAGTGATGCTGACCTTTTCCACGTCAATCTGATGAAGAGGAAAATCTGCTGGAAGTTGGAATGAAAAGGAAGTTTCCCCAACAGGAAACATCATAACTCTTGCTTGTCTCACTTCGTGTTTTTCCTCCAACTGAAAATGCAAAACAAATATACGTGTGCGATAATGAGTACATTGCTAGAAATTTCACGCACACGCACACGCACACATATATCCTTGTAATAAGGATTTTTTTTTCTTTGGTTATTTTAATGTATAAGACATACTATCTAATCACCATATTGACATCTTAACCGTTTACTTTTTAGGTCTCCATGAGTATATCACTTTTTCAAGTTTTCAATCAAATTGATAATCGGTAAGGTACCAAATTAGATCAAATTAATGGACCAACCAAATCTGTCCAACCTGAACCGTAATGTTTATAATGGTAAATCGCGATTATGAACAGCTTAACGATAATCAATTTTTAAATACTTAAAAATTTAATAGTGGGTCACCATGGGAGCAGAAGTGAAACCATTTTAGCCTCTTATAAGAAAAAAACCTAAAAATTTGATGGTCAATTTTTTCAAAATATATGTGATCGAAATGTTGGTTCCACAAATAATTCTAAAATAAAATATAAAAATGAATCCCTCAGTGGAATGATGTATATGTACACACATATAGATGGAGAGATAGGATTTAAGATAATACCATTTTTACTATCTTCTCGCCTTCATCATCTGCGGGAAGATAAGAAATAGGAACCGCATTCTTTGATTCCTGTGGGAGATCTGCTCCTGATTCAAATATCTTCTTGGACTCGGATGTGGCATTCTGCGTAGAAAGAATGAAATTTTCTGATGTGAATAACCAGTCAACCACATCAATTACTAACTACCAAGCTACATGTACCACATAAAGTTAGAACCATGAAAAGACGTACCACCACCAATCTTTTTATCGTTTGGTGAAGTTGCAAATGTAACTCATCTGCACCAGAGAGTGCAGTAGCCATTTTATTTGTTTGTGTGTGAGAGAGAGAGAGTTTTTAGCAAATTAAAGCAGGTGGAACAAAGCAGTGAAAGAATCAAAGGAGAACTGATCCGGATTTTTATAGGGAAATACAAATTTAAACCTTGCTTCCTGAGAGAAGTCATGTCCATGAACCAAACAGGTGCATGCAAAAACATTCACTTCCTTGCCAGATATGAATGATGGTGTCACGAACGTGTAAGAAATCAAACTAGATATTTAAATTACAGTTTGAAAAGGTGGATCCATATTTATGTCCGAAATGCAATAATGAAAAGGTTCCCTTAGTAGACCATATTCGCTTCATCTTGCTAACTTAAGCTAATCTGGTTATCTATAGTAGTTCCACCAACCCTCGAAAGCTTCTAGAACCTATAGATACATAATTATCTTTACATCTCAAGCATGATTGGCATTTTGAATTTTGTCAACAAACCCCAAAATTACATTGCTATATATATGTATCGAGGAAGATAACTAACTACAATTAATTCTGCGTTGGGATATTTAAGTGGTATTGTCAAGAGATGTTTTCCTATTAGAGTATTTTTAGCAATACTAGTTACTTTTTTAGTGATGTAGACCGGTTTGCGAGATGAATCAAAGAACAGTTAGATCATGCAAAAGAAGGAAAACCCAAATTACTATTGCAACTTTCGCATTTGGTGTCCGATTTGAGCGTGCCATAGCTTTCCGGAAAGAGAATCGCACCAGGAACAAAACTCGTTGCTATGCCACGACATGTGGACTTTTTCTGGCTTTTGGGGTCGTTTAGGGCCTCAAAACTGCAATTTACTGTTTTTCAGAATTTTCGGTTTCTTAGTTTGTTTTGGATTTGTTTTATTTTTACCCGTGGGATTTAGGGTTTCATTGTTAGTCACCCTAGGGTTTCTTTTCTCATATATAAGCAGTCTTAAGTAGCTGCATAATCTATCTTTTATCTTTTTATCAATCAAATAGAAATTTTCTCTTTTATCTCTGGTGGACTCCAAAACACTTTGTTTAGGTTTATTGCTTGTAAACCTAGGTTACTGTTCCGACTGCGTCATTTAGTCAAATTTAAGCCAATGTAGATAAAAAGTCATTTTAGCTAGCCACTTTAGAAATAAGTACGTCTGCATTAGTGCTCTCTATTTTAGCTAATTTTGAATTTGTATTATTTTTTAAATGAAGATTAAATAGTTTAAATGTACTTATAAACACTACTAAAAAGAATTGCATTTGCGACGCCTATTTTACGACGGCAAATTAGGCTTTTGCGACGGAAAAAACTTTTCGCGACGGAAAATTGAGCCTTTTGCGACGGAAATGTTGGCGTTGCAATAGGTGGCGTCACAAAATCCATTTGCGACGGTAAAATGCCGTCGCAAAAAGTATTTGCCTCGGAAAACTGTTGCCGTCGCAATGGCTAAACTATTTGCGACGGATACTTTGCCGTCGCAAAAAGATATTTCATTTTTAAAAAAAATTGGGGTGAATTTGTTGCGACGGATACTTTGCCGTCGCAAAAAGATATTTCATTTTAAAAAAAAATTGGGGTGAATTTGTTGCGACGTATACTTTGCCGTCGCAAAAGAATATTTCATTTATAAAAAAAAAAAAAAAATGGTGTGAATTGCACACCAAAGCTAGTACCATCTAAGCCACTCCAAAGAAACATATTACATATATACAATAATACATATATACAAGAGTTGAACTATATAGAAACATGATCAAAACCCTTACAGCAAGGGATAATGCCCAGTGGCACCAAAACATCAAAACTAAAGAAGGAAATTTACAAAAGACAGAACTCTTAACACTCGGGCACTCTTTTCACAACCCTGCTACCCAAGTATCTGCAAAGAAACAAACAAAATAAAATAAAGGAGGCATGAGTTTCAGTATATTCGAAATGGAAAATAATGATTCAGTACCAGTGGATCTTCAAAACAAGATGAATATAGTTTCAGAATTATTAAATTCAAATAATTACTGTTTCCATTAGGACAAGATTATCTGCAAATGGGATTATGAGGTTCAGAGAATCAGTCCTACACCAGTGAAGATGCTATTATCTGAGGTCTAGCAGCCTCGACACGTAAGAGCCTGGACATGATTAGATCATCAGAATATGTGCAGGTGAAGAAATACATTTACCTGTGGTTCATTCAAGCGAGCATAAGTGTCTCTAGGACCACCCATGCAAGCACCACAAGTGGGACTTGCAGGTGTGTCACAACCAGCTTCCTCAAATATCTGCGAGCAAGTCTTGCCACCTGATCCTGGCACTGGAAGACTGTACACGTCCATCCAAACCTACAAATGGCAAATGCAATATATCAAATTTGCATTTATCAAGAAATTTTTATAAGTTTAATTATGTTGCATGACAAACCTTTTGTGTAGCAGGTACAAGAAAAGTGGGCACTTTGACATTTTTTCCCTGCAGTATAGCAATCAGTTCTGTAAGCTTAAACCAATAGTAGAAAAAATACGTAAGCAAATTAAATAAACACATGTAAGGAAAATACAAGGTGATGTAATACAAAGATAAAGGGAATTGAACTGTGCAATCTGAATATACTAAGTTATTGGAGTCTTTACTGAAGCTAGAAAAACTTTAGCAGCAGCCATAAAATCCTCTGTTTTCCCACCAGTACAAGATCCAATATAGACTCTGTCAATTTTCACATCTTTGCACTCTCTTGCTAAAGCACGGTTATCTGGAGAATGAGGCTGCAAAACAATTCAAAAAATTACTTGCAGAAGAGAGGTTAAAAAAGTAATCCTCAAGACCAAAAACAGAGGATTATATGAGAGTTATATATGTGCAGCTCACCTTTGCCACCAATGGCTCCAGTTTTGAGATATCAAATCTGTACTCTGTAAGAAATCTAAATCCATAGGAAAACAAACTCATTAGTACAACATGATTCTTAGGGAGCAATATGGTAGGAAATGATTTAAACTGTTGTTTAGTCTCATCTACTAACATGGCAAGGGCACCAGCAATGAGCTAGAAATTTCATGAATTGCAATCCAAGTAAAATCATTTTCTGAAAACCTGACTTTATATTGGTAAAATCAGAAGTTGATGCATTCACCATAGCAAACTTAAACACAAATTCCAGGGTTCATCTCCAAGTTGAATGCAATTTTAATGCCGATTTCAATGTTAATACACAGAAGATGTACCAACTTATAAACCAGAATATGAAATGGCTAGGCTAATAAAGTGCGAAAATCTAATAGAAAAAATTTACCTAGCTGTATCATCACTATACAGGTTCATAGGGTACAGACGTTTTATCCTGCAATACAAAATTTACATCATTTAGCCTGTGCTAGAGAACTGAAATGTACAGCAATGAACAAAGAGAAAACGATTTGTTGCAAAACAACCCACAAAACAATAACAGGTTTATGACAGGGCAAAAGTGAAATCTAGACAAGCAGTTCCTGCCACCACTAGGTATATGGGATAATGAATGTTGATGTCCTCATGCACACGCTTTAAAATATTTAGACAAGGAAGGTTCCAAACCCAGCCTTAAAGTCACCCACAGATGCTCACAAATGCATCAACAGCATGCACCAGAGAAAACAAGAACAGCTATTGACACACACATCTAACTATTCGCATACACAGACATTCATTTACATGCTATTGATGCTAATATACATATACATACAAAACTTTATGTATGTGTGTGGGAGTGCGAGAGGATTTGATGATTTACAATACTAACCTCAAGGTACTTGTATGTAGTGCTATCAGCAGGGACGATACCATTTTTACCCCCAGCTTCAATAACCATGTTGCATAATGTCATCCTCTCTTCCATCTGTCCAGTATATGTCAAACAAAGAGTAATTAACAACTGCAACCAAATGAACTGCAGTTCCTTATCGCAGTGAGTTCACTTACACTAACCTAGAACGATCCCAAAACCCTAACCTAGAACGATCCAAATTTCACCTAAACAGCGCATAATCAAGGAAATTAGAGCAAAACCCATATCAAAAATTGGACAATAAGATAGAAAGTTGAGTACCTGTGGGCCCAGGCGTCGATGCCGGAGTTCTTGGCAGAGAAGACATCGTGAGCGGTGATCTTCTACTTAGCGCGGTGGAACTCGGCGTCGGGGTCTGCAAGGTCTTTGTACTTCTTGGAATCTTCTTGAGACTGGTAAAGCTAGGCTTTGAGCTCCATGATCGAAGAGGCTCCGACGCCGTCGCGCGGTGCTTCTTGGCATTATGGTCGACTCCGTCAGCCATCCCAGTGATTCCACCACCACCATATCGTTATAGAGTGATTAATAGAGGAAATAAGAGAGGTGGTAGAGGTCGGGGTGGCCATGGAAGAGAAGATCGATAAGAGCAGAGAGCTGTAGCGAGAGAGAGAGAGAGTCAGAGAGAGGAGGATGAGAAGGAAAGTGTAGCCACAGATCTAGATCTAGAAAAGTTTTTTCTTTTTTTTACTTTTCCTTAACAATTTATGCGACGGCGTGGCAAAACCGTTGCAATTGATTTAAAATTATACGACGGCAACATTATATCCGTCGCACAAACTTGCAAATATACTACGGAAAAATATCCGTAGCACATGCCGTCGTAAAAGCTGACTTTTTGCGACGGAAACGTTTTCCGTCGTAAATTTCCGAAGCGAATGCAATTGTTTTTAGTAGTGAAATTACATAAAATAACTTAAAGGGAATGTTTTAAATTATAAAGAGTCTTATCTCGCTTTCTATATTTAGGAGCGAGATAGCTAAAAGTTATAATGGAGAGTCACTTAGAAGTTTGGTGCAACTGCTAAAATATATTAAAAGCTAAACATGCTCTCCAAAATAGCTAAGGAGATAAAATAGAGAGTCTGTTTAAGAGCATCTTTAGCAATGCTAGCTATTTTTTAGTCAAATTTTAGCTAAAGTAGCTAAAAAGTTATTTTAGCTAGCCATTTTAGAATTACGTCTGCATCAATGCTTTCTATTTTAGCTAGTTTTGAATTTATATTATTTTTTAAATAAATATTAAATAGTTTAATTGTATTTATAAATTACATAAAATAACTTAAAAAGAATGTTTTCAATTATAGAGAGCCTCATCCCGCTCTCTATATTTAGGAGCGAGATATATAGCTACAAGTTATAATAGAGAGCCACTTAGGAGTCTGGTGCAGCTGCTAAAATAGATAAAAAGCTAAACATGCTCTCCAAAATAGCTAAAGAGCCATAATAGAGAGTCTGCTAAAGATGCTCTAGAGCATCTTTAGCAATGCAAGCCATTTTTGAGTCAAATTTTAACTCAAGTAGCTAAAAAGTCATTTTAGCTAGCCACTTTAGAATTACGTCTGCATCAATACTCTCTATTTTAGCTAGTTTTGAATTTATATTATTTTTTTAATGAATATTAAGTAGTTTAAATGTATTTATAAATTACATAAAATAACTTAAAAGGAATGTTTTAAATTATAGAGAGTCTCATCCCGCTCTCTATATTTAGGAGCGAGATAGCTAAAAGTTATAATAGAGAGCCACTTAGGAGTCTGGTACAGCTGCTAAAATAGATAAAAAGCGAAACATGCTCTCCAAAATAGCTAAGGAGCCATAATAGAGAGTCTGCTAAAGATACTCTTAGATCTCTTTTTTGGGTTGTGATACAAAAAGGTATGACATATTAGCTAGGTATCAAGCATAAACGGAAAAAATGATAAATGTATTGGCATCGGGTGCATCTACTGAGATCCCCCACAATGATACCACTACTAAAAACAATTGCTTTTGCGACTCCTATTTTGCGACGGCAAAAACTTTTCGCGACAGCAAATTGAGCTTTTTGCAACGGAAAAGTTAGCGTTGCAATAGGTGGCGTCACAAAATCCATTTGCGACGGTAAATTTCCGTTGCAAAAAGTATTTGCGACGGAAAACTGTTGCCATCGCAATGGTTAAACTATTTGCGACGGGTACTTTGCAGTCGCAAAGATATTTCATTTAAAAAAAAAAATGGGGGTGAATTGGTTGCGACGGATATTTTGCCGTCGCAAAAGAATATTTCATTTATAAAAAAAAAAAAATGGTGTGAATTGCACACCAAAGCTAATAGCATCTGCAGCAAATATCATATATTGAAAAATATTATGAAACCCATCATCTATAACCAACCAACAATCACAATTCTAAGACTAGCCAAAGGTTCACTTCTAGAAAAAATCGATTTAAGGACACTGGAAGTGAGTCCGCTGTTACATTATCTATAAGCATCAACTTATATATATATATATATATATATATATATCTTCTAAATTAGTTGCATATTTAAGATCTTCAATTCTTGTTCCAATTTGTTGAAGCTGAGATCTCTGTAAAATAACAACGAGAGGATGCTATAAGAACCCAAAGCTCACTAGTTGGAGGCTTAACTGAGCAAATGAACCTCGTTATTCAAACTGCTATCAAGAAAGTATTAATTCACAGCGCCTTGTGTACTTTTAAAAATATAGTAGAATGAAAGATAGAAAGTAATGAAATTGCAGTATTACAAGATATTCAATGTTATCATTGCTGATAAATCAGGAATAGGTCCAGATATGTATACAAACTAATATCCGATCAAAGGAGAATCAACTACAAAATGAAATTAAAAATGTACCGTAACTATTATACTTGTCATTAGGTATGTTCTATAAACCTTAAATAGATAAAGAGCTGCATAAACTCCAATCATTAGGTATGTTCTATAAACCTTAAATAGATAAAGAGCTGCATAAACTCCAATGATTTGTCCTTGCCAAAATAAGAACCTAAACAAACAAGCCAATAGACAGAAATTTAGATTATTGATACAATGTATCTGCTATAAGGTTTGTGTTATAACCTAGCAGCCAAAACTAAAACCATATGCAATTCAGTTACTAAGGTTTGTGTCAAATATATTTGCAGCTTTTCTACAATAGTAATAGAGATCTGTCATGCATGCATATTAGGTAGGAAAAGGTAGGTTGGAGGTGCAAATTACAGATTTTCCTAGATTAAAACAATGATCAAAACTTAGCTTATATAAAGCTAATAGTAACTAGAGTCCTAAATCATGCAAAATCGGCCTAGTCTTTAGCTTGGAGCAAAGTCATATTTTCCCTAAATCAAGTTCAGGACAATGAATATATATCAAGCAAAATAAACATCAACTTATACATCTTCTAGGCTAGGTGCAGATTTAAGAAGTTAAACAAATTTCTAAATTAAAACAAGAATCAAAGTAGTGCAAAATGAGGACTAAAATTGAAAGCAAAGTCAAGAGTTTCATACCTTTTGGGAGTTGTGGAGTCTTGAGCTTGCTTAGTATGGTGGACAATGGAGAGGAAAAAGACTGCACTTCCAAGTAGTGAGATAGGACAATGAGTGTCTTGATATGCTTCTCCATTTGCTGATAAGGGAAGAGAAAAACAAAGGAGGGGATTAGTTGATCAAAACTCTCAAACTTTTGGTGAACTCAATCGACCAAATATAACAACAAACAATCAGTGCACTACTCTATTGTTCATAGAAACAATTAAATTGTAAATCAGTAGAGAATAAAAGACCAATACCACTCTTTTTGACATTAGGAAGAGACAAGGGCTGAAATTTGGAGCGATTGCTATTAGTGCCTACAAATTAACATAAACAAAACCATTTCTTAGCTACTGTTTTCATTCTTCTGCTTCTCTTCCTCCCTGCTTTCTCCCTTATATTTCCCTCCCTCTATGCTTGAGTAGAAAATTGAACTCCAAAAACAAAGATAACATAATGAATATGTATGTACTAACCACAACAATTTTGATGTCCTTCAATTTCATTTTTTGGTTTGATCCTTGGCTAGCAGCTACAATGCCTTGCACCCATTCCAAGCCTTCACCATGTGTGGGCTTATTCCGAAAAGAAAGCATTGATCAGAATGTTCTGATCAGAATGCATAGAAAACACTGGTTTGTAGTCACTTTCCAAGAAAGACAAAACCTTTTGTAAGCCTTTCGAATTGAAGTTAAGTTTCAGGGCATGCTTTGCATCTCTAATCTAACTTACTGAAGATCGAGGACAGAAAACAAGTGTAAAGGTTCTCAAATCAATTGTTTGTAACAATAAGCTGCAAGTTTTGAGAAAATTTCAGAAAATTGGTAACAAGTAAGAAAATTTCACCAACAATTAGTGTTTCAGTGATTTCAAGCAAAACTTTCCAGATTTGAAGTAGACATGCAAAGCTACTATTTTGAAAAGTTTCATGCTAATCGAAGTTCAAATGGAGGGTCAAACAAGAATCTAAAATGAACAGAAACACTGATTCTGCAGAAATCCTGAAACAGTGTAATAACTTCAAAATACCACAAGTATCTCATTTGAACTCTTTTTTCTTGAAACCAAGCTCAAAATGATCATTGAAGAGTCTATTTTAAGCTGTTAAAAACTAAGAGTAAAAAAATAAGTATAGATTTTTAGAAAATCATGGAATAGCCCACTGGTTCAGCTTGGGTGTTGTCTTTGAGGCATAACATCAAACACTTGGAGTGCAGTAATTGAACTTTGGTCTTTTCTAGTCCTATCCATCCTCATGGGTTTACCAAAACGTAATAATCAAAAGTGCATTCCATTACAACCTTGAATAGCTTTAAGAACTGGAATTTAACAGAAAGTAGAAGTTCTTACCGAAAGGAAACAAAATTTCTGGTATTGAAGCAAAATAGAGAGAAGCTCAGTGGTTTGAAATCTCAAAGTCCTCCATTTGCTAATCAATAATATAACTTTACATGATATCACTTGTAATCACAAAAATGAAAAATGTAAAGCTGCATACCTTGACTTTAACATCTAGAGCTTAGTAATATAGTTCGATGTCATACTCAAAGCAAAGTTTTTTCACATCCCACTACTCAAACAAACAACAAACCAAAACCCCAAACTCTAAATTTCAATAAAATCTTGAAATTGAAAAATATATTAGGAATTAAGAAAAAGGTAGAGTTAGTAACCTCCTTAAGGCAACGAACGATGACCTCACTGGGTTCGCCTTTAAGCACCGACAATCTGGACCCAAGCTTCTTGAGGTTCAAATCCAAATCCACCAGACTCTGGAGCAGGAACCAGATTCGGTTCAGGCTGGCCTTGGAGGACCCGGCCGAGGGTGCGTTTGGGTCGGGATTCATGCAGTGATGATCGATGAAGAAGACCGGGTAGAGCAAATTGGAAACTTGGAGGCGTGCTCGAGAGCAGGGTTGTCGTGGATCCTCAGGCCCTTGGAACCTGTGTTTGGACGAAGACAGAAACCCAAGTTCTAAAGAGAGAGAGAGAGAGAGAGAGAGCGCGCTTGGGTGAGCTTGGGCGAGAAAAGAGAGAGAGAGAGAGAGAGAGAGAGCGCTTGGGCGAGATAGAGACAAAGAGAGCTTGGGTTAATTAGGGCTACAGATCGAGATGTTAGCGGGGAAATAGCAATTGATTGCAAAGTTACTATGGCAAAGATTTTCCGTCGCAAATGATAAGACTTAATTGTGACGGAACATTTTCCGTAGCAATAGAGTCTCAATTGCGACGGCAATTGTTGCCGAAGTAAAAAGGCGAAGCAATTGCAATTTTTTTTAGTAGTGTACCTAAGCCAAACCTGACATCTAGGGTACATCCACATCTTAGCACCCCGCTCGAGTAAGATCTGAAGGGCCACCTTCGGACTACCTAAAGAGGGGTCCCCCTATCTTAGATATTGCGCTTAGGAAAGGACACCTCTCCCACATCAAAAATGAAGAGTTGATAGGTCTCAATTTACTCTATAAGAGGTCATTAATTAATCTTTATTAATAGTAAATATTAATTACCTAATATTATTCTGTCAACATTAATATAAGGATTAATTTCAATTTACCCCCCTGAGGTTTGGGATGACACCCCCTTGCACGACTCTCAATTTTGAATTTTTACCCCCCAAACTTTCCAATTTCAGTCAGTCATGTTCAATTTCTCATATTCTGTCCAAATTGGACGTTAATTCTGACGATCTAACCCACGTTGAAGTCTTTTAAGGACACATATGAGTTTTTTTTTGTCTTGAAATGACCATTTTAACCCTCAAAGTGGGTTAGATCGTCAAAATTAACATCCAATTTGTATGGAATCTGAGAAATTGGACATGACTGACTGAAATTGGAAAGTTTGGAGGGTAAAAATTTAAAATTGAGACTAGAAGGGGTGACATGATGACACCCCCAAACCTTAGGGGGGGGTAAACTGAAATTAATCCTTAATATAATGTATCTAACTTAGGCATCAGAGGAACCTAGACGAGCACCTAATCTATTCCTTGACGCCTCATGTATTACTCTTGACAAATAGCTAGATCTCAACGTATAAGACGCCTACCGGTTCTCCCATGCTTCTCATTCCACCACAACGAAATATAGATACAAACATTTGGTGCTATATGTGAGAACTTCTGAAGAAAAAAAAAATTTACCTCCACCAACACCATGCATTAGCATACAGAGGACACACCCCAAACGATATAGCGCTCATGCTCGCATTATAGAAACATTGCACGTGTTCACATATATAATTATACATATTGCCTTATTCATCTAATCACCATGAAAACATATTCCTAAGTTTAATATAAATGTCTGGATGAAGACTAAGTGAAGGACTAAAAACTGGTTAATACCCTATAGTTTAGGTTCAAATCAATTCAATCCCTAGAATTTCAATTTCATCAAAAACACCCTTATACTATAATTTCTCATTCAATAGGTCATTCTCTCATGTGTCCGTGAAAAAAAGTCGTTAAACCGCTGATGTGGCATGCCAATTCAGCTCTAGTGGGGCCCACTTAGCAGGAAAAATTCCCAAATTAACATTGGCTCTCTTCTAACCCTGATTACAGCCACAATCCCTAAATTACCATTCCCCGGATTTCCAACTTATCTTCTAACCCAGATTTCCAAAGATGATTTACACTTTGCAGTTTCTTGGTTAGGTATCATGACAAATGAGGAGGAGGAGGAGAAACTTATGTGCACCAAAGCAACTTCTGAGCCTGTACTCCCCCAAAAAGGCGAAGCAGCAGCGAGGATGAGGACGTGGCCTCTCATAGGGGCTTCTCCGCCGTCGCTCCAGCTCGTTTCTCAGTGAAGTAGGTATTATTCCTAAAAAGCCCATAAAGCTCACCATCAAGAGCATACTCAAGAATCAAGAAGATGCGCTCATCATCATGGAACCAACCATAGAGACGAAGAAATGAAGAATTTTGGGGTGTCTCAGACTGGTCTGAATCTCCATCTTTCTCCTCGGCTAGTGGTGAGCGTTTTTACTTCTCTATCTTCTTCTTGAACAACACCTTCAATGCGACGACGTATTTGCTATGCAAAAATTTTCCCCAAATTATTCAAGACCCTAACTTCTTGTCAATTGAAAAACTTCCTAAATTGGATTTGGATTCAATAGCTTGACTTCTCAGACAACGTAGACCCACCCGAATTTGTCATTGCCCAGCCACTTTCCAATCTCGAAGTCCTTTGGGGACCAACCTCCTCTTTTTTTGGGTTTTTTGGGGTTTCTGATTTTTGGGTATGCATAGGTTTTGGCCTCTCGATTATGGGTCGTGGTTCTGTTGATACCAAAAGATTTACATTGGTCCATTTTTAGTTGAAGCTAGATTATGTAGCCTTCAATTAAATCAATTATTATGGATAGACAGAATAAGAAAGGTGTAGAAAAAGCTTCATAAATCATAGCATTTCATCCTTAAAGCTTTTTAAGAGAAGCGATACAAGGAACCACGTTGTAGTAGAAACGGCTTCATAAATTACAAGTATATAATTATAATTATCACCTGAAATTATTGAACTTTCTCTTTCATGATGCAGATGTACCAATCATTGTTGTGTGAAGTCTCTACATAAACAAATCAAATGAAGAGGAAATGACAGAATAAGAAAGGTGGTTAGCTAGTGTTCTTATCCACACCAAACATAATTATCAACTTTGAAAGATTATGACAAGACGTGGGACGTGAAACATGCATGCACCATTTGAATTTCAAATTCATTTGACCGGTCATGCCATATAGATGCTCTGGGGATAAAAGGTTCACCTTGGTTTACTAACATTCAAATTTAAATAAGAGTTTAAACATGATCCGATCAGCACCAACTTTGCTATAGAAATTAAACAGTAGTGAGGCCGTGAAGGAGGAGGATAGGAGAAAGACTAGAGAGCAAAAAACAAAAAAAAAACAATAGGCGAAAGCTATGCAACATTAAAGAGCAAAAGCCAGCAACATTGAGGCACCCAAAAGAGAGGAAAGCAGAAAGGAAAGAGTTCACACAACGCCAAAGCTCCACACCATTCCATGCTTAAAGCTTTCCAAGATAAGCCATACGAGGAACCACGTTGTAGTAGAAAAAGCTTCATAAATCACAAGTACATAATTATAGTTATCACCTGAAATTACTGAGCTTTCTCTTTCATGGTGCAGTTGTTACCAAGTGTCATCTTTAACGTCGCCACAAATACAACAATCTATGAGCATGGACAAAATCTCTTTGAAGTGTCTGCTGTTGCTCTCACCCTTATAATCTCCTGCTAATAACTAAGGCAATTACCATATCTGCGATAATGGAGTCGTTAAGTTGCTGTCCACAGTAGTCTCGCTAGCACAAATCAAAGCCACAATGTCATTCTTGCCTTACTTTATTTTTCGATGTCTATATGGCGGTGAGTGCATATAGGTGGCCAAAGCAAAGTGACCATGATGGTGCCGTCCTGGTGAAGGATTGTTGCGTCAACAAATGATGGTGCTCTCCTGGCGAAGAATTTTCTTTCTTTCGGTGTCTATATGGCGGTGCGTCCTGCGTATAGGCCGCGAAAGCAAAGTGAGATAAACTTAACATGGTGGTGCCTCTAACTCTCTCTCTCTCTTAAAGCACATGAAGCCCGCAACCAGCGTGATCACCAAAGAAAGCCAAGCATACGCAGTGATCAACAAAGCCGCAGCAACGCATCGATCAATAAAGCCATAGCTTGATTGTCTGCTAGAATGATGCCAAGTGTCATCTGTCATTACAAAAAATGGAGACTCGGTTCGACAAGATATCCATCAAAGCAGAATAGTACATAGGTCTTGGAATGTTGCTAACATAAAAGCCAAAGATGTGAATTGATAGAACAACATTTGTCTTTAAGCTCTATGATGAGATTGCAATAGGGCTGGCAATTTGGGTCGATCGGGCCGAACCAGTCGGATTTCGAACCGGACCATACCAAAATGGGCAGACTATTTCGGCCTACCGACTTTCAGCTACGCCCAACAGTACCGAAATGGGCTTTCGGCTCGGTTATGGTATGAAATTTTGCGTATCGTCAGTATACCGTACGGACCGATATACGTACACATACCTATATAAACACGAAATAATATACAAAATAGCAAGAATTTAGTTGGGAGGCAGGAGTCGAACCCCCATACCCTCACTCCGCTACTCAGCTCTCAACCACCAGAGCACAAGTTGCTTTTATTATATATGGTACAATTATTATATTTATTCCTTCTTAACCTAATACAATTAAAAGAAAAAAACAAAAAGACCTCATCGGATCCATCAATCACAAAAATCAGAAACCATTCATCTTTCATCGATCATCTCCATCACTTTCTTCTCGCTATTCATACTCATCTTTCATCTCCTTCAGTTTTTTTTTTTTTTTTTTTTTTCCAGAATCTCCATCAGCTTCTTGTCTCATTGCTTTTGCTTTCTTCCAGTTCTTTCATCTTCCTCTTCCTCTATTTCATTCATCTCCTACTTTTCTCCATTATCATTATCATCACTTCGTCCTCATCTAGTCATCCCCAAGGGAAACTCTAGATGAGATCTGAATCATCGATGGCTGCTTTGATGTGATGTGCTTCAACCGCAACAACCACAGTCAGTCAGACACCCGCGACCAATTGGGCCTCCTCTGATTTCAGGTAGCAAAACCGAACTATACCAACCAAAAATTTGGCTTGCCGACAGTCGGTATACCGACTATGTCAGATAGGTGGCGGTTTGAAAATTCTGATACCGATGGAGGTCGGTTCGGCAACGTTTTGGGGAAAAATGGATCGGTTTAGTATCGAATCCAGCCCTAGATTGCATGCATAAATATATGTATAGCACATACAAAACACAAACCAAAATATATAGTCATGCACTATCCAGCTTTTAATATGGTAAGTTGGAAGCAAGGACCAAATATCGAGTTTCGAGGAAATATTGATGGTCCCGGAAACAGAAATTTGGACTGAAATATCGATTTCGGTAAATATTTGAAAAAAAAAAACAACGGAAATCTATATAAAAAATATGGAAATTTGAAATGAAGTTTTAAGAAATGCTTATTTGATCAATTATCTCTTGTATTTATATCAATAAAATGTTGAGCAAACTCATTGCATATGGATTTGTAGTGAAATAAGATAAATTCATATGCGCTGACAAAATAAAGATTTTTGACATTTAACTTAATACATCTCAAATTCTCAACTTTTGATGTTATATGGATTGGAACACAATTTGAAACATGAAATCACACCTATTGTCTTTTACACATCCTAGCTTATGTGTAATATAGTTGAAAATAATTTGCATTTTATTACGTCTATTTATCGAAACATCTTAATGTAAAACTAATCTAATTAGAATGGAAGACTAGTTTAATCACACATTTTCATTTATTTTTACAGAGAGAAATAATTGTTTGGCTAATATGGTTTTTATTTTTTGGTCAAAATTTGACCAAGAAATTTGGGTTTTGTTAATTATTAGAAGCTTTAACTAATTTAATTTCGTTTTGAAAATATGGAGTACGAGTGTGACAAGACTATAAGAGCTTAGCTAAGTAAGAAACTAACAGGGTGGTAAAGTAAAGAAAGAAGAGCTTATGGTTTAAATATAATCCAAGGTGCATGCATACTGAGCATTAGTTTGGTTGGATTGGCAAATGCTTCCAATTTATTTGGTGCTGGCACAAGTTCGAAACCCAGCCTTGAAATTTTGGTTGTTTTATTTGCTGAAAAAATGCTAATATCGCGGCAAAGTTTCCGATATTTTCTGAATTGTTGAGATATTGGCGAGATTTTCTGGAAATTATTGGGATTTCGTTGATATTGGCGAGATTTCGGGAAATTTCGATAAAATCTCACGAAATTTAATTGGGAGGTAATTAAAATATTGCCATGTGAAAAAAACGAAATTATCGCTGAAATTTCAATTTTTTGGTCTTTGGTTGGAAGAGTTGAAACTTCGAATGCATATTGTGGAGAAAAGACGATGAAAGCCAAGAGAAGCATTGATCACATTCTGGGCATTGCATTGTAAGCAGAGAAAAAAACATGATAAGCCTTTGCTTGCCAACATACAGAAACCATCACGTCTAGCATGCATCAAGGATTGAACAAGTATAATCAATCCTAAAAAAGATATGTGAGGTACCTCCTAAAAAGCTACATGGGTCAACACTTCTCCAAATTGTACCTACATTTGTCCATCTTGGTAGAGTGAACAAACCTCAAAATGCAAACAGGAGGCAGAAAATAATTAACGGCAGATAACGGTGTTGAGCTCTCCCATATGTACAGAGATGAAAGCCCAAGAGTTTAGAAGGTGTCCAAATCAACTCTACACCTACTTCAAAGTTCCGGGAGCAACAAAAATCAAGCATATGCAAGCCTACTTCAAGTCTCAGAGCCCAATTGCAAAGCTCGGCACGATGGGTGCCTAAATCAAATCAATGGACACTTTATCAAATTAGGTGTACACCAAAAGAAAAAAGTTTAGTTGACGGATTCAAATTATATACATCCGTCGAACACAAAAGTCGGTACAAAACCAAAAACTCAAATCCAATGAACTATGGCAGATTATCCCATAAAGGGTAAGTAGGCAATCTAGCGACCCACTAGATGCAACAGCAACTCCAAACAGAATCCTTGACTCCACCAGTCAAATTCAGCTAGTCCAAAATGAATCACTAACTCCAACTAGATTCTCCCAACACCAAAAAAATTAAATTCATTATTAAATTACACAAATAAAGTTCAAACCAAATTCAAGGGTTTTAAACCCTCTCCCAAACACAAATTCAAAATAAATGGGTCATCTACCCATTTTAATCTCAAATGCCGGAACGACATGTAGTTTGATCCCACAAAGGGTATGTAGGTAATTTAGAACCAAATTTATCTAGATGCAACTTCATCCTAAACACAAACTTGGTCTACTTCAATCAAATTTGTCCCAAAAACTACACTCATTCCAAAATCAAGGCCCTACAATGAGTCATTCTTTCATTGGAACTCTTGAACTACTAATGGCTTCATCCCTCTCCAAGGGTACGTCGGCAATCCATTCAAATATCCGGGTGCAGCCGCAAAAATAGACAAACAAACACACATCCTATCAATTAGTTTCTTCATAAATGGAATCAAATAGTGTTTCCCTATAACAAGATATTGTAATTAAGAGGCACATTTTGTCTTGAATGGGTCAAACCCGGTTAAAAAAAAAATAAAAGTAATAAAAAACCTCTATTCTTTTGATGAATACGAGTGAATTATGTTGGGTGCATGACATTGTCGCTCACTGTGTGCAATTTTTACTCAACAAGTTCATCTTAGAAGTTAGAACAGTATGCTCTTAATTGATGTGCTTAAATTTATCCATTATTGTTAAAATTTTGTAATCTCAGGTGTATAAGCAATAACTATGTTTCATTTATATGAATAAATTTTGATTATTCAGTCTAAACTACTTATAATGCTGAGTTTATTCTTTTGGGAAAAGACCAAATAGATCAACGATGTTCAAAAAGAAGCATATATGTGACAAAAATGAATTGTATGCCAAGGCTAATTTCGAAATTTTCCTTGTCAAGTGGGCCCTATCAGAACTAAGTTGGCATGCCACATCAGCAGTTTAATAGCTCTATTTTACGGACGCATGACAAAATGACTTATTGGATGAGAACTTATAGGGTAGGGGTGTTTTTGATGAAATTAGAAATTCAGGAATTGAATTAATTTTGGACCCAAACTATATGGTAGTAACTAGTATTTAGCTCTTAAGTGAATGTATTAGAATAATTAATTCCATGTCACAAATGATCACTCAACTTTTACATGTTCGATACTTGGTCACTTATTTTTTAAATATATTACTTTGGTCATTCAACTTTAACTCTATTAATCACTTTAGTCACCCCGTTAATTTTTTTCATTAAAGAAAACTTTATTTCCCACAATATCAAGGATATTTTTGCCCAACCAATTGTGAAAAATTAAGAAGTCTGAATTGGAATGATTGGGAAGAGTGGTTAAAGTAAGACAAAATGCTCATTCGGTGACTAAAGTGAATAACAGAGTTAAAAGTGAGTGACCAAAGTGATATATTTAACAAGTGAGTGACCAAAGTGTCGAACATATATGCAAAAGTTGAGTGACCATTTGTGAAATCTCCATTTTTTTTTTAAAGATTTTGCAGTACATAGCATGCATAAACTTTTAAGGCCTTTCTTACTAAAGTATGAGCTACTTGATTTTTCCTCTTGTAGACATGTTTCCATGAAACTATATCACATTCTCTAATCAACTTAGGAATTCCATCTAATACTCCCCCGATATCTCCGAAATCTAGAGATGTAGGCACTAATCCTCTAGTACATTAAGTTCGTCACCTGGAGTCACTAGTCATTCCACCCCAATGCATTCAACCCATGCCTATGTGACAGCAGATTTGACTAGACCTGTAAATGGAGCGGATTTGGAGTGGATAGACCTAAATCAGAATCCGTTTAGTAATAAAAATTTTCAACACGACCCGCTCCGTTAACCCGGCGGATCATTAATAGCTCAATCCAAATCCATATCTGCCGGATTAACGGATACTCGATCCGCTAATCCGATCTGTTTATAATTACGAATAATTTAAATAGTAATATTAAATTTTGAGCTACTTAAAATAATTTTACCACCCTGAATTTTACACTTAAAATCGGTTGTGTCTCCCAAACTTCTAATTTGATCGCATGTGCCCTTGTACTCTCCAATTTGATCAATTATGGCCAATCCTTCACTAATCTATCAATTTATTCATATATTGTTGTCCACTCGTACTAACTTTTAGCCTTTAATCATGCAAGAAACACACTATTTACATGATCAAGGCTAAAAATGGACCCTAGGTGGGCGTGCATTGTCACTAATTTATGAAGAAAGTAAGAAATTAGTTTACTAATGATTATGATTGATCATATTAGAGAGTATAAGGGCATGGGAGAATTTTCGAACATTACCTGAACTAAAGGTCACTGTGAATTAAGGTGCCTCACTTTACACTAACTACGCTTTGGAACCTGGACTATAAAGCCAGACTACATTTAAATACATGACGTTAACTTTTCCGTTACGGATAAGCCAGCTGGCATATTTTTGGGGGTATAATAGTCTGTTCATGTTTTCCTGCCTGTTATTGTACATAGATGTTGCTAGCTCATCCTCTTTCCCTCCAAAACTTGAATCCCTCCTACATATCAACGAATCCCTTTAATTTTCCCTCCAAAAAACAGAGTAGCTGTTACTTTGTGTAATCAACTCCAGTATTGTTGACCATGGAAAAGATGCAATCTTGGGATGAAAATAAAATCATAAAAATTGGGAAACATTTCCATTCCAAATTGTGAAACCAATATATAATTACCGGTAGCAATGACATTGTTCAAAATCAAAACACCAATCTGTTACATAAAAGCTGATCAAAAGCATGGCATTTTGAAGTTCAAACCCTATAAGAAAAGGAAAAAAGATGGAAATGCCATCATAACAAAGTGTTTCACATGCCAATAAGCTTTAATTTGGTTTCATCACAAAACATAGTTTTGCGATCAACAACCTTCAAGGTCTCTACAATCTCCTTTGCACCTAGTTTTTTGGAACCTGAACAGTTTAACTGCTTTAAGAAGATGTTGCAGCAAGCTGGGCTGATTTTCTTATCTCTGGCTTGATCCTTCGTGTCGGCATCTTGTACCTTTTACCTGATGAAAATAGTCTAACTGATCCTCTCTGTGACATTGCAATAGTCTAGGTATGTAACACACAATTGAATGAGCATTCAAACATGAGAATAAATGACATTTTAAGCTTACAGCTTCAAAACTCATACACAATCATGGCGTACTTAACTGTTTGATTGCACCACATTGTTATTGCCTTGAGAAATCACAGAAATGTCACCTTCACCTTCAACATCTGCATTGAATCTGTAATTGACATTGACATTCTTAGTCCCATGTTGATTGACATGGTTCTGAAAACTGATCAAGCTTGAAAGTTTGATTCCTGGGTTGGCATTTGATCTTCAGCTGCAGGTTGCTGTTGATCAGGCGCATCATTTTCAACATTAGCTTCTGCCACAGATGGTTCAACATTTTCATTGGCACCCTGCAATAAGTTTCATTGCTCAACATTAGCAATCAAATCATACAATTGAACTCCCACAACAATTTATAAAATTCACAAAAGTGTACCTAGTTTCTTCTTGCACAAGTTCTCTTGTTATGTCCTTTCTTTCCACATACCCCACACTTCACTTGAATATAATGGCTCCTTGGCAATTTTTCAATTCCAAGAGCTGGTGGCTCTTCACCAACATTTAAAATCAATCAGTTTGGTTAAAAAAGTAATAGATTGACCTACAATTGAACTATCACAAATAGGAAAATTACTTGGTTCCTTTGTCCTGGACCTTCCTGGTTGCCTTCTGTGCAGTGGTGGTGCAATGGATTTCTCTATAACTTCCCACTCAGGAGCTCCAGCAATTGGTTGCAGCATCACCTCATATGTGTCCATAAATTTCTTCTGAGTGTACCATTCAGATACAAAATCTTCTGGAGATCATCCCCTTGAGTAGATAGTTGCAATTGCATGTCCACATGGGATTCCAGAAAAATCCCACATTCTACATGTGCAGCTCTGCAAATCCAACTGCACTGAATGCTAAGTAATCACTCTAGTTTGACAGCCTACACCTTTACCATGCAATTCAAATCTCCATTCACTTAACTCAACTGGCCTGGATTCAGTGGCCCAACCTGCATTTTTCTTCAACAATTTCTCTATTCTGGGTCCTACCTTTGACTTCCATCTTGGTGCAAAGTTTCTTTTATTTACTAACCTAACCATACATACAAACCTTATTTCCTCCAAACATAGTATTATTGGCTTTTTCCTAGCATCAAGGATGCTCTTATAAGTCTTATTGAATGACTCATTGTGATTGTTCAACAGAACATCACATTTCAGGAACTCATCAAAGTAAGACCTTGACCCGTGAACAGCATTCTTGAAGACATCAGAGTTGGGGAAAATCATTCCAAGCTCAAACTTGGGATTCTTTGTATCTGTCTTCACATTGAACTCCGGCCAACCTAAGAATCTCTTCTTTCCCTTGACCCTAAAAGGTCCAGTATCCTCTCCCTCATCTTTTGTATCATGAACACTATGTATTCTATCAGAATCATCACCATCATTTGATATCTCGACACTGAACCCCATTTCTTCATATTCTGGCACCTTGTTAGTGTCCCCATCAACATTCTCCTGAAACAGCTCTTTGTCTTCCTAATTATCCAAGTCATAATTTGAGTCCACAAAGTCTTCATACTCTGGATCATCCGAATCATATCTCTATGAACTCCACTATTGAGCAGGTGCAGCATCACCACCACTTCTAGTATTATATGTACTTTTTAGCTCCTGCCTAGGCCTCCCCACTTTTCTTTTTGGTTGCTCAACAACCTTCTGCTTGCCTTTATCCTTGTCCTTGGTAGCCTTAGAAATAGGAGCTTCCATGGCATGGCTGACCATCACTTGGTTGTGGCTCCCTAATCTGAATTCCTGCACTTGGTATTTGTAAACTTGGCCCATCACTATTGACATTTCTTGGCCTAGCCCTATTCACATTCCTTGGCCTACCTCTGTTGACATTCCTTGGCCTACTCCTGTTCACATTCCTTAGCCCATTCCTTTGCACACACTACAACAAAATCTGGCATTAGTGACCACATCAAAGTTGGTCACAAATGCTATTGGATTAGTCACCATTACTACATGCTGGTCACTAACACTTTTACAACTAATTAAATTCATTTACCCGCCCATCATTCAATTTTTAATGACCAAAGGTTTTAGTATTAGTGACCAATCATATTGGGTCACTAATGTTTTTAGACTTTTTAAAGGCATGGTTCTGGTTTAGTGACCAAATTTTTCAAGAGGGAGTTTTACACTTGAATCTTAAAGTAGGCGGGTTGGCTTTCAAAATGAAATTCTTTTCCAACCGCGGTACTCCAAAGCACTATTTTTAACCCCGTATAAATATAAAAATCCTTGGTTCCGGAGACACATCCCTCTTTTATCTTCATCGTCCTGATCCTCCCTTACTTGTCTTCCTTACCCTCAGCCCCTTTCCTTCATGGTGGGTCAAGGCCTCAATTCGGACCACTTTGGACGCCTCGTTATGGGCTTCTGCCAATTACGATTGGGTTTGGATATCATGGATTACATGTTTGTTTTTGGCAAGTAAAGCTTTGAGATTTCTCTATGTGGTGGGATTTGAGAATTGGAAGGTTTAGTGGTTGTGTTTTGGCTTTCTATCAATTTGATTGGCTGCATATCTTCTGTAATTCTCCATCCCTTTGATATTGTAATAGTGGAGCTATTCAATAGAGCTATTGTTTGAGTAGATTGTTTTGTAGTGGGTAGAAAGTTCTTAATCAACCCAAAATGTTTGTGTCTTAGGCTGGTGATTTGTAGTTAGCTTTTGTGTGACGGTTCGCTTTCCTTGACCTAGGGAAATGATGAAAGAAGCATTAAAGTTTTGGCTTGTACAGATTTTAGAACAAAGTTCGTTGCTTGTAGATTGGTTAGGGGATGAACCCCTATCTGGCATTCATAGCAACAAATGCTAAACAAAGCATGAGAAATTGCTTTTTAAAAATTGTCAAATAGCAGTAAGAAGAGTTATGAAAATCTCTGTAGATTAACTGTGGTTTGTGAAGGGTAAGGTCTAGGGCAGACGCGACCAAAATTTAAATTTTGGGCCTTCTTGAGAAATGAAATATTGAAATGGTTTGCATATGACATGGCTCTGATGATATGTGTAATTCAGCATAGTATTCACTATGAGCAAACTAGTGTACTCAGTTCTCTCATGATTCCAATTTACATTAGAATCTTATCATTAAGTAGTTAATGTATCAGATTTTAATATTTGCATTCTGTTTATTTGGGTTTTGACCACCTCCTATTTAATTTTATGTGATACTAGGAAGCAAGTGCCATTCCTTTTGCGGCGTTGACTGCTTGGCGTGCTCTAAAAGGTACTGCAAGGATATCTAAGGGGTATGTTCATATATATCAAGATTGAGTTGATTGTTTCAGTTCTGAGTCAAAAAGGTTTTTTGAGTTAATTTTCCATGTCTTTTGTTACATTCTTCTGTTTCGTTTTTCAATAAAAGGTTGTTTCTGTCAAAAAGGGATAGTATTGACTGAATTTTAATTTCACATGGGTTTATCATTGTGTATGATAGTCTTCCTTTCACCCTGCTTGTACTTATCAGTGTAAGAAAAGATTGTCCTTGTCTAGCCATTTCTAGGAAATGAAATTTGTTTATTGACTCATTGGTGATGCCAGAATGAAACTTTTAGTCCCTAATATTTATTTGTGACTTTATATTTTCTGAGTTGCTATCTATTTCTGAATAATGATTGAGTTGAACATGTCCCTTAGGCTATTTTTGAGTATTTTCGTTTGGATCTGGGCTTAATTGTATCATTGATAGTTTTGATGGTTGAAGGTTGTAAAGAATATCTCAACAGGAAAGGGTTGTAAATAATATGATTACTATCTGGGTGGACTCCTTGTTCATTTTATTCACCAATAAATTGTCTTCTTTCTTATTTGAAGATAAATAAGTATAATTTTCTATATTTTTCAGAAACCTTATTGCTTCATATATTCTGCATCTTGTCTGCACAGGCAAAGGCTCTTTGTGGTGGATGGTGGAGGAGCTGTAGGTTTTGCTGCAATCTGAGGTATCCACCAACACTTGAATCTGAAGCTTTATTTCTTCATTTATTTTTTAGTTATATTCATGGGTTTATTTCGTCTCTTTGAGAAAAGTTTGAATTCTTTTTTTTCTTTTGGTTTTGTTATCATAATAGGGATTGATAGTGTGCTTATGTGGAATTCATTGGAATTAAGTGGACTTGAGAAGTATTAGTACACTTTATTGTAAGTTGAGGAAATTTTCTGAATTGAGGTTCCATCATATTAAAGATTTCTCTAAATTTTCTACTATATCTTTGTACAGTTTACAAATTTGGTTATGTGTCTTTGAAGGATTTATGACTGGGTTTCTTTCTATTTGAATTCAATTGTCTCTTTAATTGATTTCTTTTGATTTTTCTGTTTCAAATTGTATATATTAATGAGGCATTGTTGTAAACAGACTAATTTGAATTGCTGATCGGAAGACCTTTCGAACCAGAGCTTAATCCGGCTATTCTTGCATCTAAAATGCCCTGTGAGTTTTATCAAACATCTTGTATGCCAAATTATATTTTGTTGATTTTTGTCATAGTGAGCCATATATAGATTTCATTGTTCTTGTGTTTGGCAATTGGCTGTTTCTGTGAGTGAGGTGGAGTCTTTGTATGAGCTATATAAGAAACTAAGCAGCTCTGTAGTTAAAGATGGGCTTATACACAAGGTGTGTGCTTCCTCCTAGTATTGTTCTAGCTCTTTGAATATAAAATATGTATCTCATATGAATTATGTTTGAAAACTTGATTACTGAACTACTTTGAGGTTACTTGAATAACAACTGATGAGTTGCTCTGCTCTTCAACTCAAAATCAGTTGCAATGTAACTCTCTCCACAATCCCAGTACCCATTGCCATTTAATTTAAGGTTGAGTACATTAATTCTGGTGAGTACTCATAATTTACACAATTTTTGTGAGTATTCATTATAATGTTCAGGTGTATAGGAGACCAAATATTATAATTTACAATTTTTGTATCTCCCCTTTATCTGTTTCTTGTAATAACATTCTTGTAATAGCTCTTCTTTTCATTACGTAACAACATTGATGTTGCTCTTGTGTCAGGGTGCTCGACATTACCTGGCTTGTGCTCGTGTTGCAACAAAATACATCATTCTGGCAATCTCTGGTCATATGGATGATATCCTGGGAAAGTATAAGGTATTCAATAGTGTTGTTAGTTTTTCATTGCAATTGTGTTGCTTCATTTTTCTCATTCATAAATGTGTTATTGAGTTAGATAAAAGACTATGTCTTGGCTTAGTAGAGGCTATATTGTCTCTGCTTATATCAATTATGTAGTAATGCTATTACAGTGTCAACATTTTGTAATGTCATTGTTGATATGCTCTTGGTATTGTTGAGATTTAGAAGTGCACAAAAGCTTGGTTTATTTGTGAAGTTAATGAAATCTTGCTATTTAGCTTCTCTATTGTGTGCTTTTCTCTATTTTCAGGAAGTTAAGCACAGGATACTGTTTCTTTTAGAGATGCTAGAGCCATTCCTTGATCCAGCTGTAGGCAGATTCAAGGGTAAAATAGCCTTTGGAGACCTATCTTGTGCATATCCAGAAACGCAGGAACTGAATTGTGCTATTGCTATTAATGTGATCCGTACAGTAGTGCAGAAACCAATAGTTCTTCCTTCACTGGAATCTGAATGGAGGCGTGGATCAGTTGCTCCTAGGTAATACATGGTTGTATTATTCCAAATTTTTTCTTGTGACTTTCTGAGCAGATGTAGACCTTTCCGTAGTGGCCTTGCAAATTTGAGAAATACTTGGTTGAGAAGGAAGTGAAGGATATCTATTAGATAAATTGAGTTTCATGATTCTAAGACATGTTTGCTTTTCTATATAGTTCTCGTTTTAATTGAAATCCATCTTCCTCAAACGTATATGAATTTTCCCTACAGCTCTCAGGAAAAAAATAAATGAATATTCTACAACTGGCATCAGAATTCACAAGTGAATGCTTTCCTGCTATCTCTTAAATACCACTTTGTTTATTGGTTTCCATAGAGTTGCAAATTGATCACAATTAAGTTTAGTGGCATTTCTTCTCCAAATTTTTTAAATCACCCATCCCATCAAGATAAAAATGAACATTATTGTGTTGTCCCATGAGGCTGTGTGTTACGAACCTGTGATGTTAATTTACATATGTTCAAGTGTATAGGAGACCAAATATTAAAGGGTTCTTGACCCAAAGCACCAAAATGAGCCACAATGATCCCACTTACCCCAGCAATAGTTTTTTGTTCCCACCTACCCATTTAACAACCAAATGACCATTTTGCCCTTAGTCTAATTATGAAATTACATCATGCCACTCTATCTCTCTCATCACTCCAGCAGATCTCTCTCTCTTTCTCTCTCTCTCTCTCTCTCTCTCTCCCCCTCCCTCCCTCTCTCTCTCTCTCCCCAGCACGAAGCCGGCGCTCGAGTTCTCCAACTGCCGCGCCATGGATGAGATCTGAAGTATCGGAGCTTTCTTCGATTCCGAGCCAGTCGATCTAAACGCCTCTCGGCTCAACCGGATTCTAAACGGTGACGCTGTAAACGAATCGGAGACGGAGGAGGAGTTAGTCCCCTACACCACAGCTGCACCTGGCTCTCCATTCGCTCCAGCGGCACCTCGATTTCTCAGTGGAGGAGTTATTCGGGATTTCTCCTAGATCGATTTGTCGGAGAATTGTACGCCGGCACATCATCTGAGTTTCTCAATTGTGTCGGTTTGAGTTTTTTTGTTTTGTTTGGGCTACTGGAATTTAACGGTGTGGCGTCATATTTCGGCTGGTTTGGATTTGATCCATGACGCTTTTGGGTTTTGGTCTTTGGAGCGACTATGGGTTAGGACGACAAAGGAACGATGAGAACTTGAGAATATTGAGTGTACTCAACTACTCCCAAGCGCTGTTTTCCATGTGGTCCTTAACTAGGGGTTTCTTTTCATTAGTTTTTCTTGATTGATGCAGATTGTGTACCTATGGTTAGTGTTTTTGTGTCAAGTTATAGACATCTATTGGGACAATAGACGTCTATTGGGGAAATAGACGTCTATTGGAGGGCAATAGAAGTTTTGAATTGATCTAATATCCTCGTTTTTTTCTTCAATTAAAGTTTTATTTGTCTAATTTTATGGAGATTAGTTCTGATTTTGGCGACCAAAAGTTCTATTGGGGGGCAATACATGTCTATTCGGGGGTAATACAGATTTATTCAGGGGCAATAAACCTCTCCAGCTCTATATAAGATCTACAACAACCTTTTTAGAGACTTCCGGCGAGGTTTCAAATATTTCTATTGGCCCCCAATAGACGTCTATTGCCCCCCAATAGAGGGGCAGTAGACCTCTATTGGGGGGCAATAGAGGTCTACTGCCCTTCTATTGGGAGGCAATAGATGTCTATTGGGGGCAACAAACCTTTCATGTGAGATTTTCAAAAAATTCCGGTGGGCGGCGGCCGGTGACCGGGCTCCGGCGAAGTCTCCTATGGTTTCTCTCTCTCTCTCTAAGTAACAAAGGTGAGGGTAAAATGGTATTAAATAAAAAATAAAAAACAAAAAAAAATCTTAATGGGGTATTAGGGAATACCTGCTTAGAGTGTTTTGGGTAAGAGGGAATTAAAAAAACTTAATGAGGTAAGTGGGAAAAAAATATCTAGAAATGGGGTAAATGGACAAAAACCCAATATTAAAAGGCCTAGAAAGGCTTTTATTTGCATATTTATAATTATATATATATATATATCTATTTTCTTATGATCAATGTTTTAGTGGCCAGTTGAAATGGTCACTAATATAGGTATGTGTCTGATGTTTAGTGACCAAATAATGCTTTTAGTGACTACATTTGACCCCTTCAGTGACCAATTCTGTGGTCACTAACGCTATTACTATCAGTGTTCAGAATCTAGTGGTCACTAAAAGTTTTGATTTTAGTGACCAAGTATTGTAAGTGGCCACTATATAGAATTAGTGACGGACTTATAGTGACCACCTTTTTTTGGTCACTAAACACAATTATTGACCAAAATTGCTAGTTTTTGTGACTACTCCATTGGTCACTAATGCTAGAAATTGTTGTAGTGACACCTCTGTTGACATTCATTGGCCTACTTCTGTTCACATTCCTTGGCCCATCATATGGCTGGCTGCTTCCACTTACATCTGGCTCAGGTCCAACACCAGAACTTGGCTGGTTCACTTGAGCAAAGTTGAAAACATCTTCCAAATTCACCTCTTCCTCATATGCTAGTACTTCCTCATCATCTGTCAAGGGCAGGTCCTTAATAAAGTGACCGAAATACAGCAAGTGGTCAGGATCTCCATCGTTCCGCTCTAACTCCCATGGTGTGAAGTGTATCCTTGGAGCTAAACAAACCATATAGACATGCAAAACCTTCCTTCCAGCTGGAATGAATTGTAACATGTCAACGGCATCTGCATCGTTCACTATAGGCAAGTACCCAGTCCTTGGTTCAGACCCAGGTATTCTAAACCCATAAGCCATTGGGCCTTGGATGTAACCCAAATCAAAAGCCCAATAATTAAGCCTAGTAAATGCAACCTTATCTAGGTCAACCCCATCCACATACACAACTGGCACACTAGTTCTGTACTCCCTATTCATACCACTTCTACTATAGAATCTGCTTCCATGATAGATGACAACAGTAAACATCCACGCCTGCAATCATAAAACATAATTTATTCATCAACAAACACTTTTTCAGTTTCATTGAATACTCCATCTAACATCACCTACCTATTTCGACTGCCCTAAATTGCTATCAACAACTATCAGAAAACCATAAATCCCCCACCAACCAAGAAACCCTATTAACAATAAATTCAAAATTCAATTAATTAAAACCCTATTTCCCCAAATGGAGTTGTTGTTTAATTAAAAAGCTAGAACGTGACAACAAGAAAACCATTGTATATGTACAGTACCCTAAAACCCTAGAAAGCCAAACTTTGACTCACATAAACAAATCGATTTGGTGGACCACCAGCCACTCAAAAACACAATACACAGAGATAAAACCCTCAGAAGGAAATAGAGCATGTTTTCCATACTTCTATATATGGGTGGATCTCCATCAAGCCTAAAATAACGCCAGTAATTCGCTATTCTTCAATAGGAATGATTTCTTCAGCGAAAAATCTCCTTTATCAGATACACAGATCTGTTTTCCTCTATTTACTATGCCTTATTCTCTGCACTCTATTTTCCACAGACGAGGTGAGGACAAAGGTAAGATTCGGTGTCTTTCGGTTTTGAAAGAGAAGAGAAAAAGGTTGACTGAAAATGACCCCAGCTGCCTCTTAAGTATCGGATAAGGAAAGGGTTATTAGTCAAAATACAATTTTGCCCTCGTTTATTTCATAATGGCATAGCACGTAATGGAAAAGTTAACGGCATGTATTGAAATGTAGTCGGGTTTTATAGTCCATGTACCAAAGTATAGTTAGTGTAAAGTGCATGTTAATTCACAATGAGCCTTAGTTCATGTACTGTTCAAAAAATTTTCCCTAAGGGCATATGTGATTAAATTTAAAGTTCGGGGGCACAAATGATTTTAAACATAAAGTTCAAGGCGGTAAAATGAATTCAACTCTTAAATTTTTATCATGATTCCTCATAAAACATTAATAAAATATTAAAACAACATGAAGTTTCGACAAAAGTTGAACTACATTATCAAAATATTCCGAAGAATAATAAATTAAGGTAACGAAAATACTAAATTTTCAAAGTATTCTTAATATTGCATATTTTATATTTAAAAATATATATATATATATATATATATAATATTTTATTATTATGAAAACGGATCGGATCAACATAAATCTGTATTTGATCCGTTAAATAAAAGGATTATCGGATCCGAATCATTAACGGATCAACGGGTCAAATTTTTCAATCCAAACCCGTTCAATAACCACAGATCGGGAGGTCTATGTTTGACCATCAACTTCCCAAACACATCCAGAACCACTACACCCAGACCTGCATCAACCCCCCCCCCACAAATCAATAAATAACTTCACACTTGGATTAAATTTGGTTAACCATGTGCCTCAATTATATCATCTCCCCTTGTGCAACATTGCATCACTCTAGCAAATTCAGCTTGCCATTCACAACACCCGATAAGAAGTTGTTGTGGTTCGAACCTTTTTTTTTCATGATGAGCTTCATTCATATTATTTCAAATCCACGAGATGATTGTAACAAAAAGTTCTACTTCTTTTGGTTGTCCAGTAGCAAACAACATAAAGAAGTAAATCACTAAATTAGCAAGATACGTACCTTATAAACACCGTTCAGCCAACTCAGTTCCCACATCTTTTAGCCATAAAACACTCCCATAAACTTTGTATAACTTATTCCTGCGAATTGCGACATCTACCACACGTAGTGTGAGGAGTAATTTTGTGTTTGAACAAACACTCAGCCACATAACAGTTCCACAAACCATATGTCTTGAGTTCATTGTATTCAATTTAATCTATTTCATGATTTGTATTTTTGGTCTAAAATGTGTTATGATCAGTATACATGTGAAATTACTTGTGTAGTGACTCTTTCCATCACACTTTTGAATAAAGAGTTACTATAAAACCCTTATAAATGAATAAAGTTGGCACTACAAAAAATTATTACTTTAGAGGGGTTATTATATTATCGATGAATGAATAATTTATTCATTTATCGATAAATGATTATTTATTACTTTAGAGAGAGTTCTATGTTATTCCTAGTTAAAGTATATAACATAGTCTAATTCGATTAGGTTGTTTATCAAAGATAGTCAAGATCCAGATGACAATTATGCTATACCAAATGTTTCTTCGAATGAGACATTTCAAGCAATGATAGTTTTGAATAACTACATGCTACAAAATGAAAAATAATATACCAAATATGGTGCATGCATTGCAATAAATTAAAGATGAAGTTCAATTCGGTTAAGACACAAGGAAAAAGCAAAGGACTATAAAATGATATTTTGAGAACTAGTTAAATTGAGAAAATATAAATGGGTCCTTAACCCAAAAGACCAAAATTAGCCAAACTTGTCCCATTTACCCCGGCAATAAATTTTTATTCCCAGTTACCTCATTTCAAGCAAAATGATAGTTTTGCCCTTAATATAATTAATAAACTACATTTTATGCCACTCATCTCTCTCTCTCTCTCTCTCTCTCTACAGACACCAGCTCACATTATCATTGAGAATAGACTAGGTAACGAATCCGCGTGATGCTGTGGAGAGAGAGAGAAAAAGATTCAAGCAAGGACAGAAGATTAAATGAAGAACAGAAGAAAGTTCGGTCTAGGAGGAAGAGGGGGGAAAAATAGGTGTTCAATTGAGGCTTCCCGAACCCGCTACAAAAATCAGGTGTTTTCTATATCCATTACACTCGAGGGCAAAACTGGTATTGTACTGTTAAATGAACAGTAAGTCTCCTTTAGTATATAGTAAATACTAGCAAATTGACCCACGCGATGCTGCAAGTTTTTTTTTTTTTTTCTAAGCTTCATATGTAATAGATGAATACTCGCAATTTAAAAGAAATCGGCACTACTTAGAATATGATTTGTTTTGTTGTTAATAATAGATTAGCAACAAATGAGACACAACAAAAAATAAACTTTTTTTATGATTTGTAGAAATTTACAAATATAACAGTTGTTCTCCCTTAAAAAAAAAGAAAAAAATATATGGCAGAATTGTAATTTCAGACAAACTGATATGGCAGAATTGTTAAAAAAAAAATTAAATAAAAAAACTGAAAGAATATAGCAGGACGTAATTTCAGACAAAAGCTAGGGGCAAAACCATCTTTTTGGGTGAACAGTGGTGAACCGTTGGGAATGGCAAATAGTAAATCACGAAAAACAAAGGAAAAAACCATATTTTCCCTCCCTTATGAACAGTGCTAGGAGCTGTAGTATATGTATAATGTGTGCCAAGGAGGTTGTAGCTCCCGGCAATATTGAACTTCTGCTAATTAAGGACAGTGTGCAGCCAATAGTGTTATTACACTCAAGATGACTCTTAGGAAAAGGTATGTATGTTCTTTTTCGGTCTGATCGGTGGCTTGAAATTTCTCTTCTTGATAAGTTGCAGGCCAATTGTTTTCCTAAACCTTTAACAATTAATGTAGCTAGCTTCTTTTATTTTTGGTCAGCAATGGAGTTTGCCACACTATTTATGTACTTTATTTCCAGTTTTGGTTGATGAGATTCATAGTTTACGTACCCCTTCCTATTGTCCCTGAAGATGATCTTTTAATCTGGGAGGATTCGAGTAATGGGTTTTCTACTTTTCTGAGGGATATAATCTTCTCCGTTCACACTTTGCTTCTAATGGCCTTCAAACTCAAATTTGGAGACATTTTCTTCCACCACGGTTCTCTATATATACTTGTTTTGCGCCTTCTCCATAACAAGTTATCCACCAATGACCAACTTCAACGACGGATATCCCATTGGTTTCATAATGTCAGCCTTGCTCTTTTTGCACTATTGAGGATTCAACTCATTTATTTGTTTCTTGTTCCTTCGCTCAACATATTTGGCAATGATTGTCATGTTGTTTTGATACTTCTTTACCAACTCATAGCTCAATTGGTGACTTATGGATTATAATTGTTGGTAAACCGTTTTCTTCTCAACTAAAAAAATTATGCCTTGCGGGTTGTTTGTTTGCTTCATGGCTATTTGAAAAACATGTAATAAACTTTGTTTTAATAATAAGAGGTCTTCTCTTATTGTTGAGAGACTTGTACTAAGACATCTACTAATATTTAATCAGAAAATAAATGTCTTATCATTAAATCAAATTAGTTGACAAGTAACTAGCAAGTTAGAACCTGCAAAAATCTTCCATTTTTTTTTTCATATTTTTTGCAGGTGCTAATCAGAATAATACAAAGTTACAAATCATTCAGTAAATTTTTATGTACCCATAACATTTTTTTTTTCCTTTTCTATTCTTATGATGCAGTTATTGTATAAGTGACACAAAATGGTTTGAAAATGTAGTACTCAGGCCACCAATTAATACCATAAATTAAGAATATCCAGTGCATTGTTGCATTGCCACAGTAATGAAATTAACAACTAGCTACTCCTTGCGATAAGGCCACTATAGCTCAACTAATTAATATCTCCACTATAGCTCGAAGTTTCCTCTTCGGTTTGGTTTTGATTCAACATGCATGGTTTGCACTCATATATGAAATATCCAATAATATCTACAAAACTAGAACACCTTGATCTCACTCCCCACTGTTTATCTTTCCTTATGCACTCGAACAATTTCAATTCATTTCTATGATAGCACTACTATTGTAAAGCAACAAGACCCTTTGATTTCAAGTTAAAGAAACTACAAATAACCCACACACCTGTCACGAGGTAAACAAACACCATCAATCCTATGGGGTAGATAGATATTAGATACGGGTAGATATTAGATACATAGATGTATATATAGAACCATCACGTTTCTATTACTTCTAGGCTCAAGCTTTAAATGGCTTCAAAGCATTCCATATCTTAAACGATTTTTGTATTAGTTTCTTGCTAAGTATGTAAAACTTGTGTGCGCGCCAAACAACTCTATATATACAGATAAATATTTAGAAAAAGAACAATCCAAAAATGGGTATGTTGGGGCTTGTTATCCGAGTAAACTGTCTATTCTTGTTATCGTTCTTGGTGTGTTCTACCCCTCCGGAGGACCCCATCAAGTGTTCATCGTCAAAAAACACAAACTGCACCATCACAAATTCCTACGGCATCTTCCCCGATCGAACTGTCTGTAAAGCGACTAGTGTATCATACCCTAGTACGGAGGAAGAACTCGTTAAGGTCGTGGCTGATGCAACCAAGAACAAGAAGAGCATGAAGGTGGCGACTCGTTACTCCCACAGCATTCCCAAGCTGGTTTGCCCGCGCGGCGAAGACGGGCTGATCATAAGCACCAACAACCTCAACCGTGTGGTGAAGGTCGACGTTGAAGGGATGAAGATGACGGTGGAGAGCGGCATGACGCTTAGGCAGGTGATCAGTGAGGCTGCGAAGGTTGACTTGGCGTTGCCTTACGCGCCATATTGGTGGGGGCTAACTGTCGGTGGGTTGCTAGGGACTGGTGCGCATGGAAGCACATTATGGGGTAAGGGAAGCTCTGTTCATGATTATGTGGTGGGACTTAGGATTGTGAGTTCAGGAGGGCCTGAAGTTGGTTATGTCAAGGTGAGAAGTCTCGGTCAAGGTGATAAAGATCTTAATGCAGCTAAGGTTTCACTAGGAGTCTTAGGAGTAATATCACAGGCAAGTACATTTTCTTCTTCATTTATATATTTTTGATGTTTTGGGCAGTCTTTGAGCAACGTATTGCATATCTAGAAAGGATATAAGAATGTGTCTATATGATCGATACAAAATTTTTAGGTGGATAAAAGAATGTCCTTAACTTATAAGCTAAACCTTAAATTCTAGAGATTAAAAAAAGGGAAAATTACTGGTCATCTCCTGTACTTTCAGGGCGTCGACAATTTAGTCATTAACATTTCAATTTTAACAAATAACTTCCCAGACATTCAAATTTCACACAGTTTGGTCCAAAATAACCATTTTACCCCTCACTTCTTCTTTCTTTTTCTTTTTTTTTTAATTCTTCTCGCTTTTTTTGTTTGTTATTTTTTTTCCTGCTTCTGTCTCACTCTCTCTCTCAGCTCAGAACTAACAACACACACACACACACACACTCTCTCTCTCTCTCTCTCTTCCTCTTCTGCACTCCCATGGCTGCCCATCGACGCACACAGTCTCACTCACTCAGTCACCGCTTCTTCACATGCTGCTACCTCTCTGAGAGCTCAGAGCTCCGCCGCAGCAGATCCCAACCTCCCCTCTCCCAATGGGGTCACTTGCTCTCACCACCGCCCCTCTCCCCTCTCTCAGATCCCAAACCGCCTTCCCGAAATCTCTATCACTAAAACCAAGTACGAGACTCCAAACCCAAGCCCGACCCGGCCCGCTCAGAACCGCCGCTCTCTGCTTCAACAAAACCCTAAGCCCTCTCATTGCCCTCCCCAAACTCGCGACTCCGCCCGTGAGTTTGCTCCCCTCTGAAGCTGCTGCTTGACTGTTAAGGCCGCCGCTTCCAGCGGTGGTTCCATTACTCCGGCGAAGCAGCCATGGCAAGGAGTGGCGATGAAGCCTCTGATCGCGTCGATCGCGATGGGGGTGATCCTCTGGTTCGTGCCGACTCCTGTTGGCGTCACCAAAAATGCATGGCAGCTTCTGGCGATTTTCCTCGCCACCATTGTCGGAATCATCACTCAACCTCTGCTTCGATCTCATCTCTGTCGTCGTCGAAGAGCCCAAAGTCCCTCTACATATGCTATTAAGATTGAGCGGAGGATCATGGAGATTGGGATGGAGGCGAGGATGATGGCCATGGTGGAGTAGATCGAGATGGCGTGCCAGCGGGTGCAGCGGGTGAAGAAGAAGAGAGAGAGAGAGAGAGAGAGTGTGTGTGTGTGTGTGTGTGTGTGTGTTGTTGGTTCTGAGCCGAGAAAGAGAATGAGACGGAAGCAAAAAAAAAAAAAAAAAAAAAAGACAAAAAAAAAAAGCGAGAAGAATTTTTTTTTTTTTTTAAAGTGAGGGGTAAAATGGTCATTTTGGACCAAACTGTGTGAAATTTGAATGTCTGGGGAGTTATTTGTTAAAACGAAATGTTAATGACTAAACTGTCGACGCCCTAAAAGTACACGGGGGGACCAGTAATTTTCCCTTAAAAAAATGGTCTAGCTCATAAGAATTTAGATTAAACAATTTTATTACAGTTTAGAATCTCAAAACTTATGAAATTTGTTCAAATAGAAAAGGCATGATGTATTTTTGAAAACTCGAGAAGTAATTACAAAAGAAATGTACCCAACATATTGGAACACTGTACAGAAGAAAATAATGTGCCACATATGAATGATACATTTTGACAATACGAGTGATGCATTATAGGAAATAATTATTGTGCCCAATAGAAACTTACAGCAACCTTTGCAAAAGAAATATAAATAAATAAATAAAATAAAAAACTGACAACAACCAAAATTATTATTCTTTTTCGATGAATAATCTTTGCACCAATATATGAATAATGAAAAAAAGACTGTACCTCTATAATTATGAGAAAAGGTATCATACAAGTTTTGGTACAAAATTTAAACAGCAAAAAAAGGTACCAAAATTTATTGTTACTATTACAATCATTAATTTATTTTTGTATATATGCCTGCTAATGAAGACAAACGAATCTAAGAGACAAAAACTTTGGCAGGTTACTCTAAACCTACAACCCATGTTCAAGAGGTCCATCACATATTTGAGCGAGACCGATTCTGACTTGGGAGATCAAGTGCTTAATTTCGGCAAGCAGCATGAGTTTGCGGACATACTATGGTATCCTAGCCAGCACAAGGCAGTTTATCGAGTAGATGATCGTATCTCCTCAAACACATCCGGAAATGGTTTATATGATTTCCTTCCTTTTCGAGCAACGCCTTCAGTTGCACTGGCAGTTATAAGAACGGCAGGTAATTTGCCTAGTTCATGCAGTTCAAACTAAAGCAACATCAAGAACAATTAAGTTTTGAATAGCGAGGGTGGTGAAGATGTTTCTCTTCTGAAATAAGAAATGATCTCTTGGCAAATATAAATGCAGCTCACATGTTGTTCATCCCACAGTTTATGTTGCTACATTGTGATTATGGTTTCACGCGTATAAATTGGTGGTTTTAAATCATAATTTAAAAAGATATATCAGTCTCATGAAGAGAAAATCTTTGCAAATAATTAATGCTCATTTCTGCATCATGCCACCATGACAAGTAACAATTTTAATAATCCTAATTTTTCATTTGTTCTTGTATTATAATAGAAGAGAACCAAGAATCAAAAAGCGATGCTGATGGGAAATGCTCTGGGGCAAAGTTGGTCACATCTGGGCTTCTATCCGATGCTTATGTTTGACAAACAATGGTATGCATAGACATTTGATCATCTTGTATAGCTCTTCAAATTACTCATCTTTCATGTTTTTGCCAAATCATTTGGAACTTCAGTTCTAATTTGCTTTTCCATATGTCAAAATTACTGAATTTTGGGATCATACAATTCGATTAATAGGTATAATCTTTACTGGATATCCTGTGATTGGATATCAGAACCGGCTTCAAGCATCTGGAACTTGCCTTGATAGTCATCAAGATTCAAGAATCACGGCATGCGCATGGGACCCAAGGATCAAGGGCGAGTTTTTTCATCAAACAACCTTCAGCATCAGCTTGTCCGTGGCCAAAAGCTTCATTCAAGACGTGCAGAAGCTAGTTGAGATTGAACCCAAATCCCTCTGTGGAGTAGAAATCTACAATGGAATCCTAATGCGCTATGTCACCGCATCAACTGCTTACCTTGGCAAACAAGTAGATGCAATTGACTTCGACTTCACTTATTACCGAAGCAAGGACCCCATGACGCCTAGGCTCCATGAAGGCATACTTGAAGAAATAGAGCAGTTGGCACTGTTTAAGTACGGAGCATTGCCACATTGGGGAAAGAATAGGAACATAGCCTTTGATGGGGTGATGAAGAAGTACAAACATGCTAAGGAGTTCTTGAGGGTTAAGGAAGTGTATGACCCAATGGGGCTATTCTCAAGTGAATGGAGTGACCAGGTCCTTGGAATTAAGGGTGAGGTTACCTTAGTCAAGGAAGGGTGCGCCCTAGAAGGGTTGTGCATTTGCTCACAAGACATTCATTGTGCCCCAAGCAAGGGCTACTTCTGTAGACCGGGGAAAGTATTTAGGGATGCAAGGATCTGTACTCCGATCCATAATTAGACAAGAACCACAAAGTAACTAGCTAGACTCTCTAGTCTAGTAATGCCAATAGTGTAATTTGATTTAGAAGCTTTGCTTGAAGACTAGCGCGCATGCAGTTGCAGCAGATTGCATGCATGGCTAGTTTCTGTTGGAATAAACAAGCAACATACGAATAAGGTAGTACTTTTGCCTGTTTAATTAATATGTACATAAGGGCTGCCTAGGTTGCAGAAACAAATATTAAGGAAACTAAAAGAAGATTTTCTAGTGCTCTCTTCATCTTTTTAAGAGAGAACAGTGGGGAGTGAAAACTCTGGGCATTTGGTCTAGTGGTAGAGAAACTCTTAAACTCTAAACACATGTGGAACTCGTTCCTTAAGATTCATTCTCGTGCATCCGTTATCCTACAAATCTTCTATTATGTACTTCCATCTAGTGCATCTCCCTCCTCGTCGGAGTCGATGTCAACCGGCCAGCTTCCTCCAGTCATTCGTACCCCACGCCAACAAGCCAGACCTCTCGGATCTCCGGCTTATCACGACGACGACCTCAGGCTGCTCTGAATCGAATTCCGGCAAGCTCCGTTCGTTTCCGCCGGTGAAGGAATAGTAGCCAGATCCGAAGACGTGCTTTATAGAATCAACACCGAAGAGTCCAGGCGTCGTGGCTCCGGTGCGACTCAAAGTCCGGCTTATTCTCTACCACCGGCCTCGTCAAGCTTGGCTCCGGAGTGAGATTTCCAGACATGAGCAACTCCGATATCTGGGTTTGCTGTGATTTGGTGCCCAGAGTATTTTCTGGGTGCCCAAATCAGATTTGTTTTTTGTTAAGTAATGGGGCGGAAGGAAAAAAAAAAACTTGAATGTCTATTAGGGGGCAATAGACGTTTTAAGCTGATATAATCTGTTTTTTTCTTTAATCAAAGTTTTATTTGTCTAAATTTAGGGAGATTAGTTCTCATTCTGGCGACTGAAAGTCCTATTGGAGATTTGGAAGGTAATAGACGTCTATTGGGGTGTAATACATGGCTGATAGAAGTCTATTGGCCCCAATAAACGTCTATTGGGAGGCAATAGACGTCTATTGACTCTCTATTGGGGGGAAATAGATGTCTATTGGGGGCAATAAACCTTTCCGGTGAGGTTTTCAAGAAGGTTCGATGGGTTGCGGCCGGTAAAGGGATTCTGGTGGCCGGTGACCTAGTTCTGACGGCTGGTGATCGAGCTCCGGCTAAGTCTCCTATGGTTTCTCTCTCTTCCATTTTTTTTTTCTCACTCTCTCTAAGTACTAAAGGCGTGAGGGTAAAATGGTATTAAAAAAAAATAAAAAACGAAAAAAAAATCTTAATGGGGTATTAGGGAAGACCTCCTTAGAGTGTTTTTTGTAAGAGGAAATTAAAAAAACTTAATAGGTTAAGTGGGAAAAAAAATATCTAGAAATAGGGTAAATTGACAAAAACCCAATATAAATTGCTAAAAGCTCTTTAATGAATATATATTTTGAATTTTTATATACTATTTATCTTAATTTTATGTATTTCATCAATTATTAATATTTTTTACGATATTTCTTTCATTTCTTTCATCAATTATTACTTTATATATTCACTGGGTCTTTAAGGATGTCTAGAAAAAATTATTATCTTATGTATTTAGTGAGGTTCTTACTTCTTAGTAATATACACTAGTCCCGAGTCGGGGCTGGAGAAATTTATTATTTAATTGAGGTTATTAATTTATCAAACATTCATTTATCCAGATTTTACTGTATGAATAATTTCACTCATTATGAATATAACAATGTTTTTCACTGAAAAAAATAAAAATAAAAGGGCTAAATATTGTTTAGTACCATGTGGTTTGGGTCTAAAATCAATTCAGTCCCTGGACTTTCAATTTCATCAAAAACACCCTCACACTATCATTTCTCATCAAATAGATCCCTCCGTCATGATTCCGTCAAATGGAGTCTTTAAATTGCTGATGTGGCATGCCAACTTGGCACTGGTGGGGCCCACATGGTAGGCAAAATTCTAAAATAAAATTTTCAAAAAATTGTGATAACACATTTGATTCTCTCTCTCTCAAAAAAGGGTTGGCCCTTTTATTTCCTTTAATATTTGTTTTACGCACTGTTGCTTCCCAGGCCTTCACAATGAATCTCAACTCTTTACTCATTCTCTCTCTTCACCTTCCTTTGCCCTCTTCACCATCATCCATAAAAAACTTCTCATTTCTCTTCTTCCCCTCTCGAATGTATCTCTTTTAAACACAATGCATATGCTTCAAAACCAGACAAAAGTGACTAGTTCCGAGACAAACCCAAAAGCCTGAATAATGCAAAACAAACCAGCAAATCTGGGTTTTGTTTCTTTGTGGGTTTTAAGTTACGGTTTGGTGTTTCAGATTCTGGGAAATTAAAAATTGCAAAAACTCAGATTTTTTTTTGTTTATTGCAAGCTATGGCTTGTAGAGTCACCAATAAGAATTTTGGAATGATGGATTAAAAGTGTTTCCCAAAATCGATCCTCGTCGGTTATATTGGATTACATCCAGATCGACGCCAATGAAGTCCCGATGACTCTTGAGAATACCCAAACTCAAGTTTCTGATTCCGATTACGATAGCCTCCATTCTGAATAGAATTCCTGCTATTCTAAAGAAATGCAGCAAAAAGACTAAATTTGCATGTATAAAACAAGACCAAATTTGTGGCACACTAACAATGAATTTTTGTAAGGGAAAATAGTCCGTACGGTACCCCGCCTTTGGCTCCTTATAACTTTTGGTACCTGACAAAAAAAATATATCAATACGGTACCTGAAGTTCTCTGCCCGACAGAAGATTGGTACATACGGTCGTTACCTCTGTTGGAACTTGCCAGCTGGCAAATTTACAAGGGTACTTTCGTCCAACCAATTACCAATAATTTTTTTCTCTAAGCATTTTCCTCTCTCTCTTCCTTCGCCTTCCCCTCTCCTCTCTCTCTCCACAGCACTGAAATTCAAGCCCCAAATCCAAACCCAATCGAACCCTAAACGATCTTCCCGATGAAATTCTGATCCAAATCCTCTCCTTGATTCCGACCTTAGAGGCCATCCACAACTCCCTCGTCTCCCGCCAATGGCGATCCCTCTGGTCCCGTCTCCCCTTCCTCGACTTCTCCTACCACCTCTTCCATGTCAACGACGCCGAACCCCTCCCCGTCACGAGCCACGGCTTCGCCGAGTTCGTCAACCGCTCTCTCATTCGGCCTCTCTTTCATCTTCTACCAGTACTACACCTCCCACGTCGACCCTTGGGTGCGCTCCACCGTCACCCGCTTCCGGGTGCCTGAGCCTGACCTCGACTTCTTCATCGACAAAGAGTACCATCTCTGGAGCGAGGAAGATAGAGCCCCGCGTGACAAGTATGATTTCCCTTTCTCTGTGCTGAGAAACGGCTGTGTTGAGAGGCTCACGCGTCGATCTCGCGTTGCCGGCGAGCATGGCCATGGTGGGTGTGAGCTCGGTGAGGTCCATGTTTTTTGAGGATGTGGATTTGACGGACCAGATGTGGGAGCGTTTGATTTTGGGGCTACACCCATAGAGCTAGCTTTAGTCAATGGAGAGAGACCCAGAGCCTAGAAGAAGAAGAAGAAGAAGAAGAAGAAGAACTGGCTCAACCTCAAGCAGCCACTTACGCTTGGCCGATCTATCGCCTCCATGGCATTCCCCTGTATTTCTGCATCAGAGAATGATGCAATGGAAAGTTCTTTAGTGTTAGGGATGTCAGAGATTTGTGGGCAGAATTTTGGATTCAGTAATATTTGTTTCTCGGAGTCATGCTCTATGTGGGGTGATGATGTTCAAAAGCTTTCAGACTTGCATTGGGTCCATGATTATTTTCTTTTGAGGATGGAGAAGAGACGAAATGGGGAAGCAGATTTGGTGGTGTTCTGCCACAAAGGAACTGATTCTAAAAAGGAACTAGAACACCCACATTCAGAGAGTAAAATTTTCTCTGAGATGGTTAGTTTTGTGGATCAGTCTGGGGCAAAATATGCAGTTCTATATGTCTCAGACCACATTAAATCAATCCAATATCCTTCTCATTGAGAGTTTCTTGCTGAAAGTGCCTCAGGAAATGGATCAGACACCATTTCTTCTTTTGCATTCACGGTAAAAAAAAAAAATCTTTTGATTTTTTTTATTATATGAAGAAGAACAATTAAGAAAAAAAAAGGGTAAATTGGTCATTTTAAGTTGAAAATTGCCAGCTGGCAAGTTTCGTAATGGAGATAACGGCCATATGTACCAATCGGGTCGGGCAGAGAACTTCAGGTATCGTATTGATATATTTTTTTTGTCAGGTACCAAAAGTTATAAGGAGCCAAAGGCTGGATACCGTACAGACCATTTTCCCTTTCTGTAATTGAATTTTACATTCTAGCCGAATCAAGAAGGCTCAATTCAAACACAAAACAAGACCATAAAAAGTCAAAGTATCAATTTCGGAACCTCAACAAGATCAAGTAGCAAGTAAGTGCCATTGAGAGCAAATCACATGCATCAAAAACTTCCTAATTCATCGAAAAGAACAGCGAAAACATGATACTTTTGATACACTGCTGGGTGTTGTTTGAGCTTGGACAGCTTATCTGCAAGTTAGATGCAAGTGACGTAGATGCAGATTTGGAAGGAGATGCAGATCGAGGAAGCGGGTCGAGGCTGAAGAAAAGCGGATCGAGAAACTGGGCCGAGGTGGAGATAGAGGGGGATCGACTGACCGAGATTTTCCTGGAGCTAGCTGAGGCGGTGATTCTACAAACAGAGAGGGAAGAGAGAGAGAGAGAGAGAGAGAGAGAGATGCAGTTGACGGCGATGGTAGTTAAGGTCGATGGCGGCGAGAACCGACGCCTGTTCGTCGAGGTTCCAGCCCATAGCGGCTTGGGCCTGGGCAAGCCAGTTGCTGGTGACGACCCCGTGGTAGGCAGCCTGAGTCTGGTAGTAGCGAAGTTGACATTGGGGCTTTGCAGGGCAGAGAGATAGAAGAGAGAGAGAAAGATATATATATATATATATATATATAGAGAGAGAGAGAGAGAGAGAGAGAGAGAGAGAGAATCAAATGTGTTAATTTAATTTTCTAAAATTTTATTTTATAATTGAAAAATTTTGCCTGCCATGAGGCCCCACTAGTGCCAAGTTGGCATGCAACATTAGCTACTTAAAGACTCCATTTGACGGAATGATCTATTGGATTAAAAATGATAGCGTGAGGATGTTTTTGATTAAATTGAAAGTCTAAGGACTGAATTAATTTTGGACCCAAACTACAGGGTACTAAACACTATTTAGCCCAAATAAAAAAACAAAGTAAGTGACCTAAGGTCACCTGATATTTTTATTTTTTAGATTAAGTTTAATAAAAACAATTTTTATAGTGATTTGCCAAACTTTATGTAACCACAGCTCTGATGGAACCAACATAGTACTCTAATGTGAAAGACAAAACATATTCTTTCATCAAGATCTGTTTGTGATATTCTGCCCTCAAACCAACCTAGTCTTCCATGCTGGTGTGTTCTTGGTCTTCGGCGGCGCCATCGCGGTGGCATTTTCTTCCCTTGGCTTCCAACCTGCTACTGTTTGCGTGGTTTACTTGTGGGCCTTCCTGGTTTGGGCTCATTTTTTTTATTTTGGTTTTGTTTCTTAGCCCAGCTTGTTGGGTCTTGTACTTTATTTTTATTCTTTTTATTTGTTATACCCTTAATGTAATGTGTGTTTCTTTGCTAAAAAATAAAAACTAAAAGCCGAAAAACAAAATTGAGAGGCTCATATTTGAACAACCCAAACGTACAGTTTCCTACATGACGCACCTCATCCATATATTGCTTTCCCATTTACTTCGTTCAATCCAAAAACCCAGAATTTTCTGGAGAAAGACTAGTTGGTCTCGATTGTATATCTTTGTTGGATGCATGGGTAGACTAGCAGTTGAGAGTCCATTTCTCTGATTCTCTCCATGCCGACAATGTGCTCCCGTCTGTACTCTACTTACTTCCCGCGCGCCTAATAAATTTGGTAGCCAATTCATGAAGTTTTCTTTAGTATATCTTCTTCTTTCTCCTTTTATGACGAGGGGCCATAGATACTTCATTTCTAAAGGTCTCAAACTACTTCTTGTCCCTCTCATGATTCATGATCCAGAATCAGTGGCTTAAAAAATGTGCGTGAAACTTTTCCCTCAAGATAAACCCAATTTGTTTCATTATTGCTAATATTTAATAATCTCATAATTAAAGCAAAACACAGATCCAAGAAGATGCAAAGGAATCCATATATAAGGTTTTTAAATAACAAATTATTGAGATACCATTTCACATTGCTCGCTTTTGAAGTCATTGATTTGATTTATATATTCTACTGCATGTGAGGAGTTAAGAAGCACCAAGGTAGCTAGCCAGCTACTTCCCCTAATGTGAATGTGTTTATGCAAATTTAGATTCTTTTTTTCTCATCTGAGCAATCCCCATTGGCTTGTGGTGAATAATTTTTTTGTTTGAGGTTTGTGGTGAATAATTTGAAATCCCTGAAAACGAAAGTTTTTACTATCTATATGCTCACGTAATGCACGCTGAATACTAGTGTATAGTAGAACAACATTGTGACATAGAAAATGCTCCAACAAAAAATATCTGGTATCATCTAATAACATTAGATTTTTTTTCCTAATTGAAAACTCCTGAGTGCTACATAGAAACAAGTAGTTTTTTTGTATTCTCAATTGTTATGTGATAAAAAAAAAAACACAAAAAACAACAAAGAATAATCTACAAATGGGATAGTAATTTTTTTTTTAGAGGAAAGAGAATTACATACTATTAAGCAAATGATGGAGATGCATACAACAAATATAATTAAGTACATTGCATCTATGAGTCTATCCAATTTTTTTTCTTCTTTGAAAACGGGCGAGATCTATTCAATCTTAAAATGCAGAAAACGAAAAGTTCATCAAATCTTAAAATGCAGAAAACAAAAGCGCAATTTTAACTAATACTTAAATACATGTGTTGCCTAAAATTCAGCTTCAAAATTGGGCTATAATGTTTTTTGTAATTCAATATTTTCTTTTTTTATTTTGGGAAACACATTCTTGAATCCATTTCTTTTTTTATTTGGGTCAATGAAGGTATGGGAGGGAATATCGACTTCTGTTAATAACTTGTTTAATAGTGGTCAACCATTTGTATGATATAGTTGCACATAGCACGATGGCGAGTTCAATCATCAGCCATGTAAGTTGAAGCCATGTGGAGGTTTGGCAACTCTATTTGAAAACAAATAAAGACCTAGCAAACTGGCAACTGTTCAAATTTAATTTGGTTATCACTTGTCCTGTTGTCCACAGCCTTCTGGCTTCTGCATCGCCCCTCCTTTCAAATTTAATGATCTTTTACCGAAATGAGTGTTTTTCTTTTTCATTAAAAAATACTAGACCAAAACACACATTGTGTGTGTGGGTTTAATTTTCAAAAGAAAAAAAATAATAATAATCATTGGAGAAACATAGGGATTTTTGGATTTTTTTTTTCCCTCTTTTGCTGTGGAACTGTGGAAGTGGGAAGGTATAGAGAGAGAATTTTATTCTGTTATCTATGGTCTAAGGATTAAGTCGTTTTTTCATGTCCAGTTTGGTTAACAAAACCTCTTCTCTTAATAATAGTATAAATTACAACAAAATACCGAATCGGAGCAAAACTTGTGAAATTGTTTCTTTTTCATGAGAAGGTTGTGGAATTGTTTGAAAAAAAAAAAACATATCAAATAATGCTTGATGATAAAGAATAGGGCACCTCGTAAGTCATATGTTTTGATTATTTTCTTTAACTACTTTAAGGCCGGGGACTGCTTGTAGGAAGTCGATCTTTCATTTATAAAAACTTTTAGTGAAAATTGAAAACTGTTAATATAATAAACTAGATCAAATCGATGGATAAATTAAATCTATCAAACCTAAAATGATAAAATTGAACCATAGATTTACTCAAATATAATTTAAAAAAAAGGTAAGTCTCACAAGCGATTTTTTTTTTTTTTTTTTTTTTGAAACGGGGTTTGGAATCCAGCCTAACTGGGAGGCTCAGCCCCACGCCCGAAAATATTATTAATAGAATAAGAAAGATGATTGTACAGCGAGGGAGACATATTACCTACACCTCGAGTAGTACTAGTACAAGAATCCTCAAACAGAGCATCCCGGATAATCACAGGAGTCTCATCTAACCAGTAATTATCTAAGTACTCAATACTACCAAGGTGTGCCAATGTATGGGTCACACCGTTTGCTTCACGATAGACAGTATAGATTAATAGAATAAATTGCATGCAGATATGCTTTCAATCCTCAACAATACAACCAACTTCAGAGTAGTCCTCCGTGTCACTTTTGAGTGCAGCAATCACCAAACAGCAGTCAATTTCAATATCAGCATTGACTAATCCTTGGTGAATGATGAGTAAAAGTCCTGCTCTCATGGCTTCCAACTCCATCTGAAAGGTGGATCTAGCATGGGGAAAGAGACATGCAATTGCAGCGAGACACACACCATCTTCATTCCTGATGAGAGCCCCAATACCCCCTTGACCAGTAGCGCTGTGAAATGCGCCATCAATATTAAGTTTCAGCCTTCCTCGAGGTGGCAACTGTCACTTAGTTTTATGCCTTGACTTCTTCTTTGGTGACCCCGGATGGGCCGCATGGTAGTCCTCAAGGAGCTTGGTAGCCCAGGTAACAGTATTCACGGGACAAAAGGAGGTCCCTTTCCAAGTAACATTGTTGCGTTCCACCCATATTGCCCAAACAAGCATGAAGAAGAGCTCTAGCTAGCTTGTGATTGGGCAGCATTTGAAAAGGAGGTCCCCATTTTTTTTTTTTAAATGAACAAAGAATTTCAATCATATTTCCATGTAATTTGACTCACAAGCAAGGTTTTAAGTTTCTCCGAAACTGCCGAAATTTCCGTCGAAATTTCCGTAAATTTGAAGTACCGAAACGAAATTCATATGCTATATCATTTCCGTCAGGAGTTTTCCGAAATTTACCGAAATTTTCCGTACATTTCCGCGAAATTCTAAATTTCCGAAATATCTACACACACAAAATATATTTAAATATTCAAACCGAAATTTTGTCCGAAATTTCTCTGAAATTTCTGCTAAATTCGTATTTCACAGTTTTCAACTTTTCGCTGACAAAATATGAAATTTTGGTTTATTTTTTTTTTTCAATCCTCCTTCATAACACAGAAACTCTCTTTCTATCATGTGTATCATCCACCATATAATTATTAATTAAGAAGGTATGTTGAAGGCTTTACTGTTCTTTTTAGTTTTTACTAGTATTTTCTTAGTGCGTGGCTTTTTGACCACCATGACCATAATGATGTCTTTTAACTTTTTCGTAGGCTTGGAGTTCAGTTTTCTCACAACAAACTTTGAATTTTTCTAATTATTAGTGAAAAAGGCGTGATGGCCAAGCCTCCCACTGGGTTCCAGCCATAAAAAAAAAAAGTAAATCACATTCACATTATCAATATACAGAACATTTATAATTACATATAGAATTATAGATAGTGTTTAGCAACTTACTACAGTTTTAGTTAATTACTCGTCGTCTCGTCCATATTAAATATCACAATTCTATTATTTATGTATAATTTTAGAGAGTTTACATTGTAAATAGGTTTATTATAGGTTAGTTTAGTCTATGTAAAAGTTTCATTCAAAAATATCATTTTATACATGCAATTAATGTGTTTCTTTATTTTTAACCGAAATTTCCACCGAAATCGAAACTTTCTCCGAAATTTCTTTAAATTTGAAGTACCGAAATCGAAACCGAAACCGAAATTTGAAACCTTGCTCACAAGTGATTCATTAAACTAACAAACAAAAAAAAAGTCTCTGAAAATCACGATGCCCTTGTAATCAAAGACCTTGTAAATATAGTCAAAAGATAGTTTCGTTAGTAACAATGTTTTATGATCCATGTATATAATTAAATTTTAATAGTGAACATTATGATTTCTCTTTTCAGCTTTGTAGTACTTCTCTTTGAATGAGATACTTATAAACCTAGTAAACGTAGGTAGATGGCAATTTTTTTTTTTTTATACTTTTAATGATGTATTCCAAATAAATCATTCAACCACTCTAATTATACTCTGAAGTTTTGAAACATGTGTTAACGAATACCTTGTTTAGTTTGGTAGTGTGTATGAGAGTGTTGGTAATCGATCTCATCGAAAGACCAAAGGTATGTTGGTTAATGTTTTACCTTTTTTTTTCAAAAGAAAAGATATGATATTAGTAATGAAATTATATTCGATACGCAGATTAACAACAAATATTAACTATGTTATCTAGCAGCTTAGGTAAAATTCATTATTGGAAATACCATTCATTACGGTGAAACTTGACGCTCGCAACGCAAGTCTATAAACTAGACAAGAACACCTCACTCTAAAAAATAGAAAATCGTCAATTGAATTAGGACTATTTGCTTGAACATTTTCAACACATCTGAAGTATCCCTTTCTTTTTCTTTTTCTTTTTCTTTTTTAAGAATGTGAAATATCCTTTTGAAGCCCACCATATCTCATATGTACAAGGAACAAATTACTTTACCCATGTATCTTTATTGACCACGCTTTTGAAACCTCGATTGCAAATTTGCAACACATGCACAACATCCCATAGTAATATGGGCACAAGGAATTAGAAACTCAAGGTCTATTAACCAATATTCTTAACCGCTACGTTTTACAGGTTCCACTTGTATGAGCCCTATCATGTTCCTACAGGAGTAGAAAGTTTGATCTCATGATCAAGGAAAGTTCGTTTCTTTTTCACATGAGAATGTTTGTTTCTTTTTTTGAAATGCACATGAGAAAGTTTGTTTTTTCTTTCTTTCTTTTTTTTTGCTATTTCCTTTGTAACTATTTTATTGGCAACTGTTTCAGAATGAACAAATTCTTATATCCTCCTGTAAAAACCGGGCCACCACACCCAATCTACCAATTACGACTTCTGACTTCACAAAAAGAAAGAAGAAGGGAAACTTCATCTCTATCGCGCTTTGAAAAGTCACTTCAACTCTCTCTCTCCCTCCCCGTAGACCAAAATCCCAGGAACAGTTCAAAGATTAATAGTAGTTTTGTGGTTGGTGATTGCGTGGGGGTTGAGTTTGTCTATTTGGGTTTGCTCAAATTCAACCGTGTGGGTTTGTATATTCTTGTTGAACAGGAGGTTCATCAAATGCTTCAGCTGATATTCGCGGTGGCTTTCTCGGCGGTGCCTCTGACGCTTTACGTGCCGCCGATCCGAAGCCTGAGCTTGTTCGTGGAGACCATCGAAGACATCGTCCGGCAAAGCCTGAATTACACGGGCAGTGTTTACCCTCGTGTTCGCGTCGCCTGGTCTCGTTTCTTCAACAACCTCCTCCGCTTTTCCAGGTAGATATAAACTTCGTCCATTACCGCCGGATCCCAAACCCATAATTCATCTTCTTTTTTCTTTCTCTTTTTCTGTATAACTATTTCATTGAGGAGGGGGTTTCGGGTTTGTGGGGTTGTAATTTGTTGGAGGAGGTGTTGTTATTCATGAAATCATGATCTGGTTGGGAGATTAGATTAGTTCATTTTTGGGATTTAATCTTCTAGATGGTTTTGTTTTTGTACGCCGATTCTTGAGCTGTACCATATTCAATAATATTATATCAATTGGGTTTGTATGGATGTATTAAACTATTAATGAAGATAGTCTTAGACGCAGCCGCCGTTTCATGTGATACGATGTGCCACACTAATTAAAATTATTTATTTAAAATTTAATACTTATATGGATTCACTCTTTTGTTCTAGTACAAAGTCTGAAAATTTCGGTCACTTACTCTTTGATAGAAACTGCTGGAGATTGATGGGATTCATTCTTTTCAAAACTTTTATGATTCACACTAATTAAAATTATTTATTTAAAATTTAATACTTATATGGATTCACTCTTTTGTTCTAGTACAAAGTCTGAAAATTTCGGTCACTCACTCCTTGATAGAAACTGCTGGAGATTGATGGGATTCATTCTTTTCAAAACTTTTATGATTTGAGTTGATTGTAGCATCAGACGGTCGGACCCCTCTTTCCCCTTGTTGACAATTTTTCTAGTTATTGTTTTTGCCTTCTTCTGGATGAAAAAGGGAACAATTGAAATTTTGTTTAAAAGGTAGATCAGCTCTGCCTCAATATATAGCAGCAATTGCCCTAGCAAAACAATTTTTTTTTTTTTTTTGGTTATTTTAACAATATTGTCTTCTTTTAGTAAAAAAAACAAAGAACAATCATTATTTTGGAACCTTAACAAACACATAGAAGTAGAACTACATGCTTCTTCAATTAGTGCACAGGCCTTTTTGTAGTTGGCAAAGTGAGAGACCAAATTGACTAGTAGACAGAAAAGAAACGCACAGAAAATTGACTAGGACAATTGCTTGCACTTGTTACCCCTTTGGATCCCGATCCCCCCCCCCAATAATCTGTAATATTTGCATATAATTTGAGCATGTAATTTTCGTCTAGCTCCTGACAGTTATGATAATGTGATTTTTGCATAATGCAATCTCCAGAGGGCTCCTGGTAGTTATGATAATGTCCAAAATTATGTACAATAACAATAAATAATTTTGTCAAAAAAAAAAAGACATTTTCACCCAAATATGGCATTTTTGTAATTGTAATCCTCAACATAGGAAAGTAGAAATACAGGTGATCCCAATTATTGACCAAAAGAAAGAAAGAAAGGTCGTCGTATTGCTAGTATGTAATACTTTGACAACATTGTTGTGCTAATATATAGCATTAGCATCACTTATTAAAGATCAACTATTTAGTGGCGCCAACAACGAGTTTTGGGCAACATCTCTAACATAGAAATAGCCACTAGACTTCACACTGGAACTCTAATACTCTATAAAGACTGATTGAAAGACCCAAAATGCCCCAACTCCAAACAAAGCCATTTTGCCAAACGGTGAGCAATTTTGGTGCCATCGCGTTTCACAAAATGACAACTACAGACTAAGAGAAAACTTGCACAACAACTATATGGCAAAGACAACATGCACATGAACAGTGAATCCTTGACATTCAACTTTGTCAACACTAACTCGCCACCTAGAGTCCACTGGACCTACCTTTGATCGACCAAGCCTACACTCGTTGTGACTTCGAACCCGACCAAAGTGAATTGCTGAGTCATCAGACCTGGGACTAAAGTAAACCCAACACCGTCACCACCTTAATGTCAACACCGTCAATCCACTACTGCTCCAGACAGGGCCGACCCACTAGAAGGCCAATGATGATTGTCTATGCCACAACCAGACTTTTTCACCATCGCTGCTGACCCAACTCCAGAGTAAGAATGACCCTCCAGACGGCCAAAGAGAAGATTGTATTTGCCACAACCAGCAATGCGCCCGAACCAACCGCTAATACCTAACATACCTTGGAAATGATTTATTACTAACAAAACAAAACCAAATTAAAACCGAGCCCACCCATCCTCATCCCCGCCATTGCCGACAGACCACCAACAACCCTCTGCCATCAGAATCACCTGACCAACACCCTCCACCCTCTGCCACCAAGACCACCATTACCCCGACACATACCTAATACAGCTTCCACTGACTTCCCCTTGCCACTGTCACACACCCAACGACGTCCAATCACCACCTCCATCTCTCTACAATTCAGTTGGACTAACACGGTTGATCGCTTGCAATCCCCTAAACCGGCTGCTCATCTGCAGGCACTCCTTGCCCCGCGCTCTATCAACCCAGATGTCCAACCCACCAGATCGGGTCTAGGAAGACGCATAACAGCAACCCAGAACAGCGCAGTTGAAAGACCCTCCCCTCCGATCTCTTTGGATCCGGCAACCACTGAATGTTGACCCTCCACCCTATCGCGCCACCACTCCCATCCCATTGGCAACAGCAGCTCGATGTGCCTACTCCACAAGACTCTACTTCACCAGATTTGGTCTGATCCACAAAGACTGGACTCAGCCTCCCTACGATGACAAGCAACGCTAGGACAACAGTCCCCGTACCTTCCTGTCCTACAATGACGCCCATAGGGCTCCCCGCCAGACGGATCTTGAGAGACTTTTGAGAAGCGGCAGACACCTAGGGTTTTTTTAAGTAAGTGGTTAGGATTTTGGTTTCCTATTTTTTAAAGCATGTATAACTTGGAAGCTTGATTTTGGACATGAATATATATATATATATATATATATTTTTTTTTTTTTCTATGAGAACACGATGATATATTTACATGATGTCATACGCTTTTTAGGGCACCATAATAACAGACAATATCTAAGTAACTTCAACTACTTTGTAACGCAATCATTTCTAGAAGGCCCTAGAACTAACATTGAAAAATCATAAACTCAAGCTTGGAGCTTTACGTGTCGTTTCACCTCAACATAGAAGATGAGCTAGAATACTTCATCTCCACTAGGGCTAATAGGGCTGGGCATAACCGATTGTAAAGCGGTTTTCCGACCGCGTCGACCCGAAAAATGTGGGTTGGTTTCCGAACCAAATGAAGAAACAAAAAAGAGGAAAATTTTCAAACCGAAACCGAATATATACGGGTCGAAAGCGGTTTTGGTCGTTATACCAACCGCTTAACAACCGAACCGACCGGATTTGTATATATAAATTAAAATATACAATTACAATATGATTATGTGTCAATACTTGATAGTTTTTTTTTTTTGGGGCAGTAATCACTTACCCAATTTAAGCTTGAAAATTTTTACTCCCATTTACCCAATCTAATATTTATTGACAGTTTTGACCTTATTTTAATTATTAAATTACACTCATCTCTCTCTCTCTCTCTCTCTCTCTCTCTCTCCCTCACATCCGCCTCCTCACCCAGACCACCGTTGTCAAGCCCTAGGCCTCGTAGCTTCCATTACCGCCGGCTACCAATGGGAATTTCTCGGCCATCACTGCCACACTCCATCATTGAGCCTTATACCTCCATCGTCACTGTCGTCGTTCTCGTCTAGTGCAACAAACTCGGCGACTTCTCGATCTCGTAATTGGACTGGATGACTCGTTGGGGTAGTAGACGGAGAGGAAGGAGAGTCCAGAGATGGCGGCGAGGATGTAGGATTTGGATCGAGCCTGGACGGTGAGGCGGGAGTTGTTGGTGGTGTCGGCGTCGAACCAGAGGCCGGGGTCTTGTGGCGAAGGTCGAGGAGGAGGGCGATGAGGCCATGGCAGTCGCCGACGAGGAGGAGGAGGTGGCAGCTGGAAGGTTTGGTTGAGAGGAAGTCCCAAGCAGGGGGGAGGGGGAGGGTGGCTTCAGTTTGCTCCGATTTGGTGCCTAGAGAAAATTTCTGGGTGGCCATTTTTTTATTTTATTTTTTGGTATACTGTGAGCTCCAAGAATGGGGAAGAAAGAAAAATGAACATGTAGAATTGAACATATAAATTGATCAATTGGGTCTGTAGTATATTCATTTTGGTTTTGGGAGTTTATACAATTCAGCTAGAGGGCAATAATATGATTATTGGAGGGTAATAATATGATTGTTGGAGGCAATAATATGATTATTGGGAGGCAATAATATGTTTATTGAGGGGCAATAATATGATTATTAGAGGGCAGTAAAATCAGACGCTGGAATCCGGCCACCAGTCTGGTAGTCGGATTTGGAATTCCGGTCACTGGTCGCTGGAGTCCGGTCACCGGAGTCCGACAAGGTCTTCAATGACTTCTCTCTCTAAGTGACAAAGAAGGAAAGGGCAAAATTATCCCAAAAATAAATAAAAAAGAATATAAAAATACATAATTGGGTATTAGGGAAATGATCTCTTAGAGTGTTTGGGTAAGTGGGCAATTTCTTAGAGTATTTGGGTAAGTGGGATTAATTTTGGGTAAATGATCATTTCCTTTTTTTTTTCTTTACTTCAGTGTACCTTACCTCACTGAATCACCAAAAAAAAGAACCCTAATTAATGTAGGCTACACCCACACAGCCGCATTCATTTGTGATTTCTTTCTTTTAGAAGCCTATCTCTCATTCTCTCTCAACCTTCGAATGAAAGGTCGACCTCTCGATCTCCCTATCTCTCTCTGAGTCTCTGACGTCTCCCTTGGTTAGCCATCTCCGACGTCTCTGTCTCCACTGGTATGTGTGAAGAAATTACTCTCATAGGTATAAAACTTGAGTATAGATACTGCATTTAAAACTGAGTCCATCTCTCTGCACATCTATGATTATGGTTTGGAACTGTGGTTTGGATCGGTGGTTTATGATTATGGTTTCAGAAGCCTATCTCTCATTCTCTCTCAACCTTCGAATGAAAGGTTGACCTCTCGATCTCCCTATCTCTCTCTGAGTCTCCGACATCTCCCTTGGTCAGCCATCTCCAACGTCTCTGTCTCCACCGAAGCTGACCCTCCCTGATTCAAGAATTCGGCCCCACCAAAATTTTTTCCCAAGCCAACAAGAATATGGTGTTCGGTTCCAGAAATGGGATTTCTGATTATTTCGGTTGGTGTTCGGTTTAGGCCTGGTAACCGATCTGGCCCGACTATGCCCAGGCCTAAGGGCTAATGCTTTGTTCTCGCCAAATGTGCAATAAGAGCAAATACACCCAATGGAGTGATGCGAGTGCCAATCGCTAATTCTGGGTAAAAAAGTCAATGTAGCAATTGGTATTAGTATGACTAATTTATAGGGCCCACCTGATACAAAATTGGCAAACCAATTAGCCTAACCAATTCATGGTCCTCACTATCACGTTAGGTGTCACGCCCCTGATTTTACACACATGAAAATCGATATATATAGCCCTATAATTATATATGCGTGAACGTCCAGTCATCAATACAAAATACCTGAAATCTTTTTCCCTTAAACTTACACACATATTGATGCCCTGAACCCTCAAAGTTAATATACACTCGCTCCAAAGAGTTATATATTACACAAGCTTACGAATTAAATTGTCAACAACAAGATAAACGTAAATGCTCCTCAGAGCTCACTACAACGGAAGTCCAAATAACGGTAAAGTCACAAAATTTGATTCCTACCGTAAAGCTGCAAAGGCGCTACCTCAGCTTCAGCATGATTATCCTAACCTGCAGGATTAACCCTTACACCGTTTGAATGGTGCACCGGGTTGCCACACAACAAACCCGGTAAGCTTTTGCAAGCCCGTATGAGTAACTCAAAACCACACATGTACAACTCGCCTAACGAGGAAACCCATCCACTCAAAAGAAACACACACCCTGTTTTCCCAAAACAGCACATTCTTTTCCCAAAAGAAACGAATGCAAGTCACCCCATGACAAAGCCATATTAATTGAAAACTCTAACAATTCAATATGCATTTCCCAAAAATCACAATAAAGGTCACACCGTGACCAAATCATATAAATTCAAACTCTGACAATTAAATATGATACACAAGTCCTCCCAGGACAATTAAAAGAAAGAATCCCCGAAACTCCCTTTTAAAAATACATTTCCAAATCAACACAAGTCACCCCGTGACAAAATCATAATAATTGAAACTCTGACAATTAAATATGATAAACAAGTCCTCCCAGGACATTTAAAAGAAAGAATCCCCGAAACTCCCTTTTAAAACACATTCTCAAATCAACACAAGTCACCCCATGACAAAATCATAATAATTGAAACTCTGACAATTAAATATGATAAACAAGTCCTCCCAGGACATTTAAAAGAAAGAATCCCCGAAACTCCCTTTTAAAACACGTACTCATGAGCATCAGATAGCTCCCCGCTACCCACCATGATGTACTATGGCAACAGACTAGAGCTCTAACTGATCGTATCCACAAACCCGGCCAAAGGTGTGAAGTCCCGATATATATGCCTAAGGTTACTCCCAGCAACCCCAAATCCTTAGACCTCCCCGGTCGTCAGATCAAAACATTTCAAAATGGTCACTCAGGACCCAAAAGTTACTCAACTCACACAAAAGGAGATGTCACCCCTTGACCTCCAATCATCAGACCTCCCCGGTCATCAGATCAAAACATTAACTCAAACCAAAAGGAGAAATCACAACCTGTGACTCTCAGATCTTCTGACCCCCGGTCGTTAGATCAAAACATTCAAATCACATCAAAGCAACTCACACCAAATCTTGACACTTTACAAAACAATAGAAATTCCCAATTCCCACAAAATGTTTCCCGAAAAGTCAAGCCCCAAAACAATAGAATGAAACCCATCAATACCTATTGCTTCAATTCACTCATCAACCCACAAGAATATACATATTCCACGTAATATATATATATATATATATATGTGGTCATTCACTCAGGAATGCCACTAATACCAACTATAGTTTGCAGTTAACTAAATAACTCTTAAAACAATAGGGTCAACCCGTTCGTGAATGAACTTCGTGAGATTACTCACCTTGAAACTCCCGCTGCGTCTTCTATACAGAACCGAACCAAAACTATCACCAACAACTCGTCCAATTCACCTTTAGAAGCACCTAATCACCAATGACCTCAAATTAGTTACGATTCACAAACGATTGAAGTCCGAAACCCCTGTTTTGAACTAAATCCCCAAAGTGGCGCCAATAGAGGAAAAACCACATCCGACACCTCCCAAAGTCTCTGGAATACGTCCACGATCGATGTGACCAAACCACAAGTCGATCGGACGCTCGGATCCTCACTGATCGAATAAATCGATCGGTATGAAACTGCAAAAATCATAACAATTCCATACAAACTCCAAAATTTGCATATTATATATCGAAACGCTCGTATCAACGAGTAGAACATATATAATACCAAAAACAGTTCCATAAGTGGCCGGAACACCGCCGGAAGCCGCCACAGGCGGTGGCGCACCGCCGCCGGCCAAAACTCAATATTTCACAAAACTCCCAACATCAAAAAGCTTCATCTAAGCATGCTTGTGAACTTTCATAACTGGATCGAAGTCAGAAAACAAGCCTAAGGGATCGAAAACTACCTCACAAGTCGTGAACAGTAATCCCAACTGAGTTGAACAAGGTTTCACGTGAATCGATCCAAACAACCACCAAGGATCGATCGATGAGGCTGCTCTGAGCTCAACCAAGAAGACTCGAAGCCTTGCCGACTTCGGAACAAGGATTTCCAACTGGGTCCAAAATCCACAAACTGTACCGCCTTGCAGCGCCGCCGTGGAGGAGAATCGACGCTAGAGAACACCAGAGGGACGACCAGACGGAGGAGACGATCCTGCCTGGAAAGTTTCGTCGCCGGAGACCGCCGCAGTTCGCCGGAAAAGTCGGGTCGGATCAACCGGGTCCGGGTCGGGTCAGCCGGATATCTTCGATTCAGAAGGTAGCAGCCGAGAGAGAAGAGAGAGAGAAAGGAACGGTTTCCAGAAAAGGAAACAAATGAAAATAGTAAGTTTCTCCTTCGGGAAAGTTCTATTTATACCAAAATGGAAATTCCTTCCAATGACCATAACTTTCACATATGAACTCCGATTTCCGCGTTCCACATATCCACGAACTCGTATCGACACGCTCTACAACTTTTGTGAAGGAAGTTTTTGGATAATCCCAATGCATCAAAAGTCAACCTTGAACCCCCCCCCCAAAGTCATACTTTTCAAATAAAAATTCGTCAGAAACACTTCCGCTCCATCCACGAGCCACGAAACCGTCCAATAAACATAAAATTAATTCCGGAAAATCCTCGGAAAATAAATACGAATTTCCGGGGCATCACATTAGGCCACAACACCAACCTATTTTTTTCCGAAACAAATTTAGCTGTTGGATCTATATTCGATTCAATTACAAATGTTGGAATTGACAATTGCTCATTGAATTTTTTTTTATTCCTTTAATACTTGTCTTCACACAATCTATTTCGGAAAGTTAAAAAAAAAGATTTCTATATTTTTTTTCTGAAAAATTATATAAAACACACACTCGCTTTTCTTCACTTCCCACACCAACTATAAATTCTATAAATCTAATGCATATGAGAGCTCTCCTCCCTTTCTTCTAGCGGTGGCAAACCCTATCTCTAGGGTTTTGTTCGTTGCGATCGTTGGCATCTGAGGATATTTCTTTCCCCCGTGAAGCCTGTTTGTCGCCCTCCTCGAGGTCAAGATTCCATTATGTTCAATCTCTAGGTTGTGGCATCCGACTCTTATTGGCTTGCTGTTCGACACTTCATGGCGGTGCTAGTGAGGAGATTGGTCGGGAGATCGGCTGTTCGACGGAATTTGGCACTACGAGGAATTTCTCCGTTGCAGGTGTATGGGAGAAAAATCGAATTTGGGATCCTGGTTATGCTTCTTCCTTATCACGGGGAAGGTGGAGTTGTTGTGATGGTGATCGGGTTTGCTCTCTGGTGGTTGTCGCGGACTGTGGAGGACGAAATGGTTCCCAATCTGGGAGTTTGAGGACGTCCGGTGGTGTGGGGTGGCTGGTTTAGATCCGATCTGGTGTGATGGCGGCGGCTGTGGTTTGGGGTGTATGGCCTCATGGTGTTCTTCGATCTGTTACAAGATCGGCGCTCTTCGTGGGCTGGTGGTGGCTCCGAGCTGATGGAGATGGTGCACTTCGACGGTGGAGTGGCTTAGCTTGGAGGAGTCGGGTTGGTGGTCTGGGTGCCTTGAGCACTTTTTTAGGGAACTGGGCTTGGGCTTGTTTTCTAGTGTCATGGGCTGCATTAGGGTTCTTTGGTTCTGGGTGGGCTGCAATGGTTAGACCCGCTCACTTTTGGGCCCGTAAGGCATTTATTGCTGAAGTAATGGACAAGGAAAAAGGCATGGAAGAGGAGGCTGCTACTTTTCTTCCGGAAAATATTTAAATTTTGTTAGGTCGCAAAGAACATAATCTCTGAGGGTTTTTTACTCTTTCTTCGGGGAATACTGGTCTTTGTTTGGAATAAAAGTGCTTGAACTGTCTAAAAGGTGGGTGTATTGGGGGTATATTGGGTTCTTGTTTGTTTTAGAATAAGAGTCTCAGGGTACTCTGAGAAGTGATTCTTTCTGTCGATCCGTTAGGATTATTCATTTTTATACTGGTTGCTGAATTTATATAATGAGCTGACCTCTTTTAATAATAAAAAATTTATAAATTCTATAAATACACAACCTATATCGTATATTTATTGATATTAATATGGGTGCATTTGCTACATTATGAATGAGTGTGCTTCTTGATAGTTCATCCCAATCTTGGAAACTAGTTATCTTCAAATTGTAAAATGGAGTATGGTACTCTCTTTTCCTGCATCACAGAGATAAAATTTTGTCGAAACAACTACATACCAATATCATTAAAAAAGCTAAAAAAGAAACAAAAATGCTTGAGATCCCAAATAATTGTACCAAATATCAATACCAAATGATGTGGCAGGTGCCATATCATCAAACTATTTTTAGTATGTATTCTTATATTTTATTTTTATTCTTTAAAATGGAAAGATCAATAATTAAAAGTTATTGTTGTTTAATTAGAAAAAAAAATGTATATGATAAACAACAACAAAAGGAATGAAGAATCCTAAACCAACCCCTTAAATCATGGAGACTTTAACATTCAACTGTAGGAAAAGGCCATCAACCAAAACAGAGTAAATAGAACACAAAGTTGTGTATGGTTTAATTCATTAGTTCATTGGCAATTGAATAATGATCTATTATATACTGCTAGTGGTGGTGGGTTTCATCCTGTTGGAAATAGAGATATGTAGTAATGAAGTAAATGAGAAATGGTGATTTTCAATTGATGGCCGGATCCATCTCTAAAGGGTTTCAAATGAGTTTGAAATGAATTTAATATGAATTCTCATATTGTTAGACGGATAAAGAAATAGTTGTACTATTATATATACAGTCTCCCAGATTTGATGTAATTTCTTTACTCTATTCTCTGGATTTCTTTGCTCTTTTAATTTTGCATATGTGGTTGTTTTGCTTGAGGAAGGGCGGTAGCAGATTTGGTTGTTTGGTGAATCACGTTCTTTTTTTTTTGCTGATTAATTAGTTTTCTAGATAAAATTAATGAAATTTGTTGAAAATTATTAAATTGAATGTCATGACACGTAAGACGCCAACTCAAATGCCATGTCATTTGGTATTACTTTTTGGTATAGTTTTTTGGTGTATGTAGCACTGCTCAAAAAGAAAATAGAAAAAAATACATTACAAGTTTTGCTACTTTGAAAATGGGGGGTGATTACCCCAACCGGCCCAGTCCCTCTTCAGTCGGCCCACCCCTCCCCTTATAATTTAAACTTTTGCATTGGGGGTCTCACTTTCACGCCATTTCAAGCTTCTTCTACCGCAGCCTCCTCTCAATGGAGGACATGAGTGAGGACCAGAAAGCCATTGCTTGGCTTTGGGTCGTTGAAGGCCTCGCCACCATGAAACAAGTTGATGTTTCTCTCTTAACGGGTACTTGATATCTACTTCAATCTCGATTTTGCTATTTATGATGATTTTACTTTGAACAGTGAGTAAAGGTTAGGGCTTTTTTTTTGTGTCAGATTTGTTGGGTGAGATAGGTTCAGCATTACCTGATCATATGTCAAAAAATGCAAGGGAAAGGGTTGCTCTCAGATGTTTGGAGGAATTATTTGGCTCTAGTAATAATGGGATGAATGGTCATGTTCCATCTGCCCACAATTCTAAAGTCAGCTTTGATTTCTCCCAAAGTTGCGAGACTGTCCTCAAACGCATTACCGATGAGGTAAAGTTTTGATCTTTGTCCTCAAACGCATTACAGATGAGGTAAAGTTTTGATCTTTGTACCTTTTACAATTACTATCTGAAAGAGGTGAAAATTTGAAGCCATGTTCTGATTGTACTTGATTTTTTTTTTTGTTGGTATTTTTGAGGAGTTGTCGGAGGTGGGGAAAATGCTCAAATGATAAAATGTCTTTTGTTTGTCAGACACCGGAATTTGATTTGCGAAACGCTGGGCTGGCGCTGTTGAAATGGGATATTCACTCCTTTATTGTGCACAAAAAGGCTGCTTTGCCTAAATGTGCTTTGAAACAGGTACATTGCACATTTTGTTGTTCCCTTTGCATTTTTCTTGATCAGTCAATTTTTCTTTAGTTGGCTAGAAATAGATTGTGTCTTCTTTTTTTTTCGAACAGTTGAAAGAGTCGATTCTTGATGGCTCCCATCCGCATGCTGATGTCTTGAGAGGAAAGAGCGGTTTAACAATGACAAGTGATGCTGATAGAGTTTCTGTGAACGAAAGTAATCAAAGTCTAAATAAGAGCTGCTATGGTGCTCAAAACATGGGAGTAGAAGGGAACTCAGAGAATGAAAATCTATTGCCTTCCGAAAGGGATAGGATTGGATCCGATAATGAAAAGCGTGAAAGGGTAAATGATTCTGATGATTGGCATATTGAAGCGAAAAAGATGAAGTGGGATGCCTCATATGTTTCACAGTCCATAGAAGTAAAGCAGAGCCAAATTCCTTTAGATGGAAGAGAATGTTTGCAAGATACGTCTGAAAGACATGTTCCAGTTTCTTTGAGTGAAAGGTGTGACGTGGCAGAAAATCAGATAGCAATGGAGCAAAACAGGGTAGAAGATGGTCACAGTGATTATGCTGCGTCAAAGAGATATGGACAGAGCAGTGATGATGCATTCCATAAGGATCAGAGAGAAAATCATTCTAATCCGACTTCAGTACCTCGGGATACATTTCAGGATAAAGGCCACCAATATATTTGTGTTGCTGAAGCCAAAGATGATGGTGGACTTCATTGCAAACTAAGAGTATCAAATGTTGCTCTCTAGGTGAAACCCAGCATAAGATTTCTACTAAAGGATTCAGTTGTAATAGTGAGCATGATGGTCATATCAGAGTACCGCTTCTTTCATCCACAGATGAATCTCAAAAACTAAGCAATGCTGATGAAGGCAATGGCCGGGATCCTGGAAATATGGCTGGTGAAAACCTTAAAAGGGTAAATTGCTCTGATGATTTCCATATAAGAGCCAAAAGGAGGGAGTGGGATGCCTATTATGTTTTACAGTCTATAGAACAGAACCAACTTCCTTTATATTCAGAAGATTCATCTGAAAGAGATGTTCCAGTTTCTGAGAGTTTAAGGTGTGACGTGGCTGAAAATCAGATGGAAATGATGGAGGAAATCAGGGCCTTAGAGGATGGTCATGATGATTATACCGAGTCAAAGAAGAATGGACAAAGCACTTATGATGCAACCCATCAGAGACAGTTGGAGAATTGTTGTAATGCCACTTCAATGCCTCAAGACACAATTCAGGATGAAGCCCGTCAACATACATGTGTTAAGAAAACCAAAGATGATGATGGGCTTCAGCTTGAACTAAGAGCATCAGGTGTTGCTGCTCCAGACGAATCCCAGCATACAGTGTCTGCTAAAGTATTCAGTGATAACACTGCTAATGATTTTCATATTAAAGTGCTACACCCTGCAACCACAGATGGACCGCAATGGAAGAGCCTTGCTAATAATAAACACAAAGACGATTATAAGCATTGTTCGAAACCAAGTTCATCAGGTGTTGGTTCTCTAAATGAAACCCAGCAGAAGAATTCTACTCAACAATCTGATTGTGTCAGTGAACATGATTCTCATATTAAAGTGTCATACCCTGCAAATATAGATGGATCCCAGCAGAAGAACATTGCTGATAAATCCAAAGAGCTCATGGATTTTCTTTGTGAGTCAGACACATCAAATGAAAGTGATGGTTTTCATGATAAAAAGATTGATGCTGCCATGAAGAAGCATGCTTTCTTGAGATCTCAATGCACGTCTAGTCATGATTCCTTAGTGACAACAGTCACAGAGAAAAATCGTTCCCTGTACTGTAATGAAGGTGGTCAATTATTGGCTTGTAAAACAAGTAATTGCCCTGTGGTGGTTCAGGAGAACTGGCTACGTTCCTCAGCCATTTCTTTTGAGAAGGGTAACTTTTATTGCCCCTTCTGTTTATATGTTCTTGCCCTTACTGATTACCTTGAAGCTAGGAAACAAACTTCCCTGTTAAAGACAGGACTAAATGCATTTGTTCATGCTAATTTGGAAAACCGACCAATGGAACATGTTGGAAGAGTACATAGCAAAGTGAATAATTGCTCTAGGCATTTGGAGGATAATCTTCTTGGGAAACCTTATCAGAATAGGCATCTGGAAGAGCGTGAAGAAAATCAGGGAAATCAATGTGAAGAACATGTAAATGAAGTTGATGATGTCCAGTTTCACAATATTATTTATGATAAGCAACAGGGACTACCTTCTTCATCATGCACTGACATCAAGTCTATTCATGGAAAAGTTCATGTACCAGCTGGTGAGAAAGAAGGGAAAGAAAAGGCAGTCCATGAGTGTGTGTCAGCAGGCCTTGATAGATTTCAGAGCCAAGTACTGGAAGGTGATCATTTGTCCAGTAAAAACATACAGAGCCTCCAAGGTGATCATTTGTCCAATAAAAACACACAGAGCCTCCTTGTTGACCAAGGACAAGCTGGTGCAGTAGAAGTCGTGCAGCAGCACATTACTGATTACTCCTTAAGAAAAAGGAGCAAATCTCTTTGGTAAGTTAATTGTATTTCCAAGTGTTTGCATTTATACTTTAGTACTTTTTAATTGTCCCGTCCTGTCTATTCAAAATGTGAAATATTCTGCATATGGTCAAATAATTTCTGAAAAAGTTGGTGTTTACATTACCAGGAGTTTTAAACGTAAGCCTGTATTCTCCCCAGTTGACCCACAGCATTAACTGTTTGTTTAGAAAATAGTGATTTCATTAGACTAACAGTTGTTTTTAACCCTAGTGTTTGTGAAAATTGTTAATTGAGAAAAATATACCTTTTTTCTGTTTTGTAGCACCTGCACCCAGCTGGCAACAACTCAGTCAAGGAAAAAAAAGGTTCCATGGACAGTTGAGGAAGAAGAGATGCTCAAGGTTCTTGGTTTTCTTTTTCAATGAATCTTTATAGCGATATGATTATGTCATAGTAGCGTTTCATCTCATATACCTGGCTGCCGTTAAATAATTGCATATAAATCGTGTGTTCCATAATTACATAAGAGACTGTAAGAGTTGGTGCAAAATACTTGGTCCTTAAAGTGCCTTGTTCAACTTGGTTCTTATTAGAAAGGACCAACAAAGTCTGCATTTTCCTTTTTGTTTTGTTCTGTCTTCTGTGGTATACTTTTTGGAGTATGCTTACAGTTTTGGATATGTTATGACATCTTTAATATTGTTGCAGAAGGGAGTGCAGGAATTTCAATGCAATGATGAAACAAGAATGCCATGGAAGCAAATATTTGAATTTGGTTCTGATGTGTTTCTGTCAGGCCGTACCCCAACAGACCTTAAGGACAAATGGAGGAACATATGCAAAGGAAGTCCAAAGTTGAAATGACGTGGTCATTTGCTTGTAGGTACTGCTCTCTTTTGGGGTATTTTTGTAATTTCACTTGTCACTACCAATTATGAATATTAACTTTGTATTATGAGCTATAGTGTGGGAAACTTCTTGGACCAGGCAACGAGTTTCATTTATGAACAATTTCAGTATCTTGTATTCTTTTCGTCCTCAAACATGAACTGAGCACCAGCAGGGGCTAATCATCGGCAGTCATGTCAAATGATTGCATGTGGCATTTGGCGACTCGAAGACAAATTCATCTTTTATAGGAGGAGCTATTTCAACACCAATGGAACTTAGTGAAAGAACCCTTTTCAAGCCGAATATAATACCTGGGTCATGACCTGAGACCTAAAGTAGTTCCTAATAGCTAATATGATTTGCCACTTAGTTCATGTCTGGTTCAGTATCCAGGTTCTTAGTAGGTTGGGTTTTCAGTTGCTGGACATTCAGCTTAGTTTTAAGGACATTGAATGCAGTCTTTGGGCCAATTTGACCCGGAGTTTTTAGTTGGTCTGTAGCGAGGAGACCGCATATACAACAGTGCATCTCGGGTTTAATGGCAAAAGGTTTCTCAAATTTAGTTCTGATTGCAAATCAAAGCTTTAAACTAGATAGCATAATGTCATTTGTCAAATAAACCCATAATTAGAACTTACCCATGTGTTTCGAATAAGGCTGAGGTATTACTTCAAATTGCCACAGAAACTGAGAATCCTTGTAAAAAAGTTTGTTTGCTCATTCACTTGATGATCTGATAGTTTGTTTTCTTCCTGTGTGCAGATTAGTTTATCAATAGCTCTCCGTATTATTAGATTTGACTCCCATGGCAAAGTTGTCCTCACAATTTTGAAGCAGGCAGCAATGGGGCTGTAAATTATGGAAGAGAATCATAATTTTGAGATTGAGATTCTTAGCTTCAGCAATATAGTTACTAAGTGCAGAAAGAACTAGAGTTTTGAGTTTACTCAGTTGGATAGAGTATTTAGATATTCTGGAAGTTGGAGTGCAGTTGGTCATTCTCAACCATTGATGTTATTTCTACCGGACTCGTATGCTATTTTGGGCGTGTTGACTGTAATCATTCTCAACATGCCATTGTGTTATCACCTGCACCTGCACCTGCACAATCTGTAACCACAGTATGTACATATATGCAAAACTTTGTACATAAATCATTATGAAAAACAGGAGTAATCTATCTTGTTCTTCCGACACCCAAAATTTCTTCTTCCTCTCTATCACTCATTGTTTTCACTACCGGTTTTGGGTAACCTTCACATTCAATCCGATTCACTGCTTATGTTCCTCTAATGTCCAGCTTTTAGTTCGTTTATTTAGAAGACTTCGCAGATTGTTATCCGAAAACTATTGTTTACATTGCACAATTTTTAGAAAAAGAAAAGAAACAAGGATGGTGACCAGTCATGCATGGTGCTTGTAGTTGTCGTAATGTCATCAGCATCATCATCATACACAACAGACTGATGATCAGGAAACCAAACTTCACACCTGTGAAATAGAAGAGAGGACAAGCATGGGATAAAGGTGAGGAGAGTCCCGGGCATCAGGTTGGGATTGGCAGGAGAACATGTGAAATAGAAGAGCTCGTGAAAATGAAAAATGTTGTGAGGTGGGTATTACTCTCTCTTTCTTGATCTCATTCTCTTAGAATTTAAGCCATTAAAACAGTCTACTGAAGAAGCAACTCGTATGAAATGGAATCCAAGGGAGAGTGTCAAGACTTCATTCAAAGAATTCAGCTTGACACTACTCGTAAGTCAAAAGCAGACTGGCTAGATAGCTAGATCTCCAGTCACCACCACCACCACATTTAAAGCTCCCAGTACGTTGCAAACTTGCTATATGTACTATTTGCTTTTTATTTTTTCACTTTTCTATCTTATAAAATCACTTGTTTCATTTGGGGATGGTACCCTCTTCTTTTCTTCCATTTTCATTTTTACACCAATTACTTTTTACTTTTATGTCTTATCCGGTAGTATTTCATTATTAATAAATAAAGTTATAATCGTGTAAGCATATCGTGATGCAAGATTAAAAGATAATACCAATGACACAGACGGACTATATATGCCACTCCCATTTAAACCATATAAACGAAAGCAGCCAAGATTCAATCTATTTCTGACTGGTGATTCTATTTGATGATTTGTTTGAGTACTAATGGGGATATATTCCCATGTGAAGTCAGAATTGCACATTTTATATGCAGCCAAGATTCAATCTATTTCAGAGTATTTCTGAGTTCTGACTATGGTTATTCTATTTGATGATTTGTTTTGACTACTAATGCGGATATATTCCCATGTGAAGTCAGAATTGCACATAGGAACAGTGTGACTACGAAAGGTTGGAATGAGAATAACTACGTATTGTAAAAGTTCTTGGCTCACAAGATGGTAAAATTAAATTAGCAAGCCCTCTGATGAATCATTCCTAGATCACATATAGTCACTATTTTTATTCCTCCAACACTGAATGCCAACCCGTACTCTGTGATTTGTATATATTCTTGATCTCCCTTTTTCTCTCTTTGCTACATCAACTGAGAAGACGGAATAAAAGTAAGAAGTATTTGGTCTTACCGGTAGTTTTATTAATAACTTAGTGGAGAATGATATCTGAGGATTTGATAATATCTCTCATATAAAATCATTTACACTCGCAACTGTTTTTAAAAATACTATATTAGTAAATAATTTAAAGAGTTATGTTATTAAATTGTCAATTTAGCGTAAGTTGGATTCTCGTTGTAGTGTCTACGTATCTCATTACTACTCATCCATGATCCATCCCATGACAAGAAAAGCTATGTCAGAAACAAATTGAAAAGGAGAAAATTAGAATATATGTAGCTCACTTAATGGAGAAAATTACTAATGGCGCTCTGGACTGATCAGCTGTCACATGCATGGACTTTGCCCAACGTGACAACATTTAAACCAAAGTCACTCTCATTCACTACATATCCCGCGCCCTTTCCACTCATGTGTGCACTACCAAGCTTCCAGACTCACTCTCACTCTCACTCCCACTCACTCTCTGAGTTTCTTCCAAGTCCCTCCATGGAAAACTGCAGAAAATCTCCATTGAAGCCATGGAAGAAAGGCCCTACAAGAGGCAAAGGCGGCCCTCAGAACGCTTCGTGTGAATATCGAGGCGTTCGACAAAGAACTTGGGGTAAATGGGTTGCCGAAATCAGAGAGCCAAAGAAGAGAACCAGGCTCTGGTTGGGCTCATTCGCCACGGCCGAAGAAGCTGCCATGGCTTATGATGAGGCTGCCAGGAGACTCTACGGTCCTGATGCTTTTCTCAATCTTCCTCACCTGCAACCCAACTCCTCCAATCCTTCACTCAAATCACAAAAGTTCAAATGGTTCCCTTCCCAGAATTTCATTTCCATGTTTCCTCCTTGTGGAATGCTCAATATTAATGCTCAACCAAGTGTTCATGTCATTCATCAGAGGCTCCAAGAGCTTAAGCAAAATGGGGTTTATGGTCAAACTACTCCCTCCTCTAGTTCATCTTCCTGTGATTCAAAACCTGAGGCTCACACCACAATGGACAAAACCACGAAAGAAAATGTAGCAGAGAATAAGGAGAAAGATGTAGAAATTACGTTGGAGAAAGTTGTGGGAGGAAGGGAGGAGAAGCCACAGATTGATCTCAATGAGTTTCTTCAGCAGTTGGGTGTGCTCAAGAGAGAGAGACAATCAGAAGAATCCGACACCACAACAAGTTTTGCAGCTCCCGAATCTTCGATTACAGAAACCAGTGACGAATTCGGACCCTTCGCTGACAAGAATTTCAACTGGGATGCATTGATTGAGATGCATGGAATGGAAGACCAAGGAGCAGAAGCTGGTACCTTTCAAGTTTATGATGTGAACGAAGAGCTGTATTTCCCCACTTCTATTTGGAACTTCTGAAATAATAAAGTTTGTTTCTGTAGTTTGTACTGAGGAGAAGAAACTTGATAGATTTCGGAACTTGTTAGTCGCATAAAAATAGACTAGCTTAGTGGGATTCGAGGCAACTGCTACTTCATAACTCCTCGGCCACATTTCTGATCATGTATGAGCTGGTTGAGACCAGTTTACTCATCTTTTATCAGTTATAGTGGCTTCAGGATGGAGAGGGTTTAGTTCATTCTTCCCTCAGTAGTTAGAGAAGAAATCGTGTGATTCGCCTTACAATGAATCAAATATCTTTTTGCTTCATCTTTGCTTGGTTCTGAGTTGACATGTAAGAAACTTGGAGGAAGTGAGGAACAATCTAAACGCCAATGACAAGGCAATTTTATTCTCTACGTGGCCCCAAAACGTATAGCATATCAAAATTAGAGAACAGAAAATAAAAGCTAAAGTAAACAAGTTTCAAACCGGTAATATCAGGCTGAAAAAATTTCAATAGGTACAAATATGATTTAAGAATAGAATCTGTTCTAATTAGAATACAAATTTTCCTCCGCTGCAGAAGCAGTGGGAGGTCTCAGAGCTATGCCACCAAAAACAGCAAATTTGTAGATGCCAAGGTACTGTTGCTCATTCATTACTATACTCTGAGGCACTTAGATACTCACCATGCTCCTCAAAGTACTCTATCAATCGCTTCAAGAATGCATCATTACTCACTGTCTCAGTGTCACAGACAAGACAACATTGCCTTCTTGCTCGTGTTACAGCCACGTTCATTCGCCTGTGATCGCTCAGAAACCCAACCTGAGTATTTTGGAAAAAATTCCCAAATTCAGTTCGTCTAGGTTATAGAATTCAGTTATGAATTGAGACATCTACCATCTAACTTTTTTTATGCAATAGCAATGGAACCAGAGACATAAGTATACCTCTTTCTTTGAGTTTGATCGAACCATTGAAATAATGATGGCTTCCTTTTCCCGGCCCTGGAAGCCATCGACTGTCGAGATTTCCAAATCCTTTAGCTTTTCTTCATTGCTTTTCAACTTCTTCAGTATGAAAACCTGCAATACTAGATCAGATATAGTAAAGAGAAGAGAAACATCTATTCTACTATAGTATTTGCATAATGTAAACGCCCGGAGCTATTGCAAGTCTTCACTGTATTCAGAAGTATTTGATACCTGTGCAGCATAAGGGGTGATAATTCCAATATCAGAAGCCTGGACACCGCTTTGAATGAGTCTCTTTGCATGGGCAATAGCAACATCAGCTTCACCCTCATTCATAGTGCTTTCCTCTTCATCCTTCTTTTCTTCCATGTCACACCTGAAGCAGATCAGTGCTAATAAGTCATATATATAATGAATACAGCACTTCTTGTTTAGTACATATTAAGAAGCTCTCTGAAACCATGTGGGCATGATTCACTCATTTTGTTCCTCAAGACATTCAAAACGACTCTTTTTATTAGCAATAAATGCCAACACTTAATAAGATTATTCATAAAACATCATCTGTTGTTAGTAGGAGTGACAATTTGAAAACTTGGTGATAATGTTATACTATGCCATAGGCATGAGATTCCAATACAAGAAGCAAATTTGGTGTCATGTTCGTATCTTTTTTCAGCTTTCAGACAATTTTTTTCCCCTCTCATTTGATTGATAAAATAACCCTTTCAGAATAAAAGTACATGTATAACTCATGTTCTGATGTTTTAATAAATAGGTTGTGCTCATCTCAGATATCAGATATCATCTCATGCCATGTCTGTGTCTTCAGTTGTGTCTGTATGCAGCACTATTTGAGGGTAAAAAAAAAAGAAGTCGAATTGCCACCTTGCTGCCTTAAGACATAGGTATTAAAGGGTTTGTTCTTATAAAATACATTACAGTCAGTATATGACAACAATGAACTGCATACCCAGCTATATCAATTAGAAGAAGGGTTGATTCTGTTGAAGAGGTCTTCTTTACATCCTCGAGATCCAAAAGCATATGTGCAGCAACACTTGGATGCGCTTTAACCTGCAGAGACGCCAAAGCATATAATGCAGTCAAATCTAATGATTTTTTTTTTTTTTTTCCAACCATGGTAGAAGTTCATTGTTGGTGATTTGACTATAAATTTACTCAGAAAGCCAACATCCAGACATGGTCTCAGCACCTTACTATTGTAAAGCTCCTTTGACGACCAATCCATGATACGCTCATGCATGCGGTACTGAACAGTCAGCATCGATACCACTTCATTTCCATATATGTCCGCAAGGCGTTCAAAAAGGGTTCTTCCTAAACCTTTCTTCTCAGCTTCAGCACTCTGGATGGTTGGAGGAAGCTGAAGATGGTCGCCTGCAAGTATACATCTTGAACCCTAAAACAATGAACTCAGATATATTTAAGTGGGTTTTGGAGTGCGAGTAAAAGCTCTACATGCCTAAACCTACAATTTGACTTTGTTGGTATGAAATTTTCACTAAAAATTATACATATATACTTCTTGCAACGGTAGGATACGCAGATTGATTTAATACTGCAGTGATTTAAGTCTTATACATCTGCTTGTCCGCAAATCTTTTGTCCTCAATTAATCAACATGATAAAAGAACACCAAATGTTTCTTTTAAGACCACAAAGGCTAACACATGCATTAGTTCTTTGCATGCATATGTCATGAACTGCCGTTTTATGGAAATGAATATGCAAGGTTTGGTGTTTATGTATATGCCTTTGTACAAGTCCATTACCTTTAGCAGTGCTATCCAGCATGCTATCTCAAGTGCCTGAGCAGCTTCATCAATAATTACCAAGTCAAATGATGTGTGGTCCAGCTTGCGAGACGATGCCCCAGTCAAAGTTGTCAACACCACATCTGCATTTTTTATTACATCTGTCACAGCAAGCTGCTGCCTTTTACGCTCTTCCTTGGAAAGAATCCTAAGCTCTTTCTGGATTTCCCTCCTAGTGTTTTTGTCTTTGGTTCTTAACAGCTTTCCATTCAATGCCTGCAATAATGCAATGTGGAAGTTCATTCACAAGTAAGGTATGCCATACCAATGTTAGTTTCATAAAGTATGATGATAAAAAAAGAACTTTTAACTTTTTTGGAAACTGCATATGAATACTCATTTAGGCTTTTAGTTATCAAAAATTACCTTCATTTCCTTTCGAATGTCATTTGCCAGAGCACTGTTATCTCCTCGCAAGACCTGAGAGCAAAGAAAGCAAGTAATTAGATGAAAGTATGCCCCCTCATTTAAAGAAGATCCACCCTGATCCAGTGACCTAAAACCGTCCAATTTTACACATCTTAGCACATGACTTGTTAGTTATCAGACCATAATGTTTGATTTTCTATTCGATGACATTTATGGGACTGAATGGTTTTTGGTTGAACTTTTACAGGAATCATGCTTTAAGAGGAACTAAACAAAATGGATGTTTCAGATCAACTGCGCGTCCAAGTTAATTTCATTAGTAGTAGTAAAAGACATCACAGACAGGTATAATGGAATTAAGAATAGCAGAATCAATGTCTTTTAAGTATCAGTTAGACCCACCAAAGGGAACCAAATTCCCGATAACCAGGAAGCATAAGTTCATACATATACGTGTTCTATTGTACATATAGAATCCACTTTTCAAACAAGATCCAGTGCTGCAAGGTCTTTCCATTCGAGCTAGTTGAGGCCACTCAAGTGGCCCTTCTCTCCACCCCAGGCCCCTTCAGCAACCTTTGTTTTTCACTCTTCTAGGGATTAAGGCCTAGATTTTAGCTCTACGATTATGGAGGGCAGTTCTACATCCTTAAGTGATAAACCCTCCCTCCCTCCCTCTTTGTGTGTGTACACGCATGTGTACTATAATGAGGTGCAAATGAAGACTGTGAAACTTCATATGCTTATACAAATGTCCATGGCACGTAGAGTAAAGAGAACAGTAATGATGCAGAATGCTCGAATATAGACATGAAATAATCGTGCTAATGGGATGAAATTATAGAAGTTCGATTTCACAAAGACCAGAATTTTTCCAACATAGTTACAGAATTCACATACCTGTGCATCCAGTGCACTTTCCAGTACTTGAGGTAGTAAACGTGCAGGATGTCCCAACCTCACTAACTTTACTCTGTAAATAGTAATAAGTAATGAGTGCCTTTACTGAATTATTATCAACTTGAAGAGAAAACAGATAAGAACAAACCAAATATGAGAGAGCATCCTCTATAGCCAACTTGAATTATTAGTAGATAGCACAAGTTAATCCGATGATCACAATACAATTTGGTACAATTGGCAGGACCATTACTACTCATCAGCTGAATATTCAGATTGTGCCATTTTATTTACATTAACATGGCAGGTTAGAGAACAATACAAGCTGAAAGTTCACATCAGCTACCAACTATGTCATTGGTCGACTCAACTGTAACAATTAAAGGAAGTTCAAAGTGTTCAATGCACAGTTATTTGTTTAAGTTTTGTTATTAAAAATTAAAAAAGAAAGTTCTTCAAAGCCCATAAACCTACTAGTCTATTTATTTCAACTCACCTAACCTAGTGGCACCAACCGCAATCTGGGTGAGGGACAAGAAGCCTCCCTGACTATCTGACTATACTTCGACAACCATCTCAACAATATATATATGTGTGTATATATATATATAAATTTTTTTTTTCAAAATAAAAAAGAAAAGGGATGCTAAAAATGGTTTCTAATCCAAAAGAACTATAACAACAGTAAGATACTACAAAACGGGGTGCTATAAAGTGGCCTATATCAAAATCAAACTTGGTTCCTTATTACAAATAAAAACCTGAACTTTGAAGTTAGTATGCGGTATCCAAAATTAACAATAGAGAAACACTGAAAAAAATGTGAACAAATAAACGAAAGGAAGTGAAGACCAGCGAAAGGATTACATAGTGCTCTGATTTAGCACCTTATATTTGATAGAGCTCAAATTTTGATAGAAGAGGAATTCCTCAATTATATAGGCAGTGAAATACCTTTGGCGTGCCAGTCGCTCAACAATGTTGTCAACAGCAATATTGGAAGCAGCACATGCAAGGATCTTTGATCCACGTTTGACTTCTTGCAATATAATTTCCACCACAGTTGTGGTTTTGCCTGTTCCAGGAGGCCCATGCAGCAAAAATACATTCTTGGATGACAGAGCCTTTGAAATGGCATCTTTCTGTGGAGAAGAGATAAGAAAAGAAAAGATCAAAGGAAAAGAAAAAGGTAAAGGCGCTTTAGGGAAACAAGAATTAAGATTAACCCTGTGGTATACATATACAATATGGATTCAGATGCTCATACAAAAAATTGGCAGACACATACACAGAACAACAAAAATAGATATGATACTATATTGATCAACTAATATTCAAAAGTATGCAACCAAAAACAATTTAATCTTTTAGAGTAATCGCACCTACAATATCCAAGGGGGATTTTATTTAACAGAAATGATATCAGAACTTTATAATAACAATTCATGTATTTCGAGACCCTCATTGTTAATAGTACATGAAAAACTGATATAATATCCCAAAGTCCTCAGATAAAGTTACTTATCTGTCATAGTAATAAATTTTAAAAATTATTTATCAATATATCTGTATGTTTGTTCATTTATTTAGTTGCACCAATAAATGAGTAACTTCAAAGAACCATAGCTACGTAATGTGTATTTTTATTTGTTGTTCATTTTATAAAGCTGAAGATTTAGAGGAATTACATTAGCAGAATGTATTCCAATCAACTTAAAATTACGCATGAAGACATCATATGTGGCATATCTTGAAAAATCCTAAAACAAGACACAAGGAAATAGAAATATTAGGCTTAAGGACCTGAGAGTGATCAAGGTTTTTGTTAAATGGGGAGAATGTGACTTCCTTCTTAGCCACGGTTGGTGCCCTCTCTCCAAACAAGACAGGAATTAAATCAGAAGCAGGACCCTTGTGCACACCTTTACTCAATTGTATCAAGGCGTCCTTCATCCTACGATATGTCACCTGAGACAACACAAATATTACTAGAATTCTTTACCAAAGAATATAATCTTGGACGACGGCATAAGAAAGAGTTGATTGAAAAACAATGCATATTCACGTCAGTAGCGGTAGAATATAACTGTAAATCATATTCACGTCAATGACCAATATGGTTCCTATCACCAATATAACCAAATTATGGCGCCTTCAAAAACATGTGATGCTTCAAAAACTCTGGAAAAGAAAATTGATCAAGAAACTCAAAAATTTAAAAATTCGAGATTTGAGATATCATACTTCATTTGTGAGTTTCTCTAGCCGTAGGGGACTATTTAATCCGTCTTCGGGAACGTCATCAAAAGCAACCGTGATTGATGAGTCCTGTTCAATCAAACCCAGTAAAAATGCATATATCAGGACCAAAAAGGGGGAAAAAAAATCTCCAACTTCACATATCATAGTTAGAATTTACCTTTAACCGGTAAACTACGCCTTGTCCAAGATCAGGTGAGCCCAAATCAGCCTTATTTGGTCTTAGAACAACCACATCATGAGTGCCAAACTTCAATGTACAAGAAACAGGGAAGTTAGTATTTCACAAGAAACACAAACTGCGGTTGTAAGTGGGGAGACACAGAATGTTCACCTTGTGAGGAGGAAGAGGAAGAGCATTACTGTTTTCTGTTTTGGTAGACTGGAACTCAAGAAGAGTCTTGCCCATGAGTCCTGTCTGTAGTCAGAAGAAGCAAAAAGGGTAGTCAAGAAAAGCATATGTTGGGCATGGAAAGAAGAGTAGAGTAGAAACCTGAGCATCGACGCACTTCAAATTGAGAATGGCGGAGCCCTTCTTTTGAGCAGTATCCAAGTTCCTGGACGCGCCGCTAGTGATGGAGGCAGATATCTCGGCTTCCTGAATGCCCAACGCAAGTCCAGAGGAGTCAAATTGAGAGCAAGCAAAGAAAAGAAAGGGAGTGTTAAGAGGGAAGGGAGAGAGAGGGGAACCTTTTCCAAGTCGATGAGAGGGGAAGTGATGGAGATGAACTGTTCGAGAGTGATGGACTGGGATTGCGGCTTTGTCTTCCCTCCATCCATTGCCACTCTTTGTTTGTTTGTTTCTTCTTCCCTGTTGATGCTGCTCTCCTTCTTTCGATTACAAGAATTTGGAGACCAGCAACCCAGACTCTTTGTTGGCGAGCGCCTCCGACGCTGCGTTTAGGAAACAATTTTTTATTCTTCTTTTCGACGATAACACAAATAGTCACTCACTTTTTAAATATATTACTTGGATCACTCAACTGTAACTCTGTTATTCACTTATAAAAACCTAGACCTAGCCGTACGCTAGGGTTGCTCTCAGTCTCTGAGAGATAAATCTTCTATCCATGAATATGGATATATTGAGTTGGAATTGCAGGGGAATCTGTAATACGACTACCACTAGAGCTTTGAGGGATTTGATCACTCAAAATCAGCCTCAAATAGTCTTTCTTTGTGAGACAAAAATCAGTGCACTAAGGGATTTCAAAGCGCTGCATAAGGAATTAGGTTTTGCGCACTCTAAGGAAGTGCTGAGTGTTGGGCAGGCTGGAGGTCTGGCACTTTTTTGGTCAGAAGATGTTGATCTACACGTCCGTACCTTTTCTGCGCATCATATCGACGCAGAAGTTAGGGAAGGACCTAGTGAACCGTGGTGGAGACTAACAAGTTTCTACGGTTATGCACGCACCGGTGAACGTGGGGCGTCTTGGCAACTCCTACGTGATTTGGCTGATTTAGACTCCCTTCCATGGATAATAATCGGCGATTTCAATGAGATATTGAATAATAGTGAGAAGTTGGGAGGGCCTGTGCGGTCGGAAAGGCAAATGAGAGGCTTCCGTGAAGCTTTGGGTTATGGAGACCTAGTTGATCTAGGGTTTCAAGGCGCGAAGATGACATGGTGGAATGCAGAAACCCAATTACGGTTGGACAAAGCGGTTGGGACTTCTACATGGAGTGATATTTTTGGATACTCAAGGGTACGACATTTACCGCCCAGTGATTCAGATCACATTCCCATTCTATTGCAAGCAAGCTGTGTTCCTTTGCCAAAGCGTCCAAAGCGACATCGATTTAAATTTGAGTCCTTTTGGTTGCAGCAACAAGGTTGTGATCCCCTTGTGTTGGCTAATTGGAAGGCTGAAGATAGAGGTGCTCCTATGTTCATGTTAACCCGGAAAATTATTAATACAAGATGTGCGCTAGAAACCTGGCAACGTGATACCTTCAGGCTGCGTCAAATTCAGATGGTGGAGATTCGAGGCAGGTTAGAAGTTCTCATGAATGAACCAATGTCTGTGATGGTGTATGATGAGAAGAAAACTTTGATGACTACCTCGCAAGAACTTTTGTCGCAAGAAGAGGCTTTTTGGAAACAAAGAGCAAAAGTAACATGGTTAGCAGGAGGGTGACAGAAACTCTGGTTTCTTTCATCGGAAGGCAGCTAACCGTAAGCGAAAAAATAATTTGCTGGGGTTGTTTGGTCATGAAGGGCACTGGCGTGATGATGATGACGGTATGGAGAATGTTGTAACATCATATTTTTCTAAAATGTTTACTGCTACTGATTTGGATATTGAGGCAGTTACTCTAACTTTGGAGGCGATTCAGCCTTGTGTGACTGGTGAAATGAATCAGAAGCTATGTGCCCTTTATTCAGAGGATGAGGTCCGGTGTGCTTTATTTCAGATGTACCCTACGAAGTCTCCTGGTCCGGATGGTATGCCTCCATTATTCTTTTAGCACTATTGGGAGGATACAGGAAAAGATGTTACAGAGGTAGTACAAAGTTTTCTGCATACTGGTTCCTTGTTGAAACAGATTAATTTTACTCATATTTGTCTGATCCCTAAAGTGCAGAATCCTGAAAACATGGCAGATCTTCGTCCCATTGCTCTTTGTAATGTGATTTATAAGTTATGCTCTAAAGTAATTGCAAACAGGCTGAAGGTGTTTCTTCCATCTCTTATCTCTCCTTTTCAAAGTGCATTTGTGCCAAGGAGACTCATTACAGATAATATCCTTGTGGCGAATGAAGTAGCTCATTTTGTCCATAACAAAAGGGAAGGGCAGGATGGTTATATTTCTTTGAAATTGGATTTGAGCAAGGCTTATGATCGAATGGAATGGACTTTTTTGCGCAAAGTTTTGGAGCGGTTTGGGTTTGCTTCTGCATGGATAGAGGTGGTTATGCAGTGTGTTTGTTCTATGAGATATTCTTTTTTGGTTAGAGGTAAACCAAGAGGGTTGGTCATCCCAACTAGAGGATTGAGACAGGGTGATCCCTTGTCACCCTATCTTTTTCTCTTAGGGGCCGAAGGGTTCTCTGCGTTGCTACAGAAAAAACAGCATTTGGGGTTATTACCTGGTATTGCTATTTGTTCAGGGGCTCCTTCTGTTAACCATTTGTTATTTGCCGACGATAGCATGCTCTATGCTCAAGCTACACCGGAGGCTTGTTTTCAGATCAAAGATGTTATACAGACGTATGGAAGAGCTTCAGACCAGGTGGTAAACTTTCATAAAAGTTCTGTTGTTTTTAGTAAGAATGTCATTGATTATGAGCAAATTAGAGTGGCTAATATATTGGGAGTAGAAGTGGTGGACTCTCATGAGCGTTATCTAGGCCTCCCAACTTATGTGGGGCGGAAGAAGATAGCCACTTTTCTATATATTAAGGAGCGGTTAGCTGAAAAACTAAAACATTGGCAAGGCAAGATGTTGAGTGGTGCAGGGAAGGATATTTTGATTAGAGTTGTAGCTCAAGCTCTACCAAATTATGCTATGAGTGTTTTTCAATTAACCAAAAAATTTTGTGAAGATTTTGAGCAGATGTGTGCTCGTTTTTGGTGGGGAAGTACAGAGGATAAGCGGAAAATACATTGGAAAAAATGGGATGATTTATGTCATGCCAAGGAGGTGGGAGGTCTGAGTTTTAGAAGTTTATCTGAGTTTAATTCGTCGATGTTGGCTAAGCAAGCTTGGAGGGTTGCTTCTAACCCGGAGTCTCTTGTGGCACAACTGTACAAAGCCAGGAATTATCCTAATGGTTCATTTTGGAATGCAGAAGAACATGCAACTCCTTCTTACTCTTGGAGGAGTATTTTTGCTACTAGAAAGTTGTTGCATGAAGGAGCTTACTGGCAGATTGGGAATGGGAATAATGTTCTCATATGGTCAGACTCTTGGATTCCTAGTACTGTCAATCCCAGGCCACAATTGTTGGGATCGAGGCAGGATGATTTGGCTAAAGTAAGTGAGTTGATCATCCCTCCTAATGTATGGGATGAGCACAAAATTCGTACCACTTTTGTACATGCAGATGCAGAAGCTATTTTGGCAATTCCCTTGAGTTCTAGGTATCCGGATGACAAATTAACTTGGCATTTGGAGAAGAAAGGTATGTTTACGGTCAAATTTGCATATCGTCTTGCCTTTTCTAAAAATGCATCTTCTCTTTCTCCTTCTGTTGTGAGTAATCAAAGAGTTTGGAAGAAAATTTGGTATGCCAAAATTCCTAGCTCGGCCAAGGTTAATGCATGGAAGATTTGTCATAACATTTTACCTACCTTAGACAGATTGGGGTCTAAGAATGTGCTACTAGAATCTCATAATTGTATTTTTTGCAACAAAGTGGAGACAATTATTCATCTATCCAGAGATTGTGTTTTCACTAGAGAAGTATTGAATACCAATTCACAGATTGCTAGTCATTGTCTTAGTGGGGATTCTGATCACTTGGATGCTATCAGTTGGTTGCATCTTTGTTCTGGGAAACTATCACAGACAGTGTTTGATCAGTTGTTGTTTTTTCTTTGGGGAATTTGGAAAGAAAGGAATGATAGAGTGTGGGAAAATAAAATCACTTCAGCTTGTGATATCGCTCTCATGGCATCTATCAGACTGAGTAATTTCATTTTCCACAATACGAAGCCACAAAGTTCTCATGGGGCTAGAAAAATTTTGAAGTGGAAATGTCCTCCTCTAGGTTGGTTGAAGGTGAATATTGATGGAGCTTACAATCCTGTGTCTGGCAAGGCCGCTATTGGATTCTTGATTAGAGATTCTCAGGGGATGTTTTTGGGAGCAGTTGGGAAGATGGTGACTCGTGTTCAGTCTGCTGAACATGTTGAACTCATTGCTTGTAGGGAGGCAGTGGATTATGTGTTAGAACATGGGCTTTTTCCTATATTGTTGGAGACTGATTGTTTAGTATTGAAACAACAATTGTGTCAAGAGGAGCTGCAGAATTCTTCGTATCTTGGAAGGTTATATGAGGATCTCAGACTAGATTTAGATGCAGGGCATCAAGTTCAGATTGTTCATGCTAGAAGGGAGGCTAATACAGCTGCACATATGCTGGCAGCGTTTGCTGCTGAGTCTGACCAAGTGTTCTTTTGGTCTAATACTCCATCATTTATATATTCAAGATGTAATTGATTCTGAAAAATGTACACCTTAATCTTTTTATCAGTTATCAATAAAGTCTAACACCATTCAACTTAAAAAAAAAAAAAAAAAAAAACTCTGTTATTCACTTTAGTCATTTTGTTAATTTTTTTCATTAAAAAAAAATTATTTTCCACAATATGAAGAATATTTTCATCCGATCAATTATGAAAAATTGAGAAATATGAATTGGAATGATTGGAAGAAGAGATTAAAGTGAGATAAAATGCCTCTCCCTCTTGTAACCCTAGCGACGTCGATTAGAGGGTGTTGGGCATGATGGAGGCACTGTTCGCCGCCCCGGTCGGATTGCTAGGCTCATCCTGGCGTTGTCTCTCACTGTATGTGCTTGACTAGGTTGTTATGCCTAACATTGGTTCAATTTTTAATTGGATCTATTCGATCCCCTGCTGCAGTTCTATCCTTACAAGAGTTTCATGTTCCTCCTAGTGAGTGTTTGCCCTCTTTGGGCTTATGCTGGTGGGACGGTCGTGTCGATATGGCCTCCCGGGGTTTTGGCTCGGTCTCGATTGGCTGGTGTTAGCGAGATTCTTTCTAGCTTTGATAGAGATGCGATGTCGTCTGGTGGGCGATGCGCTGACAGAGGCCACTGAGGCAGCCGGCTGTGATAGAGGCTAGTGGTGCGGCGGTTGCTGCGGTGGAGGATGACTTAACATTGGGGATCTGTGGGGAAGGTCGTTTATGGACCTTCTATTTCTCGGGGACGACAGTGGTGGCGCGCGTGGTGGCCGACGACTACGTCTGGGCTAGTTGGATTGATGGGCCGGCCAGAATTGGTATCTCTGATGGTGGTATGGTTGTTTTGGTGGCTACCTAAAGTGCAGCTAGGGTTTTCCCTAGATGGGCTTCTTAGGCTGTTACTTGGGCCTGGAGTGCTGATGTTAATTTTTGGGCTTGATCTTCTTGGGTCCAGAATGTTCATTGGTTTTTTTTTTTTTTTTTTGCTTATTATTTAGTTGTTGATAGTTCCTTCTCGTCAGGGAAGGAGACTCTAGTTGTTTAGTTTGGCTCTATTTAGAATAATGTTTCTGTTAGTGTAAGTGTCTCTATGAGCCTTTTGTAGAAGTACTTAGCTTCAACGTACCACAATTGCGTGCTCGACGTTTTAAGTTAGGTAGAATATAGTGTCTATGAGGCGAGGTGTTTTTGTTAGCATAAACTGCTCTGTGCTATCATTGTCCAAACAGAATAGTCCATTTTTTGTATTATTCTAATCTATGAATTAGGGTCATACTTTTGGTATGAACTCTTTGTTGCAAAAAAAAAAAAAAAGTACGAACAATATTTGTTTCTGAACCAGTAATGATTGATGTAATTTTTGAACGGTTAAATTATGAATTTATATTGTTGGCTGTGTGTAAATAAGAGAAAGTTTGGATATAGTTCTGATGCAATCAGGAAGCTGAGATATCTGCTTCCATCACTAGCGGCGCGTTCAGGAACCTGGCTCACCATGCAAGACCTTAAGCTTGGATATATATAGTTCCATGCAAGCTATGCTCACCTAACTTTCTTCTCTCCAATCCCTGAATTAACTTCCATTCTTGCTCCTTTTGTTTCATGTCAAGATCAAGTTAAGGTAAACTCGACTAATTATGGCTTGAAAAATTTAGTTCTCATCCTTGAACTCTGATCCTACCCCATTCTCCTTGATAATTCTATAATGAATTAATCACAGGGAATTTATGTAATTAAGGATCAACCATAATGCTCAACAGTGGCAGAGGGAGGAATATATATATATATATATATATATATGTGTGTGTGTGTGTGTACGTGGGGGCTAAAAAATTTAACCAAACACCAAAATAGAACATTAATGAACCAAAATACATCCCCTGTATTTGCAATCAGTGCATATAATACACAAAAATGATTCGCATTATAAAAAAAAAGATTCGAGCTATTTCCTAGCACAAAAGACAATCAATATATCCTAACAAAATAGAAACATTACTGCTCCAGTCATCTATAGCTGTCCTCGACAAGAAGCCATGTTTTGGAATCGTTGAATTATAGGCTCATTGTCAATGACACTGAATATATCTTTCTCAAGGTATACCGTTAGGCTATCATTCAACCACTGATCTCCCATTCGATTTAGCATTACAGATCTTTCAACACAAAAACAGAGGAATCAAATTATACTATTAACATCATAACATGAATACATGATAGAACATCAAGTCATCAATTCACACTGTTCTCAATAAGTCAATAGGAAATATACAAGAATAGAGCCACAGAGGAGAAGAAAAACAGTAAAAAAGAAACAAACAAATTAATCAACCTGAGTCACAATCAGACAATAGTCAATAGATAACTAAAATTTCATACGAATTTTGTTATCATAGATGCTTGACAGATCAACAAAGAGATATTGATATCTGGGGTTTTAGAAACGAAGTCATCACAGCAACTAGCAAGCCAGCAATATTAGTTGGTTATTGACTTTGAGTGCTGGCTTTGGTAGTTGAGTTTTATTATATATGCTGAATGGGGTGCACAAGCTTCATGCTCCCCTTTTTCTTGGTTTGTCTGTTGTTTTATGGGCCTATTGATATGAGAAGGTTTGGTCTAGCCATCATATTTGTGGGCTTTGAATTGTGCCATTGTGGGAACACAATATATATATATATATATATATATATAACTTTGCTCAGGTGCGGATGTCCGCACCGAAGCAAAAAGGTACGGATTTCTCATTTTTTCCCACTTTCCATTCATATTTTCATATCTTAACTGTTCAATTTTTAGTTCTTAATATATAGATCATCTCTACAAAATTTCAGCCAAATTGATGATCGTTAAGGCATCCAAAACTGCAATTTACATGAACGAACCGAATCTGTCGCACCGGAACCGTTCGTGTTTATAATGGTAAATTGCAGTTTTGGATGCCTTAACGATCATCAAATTGGCTGAAAATTTTCAGAAGTGATCTATACATTAGGAGCTAAAAATTGAACGGCTAAGATGTGAAAATATGATTGGAAAGTGGGGAAAAAATGGAAATCCGCACCGAAGCAAAAAGTGCAGACGTTCGCACCCAAGAAGGGCTGTGTGTGTGTGTGTGTGTATATCCCTTTTAGTAAGGGATCCCTTTTTTTGGTCTTTTCGAGGGATAGGACATTAGACCAACTTTTCGATCATATTTTTGCATCTCAACCGTTCAGTTTTTATGTCCTAATGTGTATCTCACTTATGTAAATTTTCAGCCAAATTGATTATCATTAAGTTATTCAAAATGGCGGTTTAACATTATAAGTATGAATGGTTCAAGTTTGACAGATTTAGTTCGTCCATTGATTTAATCTAGTTTGATACCTTAACGATCACCGATTTGGCTGAAAATTTGCACAAATGATCTACACATTAGGACCTAAAAGTTGAACGGATGAGATGCCGAAATGTGATCGAAAAGTTGGTCTAATACCCTATCCCTGGAAAACAAAAAAAAATGGATCCCTTAGTGGAAGGCCCTATATATATATGTTGTTAACATTGCTGGCTGATGGGGGCAAATCATATACTTGTGAGCCAAGTGTTATAATCTCAATACGAGCAGTGGCCCCACTCGTCTTGAACTGCCTCTGCCGCTGATGCTCAATACCATACCATGCAAGGAAATGAGAATGATAACGAACATTATGAACTAGTTCTAGATAAGGTGGAGCAGTCTACTTCAGCTACCCCTAACTTCTATAGCCAAGCAAGCCTGGAATAGAAGTTTTGAATAATTTTATTAATGTGATGCCCCGGAAATTCGTAATTATTTTCCGAGGAATTTCCGGAATTAATTTTATGTTTATTGGACGGTTTCGTGGCTCGTGGATGGAACGGAAGTGTTTCGGACGAATTTCTATTCGGAAAGTGTAACTTTAGGGGTGGTGCAAATGTTGACTTTTTATTCGTTGGGATTCTCTGGAAACTTCCTTCACGAAAGTTGTAGAGCGCATCGATACGAGTTCGTGGATATGTGGAATGCGGAAATCGGAGTTCGTATGAGGAAGTTATGGCTATCAGAAGAAGTTTCCGTTTTAGTATAAGTATGGAAAATCAGAATTTTATTTCATTTTTCCATTTTCCTTTTCCGGAAACCATACCCTCTCTCTCTTCTCTCTCGTCCGCGCCCTCAGAGTTAAAGAATTTCGACTGACCCGACCCGAACCCGGCATTCCGACCCGACTTTTCCGGTGAGCTCCGGCCACCTCCGGCGATGAAACTTTCCAGACAGGATCGCCTCCGCCGTCTGGTCGTCCCTATGGTGTTCTCTTACGGAGATTCTCCGTCTCGGTGGCAGTTCAAGGCGGTGCAGATTGAAGAAATCTGACCCGACCGGAAAACACAATTCCGACGTCGGCACGGCTTCGATTTTTCTTGGTTGAGCTCAGAACAGCCTCGTTGATCAATCCTTGGTGGTTTTTTTGGATCGATTCACGTGAAAATTCGATCAACTCAGTTGGGATTACTGTTCACGGCTTGTGAGGTAGTTTTCGATCCTTTAAGCTTGTTTTCTAACTTCGATCTAGTTATGAAAGTTCACAAGCATGCTTAGATGAAGCTTTTTGATGTTGGGAGTTTTGTGAAATATTGAGTTTTGGCCGGCGGCGGTGCGCCACAGCTTGTGGCGGCGTTCCGGCCATGTATGGGACTGTTTCTGGTATTATATGTCTTCTACTCGTCGATACGAGCGTTTCGAAATATAATATGCAAATTTTGGAGTTCGAATGGATTTGTTATGATTTTTGCCGTTTCATATCGGTGAATTTATTCGATCCGTGAGGATTCGAGCGTCCGATCGACTTGTGGATTGGTCACATTGATCGTGGGCATATCCCGAAGACTTTGGGAGGTCTCGGATGTGGTTTTGCCTCGGTTGGCGCCACTTTGGGGATTTTAGTTCAAAAACAGGGGTTTCGAACTTAAATCAAATGTAAATCGTTACTAAGTTGGAACCGTATGTGATTAGGTACTTGACGAAGTATTTGGACGAGTTGTTGGTGATAGCTTTGGTTTGGTTCTGTATTGAAGACGCAGCAGGAGTTCGAGGTGAGTAATCTCACGAAGTTCATTCACGAACGGGTTAACCCTATTGTTTTGAGAGTTATTTAATTAACTGCAAACTATAGTTGGTATTAGTAGGCATTCCTGAGCGAATGACTACATATATATATTTAGATGAAATATATATATCCTTGTGGATGATTGTGATGAATAATAATATGCATGATGGTGTTCATATTATTGTTGAATGCGACTTTCAGGAAACAATATTGTAAAAAGATGTTTTCTATTGTTTGAAAGGTATTGAGCTTGATGTTACATTGTTGAGTCAAGCGTGACTCATTTAGATGTATCGGTTTTTGTATCAAGGGTCACAGACGGTGAGCAGGGATTAGGAAAACCGAAGCTAGATGTTTTGAACGTTTTTAAGTCGGATGTGACTTACTTACGTTGACCTTAAGACCAGATAGGGTCTAAGAAGATCTTATGTCACAGATGGTGATAGATCACAGATAGTGACAGGTTGCAGACGGTAACCTTGATGTTTGATTTCGTGACCAGATGGGGTCTGAAGATCACGCGTCACAGATGGTGAGCAGAGGTAAGGAAAGCCGAAATTAGATAGTTGTAATGTTTTAGGTCAGGTGTGACTTACTTAACGTTGACTTTGAGACCAGATGGGTCTTAAAAGTATGGGTCGCAGATGGTGACCAACGGTTGGTTCTAAGACCAGACGGGGTATGGAAACCAAGAGTCACAGACGGTGATAGGTTGCAGATGGTGACCAAAGATTATATGTGTTATGAGCCTAGTTACCATATTGTCTTTGAGTTATGGAATTAACTGTGACTATAGATGGTATTAGTGACATTTCTGAGTGAATGATTATGTGTGTACATATATATATTATGGGATATATATATATATATATATGCATATGTATTCATGTATTCGTGGCAATTCTGAGTGAATTGATTATGTGTGTACATATATATTATGGGTATATATATACATATGTATTCATGTATTGGTGGCATTTCTGAGTGATTGTTTATGTGTGTACATTATATATAGGGATACATACATATACATACGTATTCTTATTAGTGGCTTCGTGGTGAATCTGTGTTGATGTGTTGTGTGTCTAGGTTAGACTGATTTGTTGTTGGTACATCATGGGGGGTAGCTGGGAGCTATCTGATGCTCATGAGTATGTTTTTTAAAAGGGAGTTTCGGGGATTCTTTCTTTTAAAATGTCCTGGGAGGACTTGTTAATCATATTTAATTGTCAGAGTTTCAATTATTATGATTTTGTCACGGGGTGACTTGTGTTGACTTGGAAATGTGTTTTAAAAGGGAGTTTCGGGGATTCTTTCTTTTAAAATGTCCTGGGAGGACTTGTTAATCATTAATTTAATGTCAGAGTTTCAATTATATGATTTGGTCACGGTGTGACCTTTATTGTGCTGTTTTGGGAAAACAGGGAGTGTGTTTCTTTTACGAGTTGATGGGTTTCCTCGTTAGGCGAGTTGTACCTGTGTGGTTTTGAGTTACTCATACGGGCTTGCAAAGCTTACCGGGTTTGTTGTGTGGCAACCCGGTACACCATTCCAACGGTGTAGGGGGTTATTTTTGCAGGTCAAGTTGATCGTGGCGGATGCTGATGGTAGCGTGCTTGCAAGCTTACGGTAGTAGTCAATTTTGTGACCTTACCGTCATAGAGACTTCCGTTGTAGTGAGCTCTGAGGAGCATTTACGTTTATCTTGTTGTTGACAATTTAATTCGTAAGCTTGTGTAATATATAACTCTTTGGAGCGAGTGTATATTAACTTTGAGGGTTCAGGGCATCAATATATGTGTAAGTTTAAGGGAAAAAGGATTTCAGGTGCTTTGTATTGATGACTGGACGTTCACGCATATATAATTATGGGGTTATATATCGATTTATTGTGTATAAAAATCAGGGGCTTGACAATGAACCTAATCTTCTGTTGATAACTTGGACCACTCTATTGCTAGTACCTCCCCATAAGGATTTGCCTCTTGGAACTGTAGAGGCTGTGCTAAATATATATTTAAGGATTAAATTCAGTTTGCCCCCTCCAACTTTGGGGCAACACCAGTTTGGTCCCTGATCTTTTTTTTTTAATCATGATCATCCTTCACCTTCAAATTCCATTCATTTGTGAAGTCAGATACTGACTTGGCACCGACATGAGGGCCCAACTTTCACACATTGACCCTTGATTTGGACAAAAAGTCCAAACTACCCCTTCTTCTTCAGACTTGTTTTTTCTCTTTCTTTCTTCCTCTTCCAGATTTCTATTCCCTTTCTTCCTCGACTCTGCTTCTAGACCTCAGAATTCTTCCTCGACTCTGCTTCTAGACCTCAGAAATTTACACCAATAAAACTCCCTGATTCCATCAATTCCAGGCCACATCATTTTCTTCTTCTTCCCTTTCTTCCGGCCTTCTTCCTACTCTGATTTCGTCTTCTTCTCAATTCCAAATCCTCCCCCAGAACCCTAATCTCCAATCAAGATCCCATTTCGCCGCCAGTCATACCACCGCCGCGCCAGAGAAAAGACGGACCCCACTTGGGAAGCTCTTGGCTATCGCAGACGGAGGTCCTGAGAGAGAAATTGGGGATAATGCTGACAATAATGATGATGATGTCGGTGGGCTCCGGGGTTCCGATAAGGGCGGCGGTCCAAGCACGGGGAAGGCAGAGGAGAAGAAGGAGAAGACAACGTTTGATGTGAAGCTTGATTCTTTTGATGCAGGGGCGAAGATTACAGTGATTAGGGAGGCGAGGATGTTTACGGCGTTGGGGCTAAGTTTTGAAGAAAGGGGTTGCGAAGGAGGAGGCAGAGTCGATTGTGGCGAAGATGAAGGAAGTTGGTGCTATAATTTTGATGGAGTAAGGTAATTTGTGCTCTTGTTACTTTGAATTTGATTTGATTCTGGGTTTTGTATTGTAGCTTGTAGTTTAGTTGATGAGCCTGCAGTTGTAGCTAAGAGGCAATGGTGAAGAGGAAGATGATGATGGGAGAAGGAGATTATGAAAGTGCAGTGATGAACTGATTGTGATGTATATACAATAAAATGTCAAAATTGGATTGTGATATTAGGTTTGGAATTGGGGTGGATTTAGGGTTTTGAAGAGTGAGGTAGAGCAGCTCGATGGATTGGAGGGATTGGAGAAGGAGAGGAGGTCTAGGCTGACTCGTCGGAGGAAGAAGATCGAACTCTTAGGAAGGAGGAAATGTCCATTTTGCCCTTCCTGTCGGTTCAAAATCTGAAAAGTGAGTCCTCATGTCGGTGCCAAATCAGCACCTGACGTCACAGATGGAGGCGATTTTGAAATTTGGACCTGATTGATGGAATTTGAAAGGGCAGGGATGATCATGATTAAAGAAAAAGATCAGAGATCAAACTGATCTTTATCCTAAAGTTAGAGGGGGCAAACTGAATTTAGTCCTCTATTTAAATATATGGTATACAGAATAAATACTGGTCTCTTAATATATGCTCAGGCATGTGTCAATTTTTTTAAATAATAATAAGGGCCAACGACATATAATGTGCCATTTTTACTAATTATATTTATCTTCGGGCCATCTAATCTGTTTATCCCTCATAAAGTCACCAAAATATAAGAAATATTATACAAATGCCACTACATTTTTAATTTTCATTATTTATGAAAATGTCACTATGTCAAAACAGCTAATGACATCAATTGAAAAACTACTGCCAATGAACAAAAGAGCTACTGTCGAATAACCAAAAAGTTACTATTACAAATCAAAAAGCTACTGTCATTTTTAGAAAAGTTACTGTCATTCGTTGACACTTACTGATAAAAATATACCGTGGCTTAATTGATAAAATAATAAAAAATATTTATAAGTAATTTGCTATAGTTAGCTTTAAGGTTCGTCGATAATAGCTTTTCGAAAAATGCCAATAACTTTTCAGTGTGGGGCAGTAACTTTTTGAATAATGGTATTGACTTTTTCAACGAATAATACTAAATTTCATGAAGAATGATATTGGCTTTTCAATTCACTAACAATAGCTTTATGGTTATTTGGTTAATGACAATAGCCGTTTGGATGTAGTGGTAATTCTTAAATTAATGAAAAGTTAAAGTGCAGGGACATTTTTATAAATATTGATATTTCTTATATTTTAGTGGCTTTATAAGAGATAAAAACATATGGTGGCTTAATTGATAATACATTGGCGACTTGGTCATTCAAGTAACATACACAAGTCTCACATTGATGACTTGGCTTCTGATGGTGAATTCAAGAAACCTTAATTCGGGTCCATGAAAATGTGATTGGAGAGCGACCTACTTTGGATACCAAGTAAAAAAGAATGCTGTTGTTTAGAGAATTCAGAATAGGGGAGTGAAATTTGTAGTGCCCATTTTGTAATCCATACTATGTGTTTTATTTTTAGTAAATATTGTATTTTTGTAAGAATTTCAACTAAAAAATAGATGAGTGCGGATTACAAATTAGGGAGTATAAATTTCGTTCTCCTTCAAACTATTATATTCTTTATACAACATTAGTACGACATATGACAAGTAATAAATATAATAAAGTTTATAGCAATAACCATATATTATAATTATATATGATTTTAACAGCAAAACATGAGGTTTTGAAAAAAAAAAAAAAAAAGATAAGCCCTAGGAGAGTTTTTTTTTTCACTCAACTGCTGCAGCCTCAATGCCTGCAACCCTGATTTTTTTTTTCTTCTATCTTCCCTGGCTTCCATAGACTCGATTATTGCTAGTTGTGCTATCTGCCTCACTTTAGCTACGGGTGGTGGTGCTCTTGATCTCGAAAAGCCTGGGGAAGTCTTATTCGTAGTTCTTCCTGATCTTATCTCCTTGGCAAACCCTTAACATGTCGACTTGTTGATCGAGTAACTTTCAAGGGTCATTCAAGTAACATACACAAGTCTCACATTGATGACTTGGCTTCTGATGGTGAATTCAAGAAACCTTAATTCGGGTCCATGAAAATGCGATTGGAGAGCGACCTACTTTGGATACCAAGTAAAAAAGAATGCTGTTGTTTAGAGAATTCAGAATAGGGGAGTGAAATTTGTAGTGCCCATTTTGTAATCCATACTATGTGTTTTATTTTTAGTAAATATTGTATTTTTGTAAGAATTTCAACTAAAAAATAGATGAGTGCGGATTACAAATTAGGGAGTATAAATTTCGTTCTCCTTCAAACTATTATATTCTTTATACAACATTAGTACGACATATGACAAGTAATAAATATAATAAAGTTTATAGCAATAACCATATATTATAATTATATATGATTTTAACAGCAAAACATGAGGTTTCGAAAAAAAAAAAACAAAAAAGATAAGCCCTAGGAGAGTTTTTTTTTCACTCAACTGCTGCAGCCTCAATGCCTGCAACCCTGATTTTTTTTTTCTTCTATCTTCCCTGGCTTCCATAGACTCGATTATTGCTAGTTGTGCTATCTGCCTCACTTTAGCTACGGGTGGTGGTGCTCTTGATCTCGAAAAGCCTGGGGAAGTCTTATTCGTAGTTCTTCCTGATCTTATCTCCTTGGCAAACCCTTAACATGTCGACTTGTTGATCGAGTAACTTTCAAGACTCACTTTCTTAGTACTTGGATGGTTGAGAAAGATTTTAGGGTTCGAGAGAGGACTGCAGACATATTTCTCTTTTCTTTTAACAATCATCAAGACCAGAACAAAGTTCTAAAAAGGGGGGGGGGGGGGGGTGTTGGTCCTTGGAGCTTTGATAAGGCTTCTGTTTGCTTGGATATGATGGTGTTCAACCTCTATCTGAAATTCAGATGTAGCACGTCAAATTCTAGGTTATTATCCTTGAGATTCCTCTGGCTTTTAAAGAGCTTGAGAACTCAAAACGGGAACTTTTAGTAAAAATTACCTTGAAAAAGTCAACCGGAAAAGGTTGTCGGAGATGTGCCGGAAAAGTTGCTGAAAAAAAGGGTCGCCGGAAAAGTTGGTGGCAGGCGGTGATCGGTGCTGGCCGGAGCTGCGGGGCTGCCGAGAAGCTGCTAAGGGGTGTTGCCGAGTGCTGCTGAGGGCCTGCGCTGGTGCTGCCGAGGTGCTGTCGACAGATGAGCGCGGGGGCTACTGAGATGCTGTCGACAGATGCGAGTGGGGGCTGCAGTGGCTCTGTCGAGGTCCTGCCGAGGGTCTGCAAGCAGGTGCTGCCGAGGGTGTTGGAAGAGGAGGTTCAGGGGTCTGCTGCTGTTCCAGTGGCTGGTTCAGTCAATTTCCGGCCGTTTTTGGACGGTTTGTCTCCTGTTCCTGGTTTCCAGGTTTAGGTTATAGATGGAGGTCAACTATTACGGTAAGTGGCTGTCTGGAAGGTGGTGAACCGGGCAGGAAACCTGATTATCTTCTGGAGGCCGGTTCGGTGCCTTGCCGGCCTATTCTAGTGATACCGCCGGCGGTTCTGGACTCTTGGGATCTTTAAACTTCTAGGTGGAGGACGGTAGTTGCTAGGTTTTGAAGGCTACGATTTTAGGGTTTCAGGTTACGGCTTTGTGCTGATAACGTGTTTTAGGGAAACGATATTTGAGAGAGAATTGCTGTGTATTTCTCATTGATAATAGGGGCCTCTTTATATAGAGGATTACAATGCATAGAATCTAAACCGTACAAGGAAAGGTAATCATACAATGAATGGATATCTATAAGATATTCTCCGAGATTCTCTCTAATTAAAATCCTATTATCACTAGGTCAAGTAACCTAGAGTTTGGGCTAGACACAATTCGGATTTACTTAAACAAGTTTTTTATTATTTTTTATTTGTTAGCCTATTAAATGGACTTTTTGCCATTTGTCTGCTTAATTCTTAGATTTTCTAGTTCTACAACTATTGGGTCCTCCAGTCAACTAAAATCACTATTATGAGGTTTAGTTTTGTTAGGGCTTGATCTACACACAATTTACGTGCGTTTCTAGCCTAATCACCTTGAAATTAGCAAATACTCAAGTATTATTTCGTAGTATATTTTGTTTTCTTCAATTGTATGGTCAAGAGGGGGAAAAGACAAAAGAAAGGATGATTTTGAGCAAAAAATCAACTTCAAACTAAAGGACAAAAAGTCAACAAGTTGACCATCGGGTCAACCAAGTCAACCCAATCCATTAGCAAGAAGTCCAAGGCCCAAGACCAAAGAAGCACACAAGTGAAGACCTAATCTCATTTGTATTCAAATTTTAAATTTTAAATTCAAAATAGATGTAATGACAATAATCATTAATGGACCACACACCTCACACACATCACACATGTGGATGGAGATATTTATTTGTATTCACAATTAGGCCCCATCAACGGGCCGGGCCCATTGGTAGCTAGCTTGGGCCAGGCCGGGCGGGCCTTACTCCATTTTTAAATAGTAGCGGGCCGGGCCGGGCTTTATTGTAAATTGAAGGATCCAAGCCATTCCATTTGATGCGGGCCTCACGGGCTTTTTCTGGCCTAGTCGCGCTAAGCCTTGCAGGCTTTATTTACAAATAAATCTTTAAAGATAATATTTTTAATAAACTTATATTTATATATCATACACTCCAAAGAGAAACCTCTATCAACTTAAAGAAAATGGGAAAACCGACCGTTGGATGAGATTATTATAATAAATTATGAGTGTGGTAAAAAATTTAGCCAATTTCCCTATACTTTCTAATCCGATCGAATTGGTCAACCGTCGTCACTTGTATGTTTTCTTGGTTGACTGATGGCATGACGACAGCGAAACGTGCTTATTTTTTCACATCACGTCTGTAAATATTCCATCGATGGATGTGCGTGGACATGAGATAAAAATTTCAATTTTAATTGCAAAGATGTTGGCCTATATCAATTTGCCTCCTAAAGTCGTATGACTTGTACATTTCATTTAAATTGTTGAGGTTCATTCTAAAGCAACCATGAAGTGGAAAATGAATTTAGAGAAATCAACCGCTCGATTGAGAGATTGTAATGTTTTATGGTGATTGTAAAAAATTCAGCTAATTTTATTCTCGTTTCGAATTCGATCAATTAGGTCAAATTTAGTTACTCTTATAAACCTATATCTATATATCATACACTCCAAAGAGCAACCCTTATCAATTCAAAGAAAATGGAAAAATGGACTGTTGGATGAGATTATTACAATAAATTATGAGTGTGGTAAAAAATTTAGCCAATTTCACCATATTTTCGAAGCAGATCGAATTGGCCAACCGTCATCACTTGTATGTTTTCTTGGTTGACTGATGACATGACGACCGCGAAACGTGCTCATTTTTTGACATCACGTCTGTAAATATTTCATCGATGGATGTGCGTGGACATAAAATAAAAATTTCAATTTTAATTACAAAAATGTTGGCCTATATAAATTTGCTTCCTAAAGTTGTATGACTTATATATTGCGTTTGAATTGTTGAGTTTCATTCTAAAGCAATCATGAAGTGAAAAATGAATTTAGAGAAATCAACCGCTCGATTGAGAGATTGTAATGTTTTATGGTGATTGTAAAAAATTCAGCTAATTTGATTCTAGTTTCGAATTCGATCAACTAGGTCAAATTTAGTTACTCTTATAAACCTATATCTATATATCATACACTCCAAAGAGCAACCCCTATCAATTCAAAGAAAATGGAAAAATGGACCGTTGGATGACATTATTACAATAAATTATGAGTGTGGTAAAAAATTTAGCCAATTTCACCATATTTTCTAATCCGATTGAATTGGTCAACCGTCGTCACTTGTATGTCTTCGTAGTTGACCGATGGCATAACGACCGCGAAACGTGCTTATTTTTTCACATCACGTTTGTAAATATTCCATCGATGGATGTACGTGGACATAAGATAAAAAAAAAAAAAAAAATTAATTACAAACACATTGGCCTATACCAATTTTCCTTCTAAAGTTGTATGACTTATACATTGCATTTAAATTGTTGAGGTTCATTCTAAAGAAACCATGAAGTGGAAAATGAATTCGGAGGAACCAACCGCTCGATGGAGATTTTGTAATGTTTTATGGTGGCTGTAGAAAATTCAGCCAATTTGGTTCTCGTTTCAAATTCGATCAACTAGGTCAAAGTTAGTTACTCTTATAAACCTATATTTATATATCATACACTCCAAAGAGCAACCCCTATCAATTCAAAGAAAATGGAAAAACCGACCGTTGGATGAGTTTATTACAATAAATTATGAGTGTGGTAAAAAATTTAGCCAATTTCACCATATTTTCGAATCCGATCAAATTGGTCAACTGATATGTAGAATATATATATATATATATGCACTAATGCACATATTCTATATAGAAGTATAAGAACTTCCACACACACACACACAAATATATATCTATATGTGTGTGTGTGTGTATATATATATATATTTATAAACACACACAAATATATATCTATATATATATATATAAACTGTGTTTATAAATATATATATATATATACACACACACAAATATAAATCTATGTGTGTGTGTGTGTGTGTGTATCTATATATTTGTAAACACACACATATCTACACACACACACATATTTTATATATATATATATATATATATATATAATATTTACGGGCTTTTACTGACAGGGCCTAGCTGGCCTTTGGCGGGCCGGGCCTACTGGCGGGGCCAGGTTTTTGCTGGCTGGCCCACTACCCACCGAGGCAGGCTTTTTAACCGGTCGGGCAGGGCTTTTAGCCCTCAGGGCCGGCGGGCCTCCATTGACCCACTTGATCCGCGGGCTTTTTGATAAGGCCTATTCACAATCACTTACACTTTTACCCTACAGTTTTCTTTATATTTTCCAATATGTTTTCTAAACTTCTAATTCTCTACATTATTATAAGGTTGTTTAGTTTTTTCATTCTATCCATTTTCTCCTTGTTTTTGAGCCCTTGAATCTAGGATATAAGTCCAATCTTGACCCCAGAATCCAAGAGGGTATTTAAGCACCTTTGCACACACATTTCACAAGTTTAAGACCCATTTTCACCACCCTAGGCCTTTTGGACTAATTTGGGAGTTCTTTTCCTTCTCACCTCCTCTCCTATTCTTTATCCCCTATTCTTCACATGTGAGCTTGTACAAGGAGGAGGCTCACACAGCTATGGTATGTAGGCCACTATCACTACACCATGGCTTCATATTGGTAGCAAGAGAAGCCATGAAACTATGTCAATAGCTAGTGACAAGCTTTGCCTTCACCTTCATGGATTTCTCCTATCTTTCCCTCTTCTTTCTATCTCGTATTTATTGCTTATGGTGTTGTTTGATGTGTATTGATATAGATTTGTATGTGTCCTTTCATAGTTTTAGGGTTTTGAAACCCAAGTTTTAGTTTGTATGATTTTAATGAGGAATTAATAAAATTGATGTTTATTCATATGCTTTGTGTACTCTTGCTTTAATTTCTTCACTCTAGATGTATGGTTTAGGATTCTCCTTCTTAGTCTATGTTGGTTTGTTGGAATTGGAACATTAAAGTGGAGAATTTATATTTCAATTTAAATTATAGCATGTGTATGGTGGAATTTCCCCATTGCATATCTCTATTTCCCTTTGGATTTCTTTAAATTGTGGTACTTGAATCACCCAATTTTGAGTACTATTACCCTTGATTGTCGAAATAGTATTTGAAATTGTTGGGTAGGGTAATTGTTATCACAAGTACTCTTTTCGACCTTTGATTTGTGGTAATTATAGTTGCTAGTGTGTTACAATTGATTGTCGAAACGTAAAGCATTTAATTTTGAGAACTTATTGCCCTAACAAGGCGTAGGGTTTGAGACTAGTATAGGATAGCCAAAACCTAAGAATTATTTCCTCTTTTTTTTTTTTTTTTTTTGAAAGGGTTTGGAACCCAGCCTAGCTGGGAGGCTCAGCCCCATGCCCAGTTTTATTTATTATATTATAATTTTGCATTGGGAAGGGGGGGGGGGGGACATAAAACCTAAACCCCGAGCTACATAAGAAGAATGACAAATATCCTCGTAGAGAACGTCCTGAATAATAGCAGGAGGAACTTCTTCTTTTTGCTCAGAGGTTTGGCTAATATTTTATGACAATCAATTTAGCTTTTTTCGATCTCTTAATGCTAAATGGAAATACTACAAAAAATTTGAAGCATCTTTTGAATTAATCATCGTCATTCCATATGATTTTGGATTTGTGTGCAAGACCTTGAATTCCATGGTGACCCTTGATGCGATGCATCCCATCATTCTATCTATCTTATTTTTATGTCGTAGTTAGTTAGTTTATTTATCAATTTTGAAAAATCCAAAAATATCGTGACATTCCCACTACCATTTATTTGTAATTCCATGTGGGCAATGAGCACTACAATCTTTTTTTGTGTTTCATGGCCCTATCTAATCCTTGTTTGGTGCAAGGCTGTCTATGTGACTTTGTGTGATGCAGAGTCGAGCTTAATTAAATGAGGCTTGGTGCCTTGTTTAACCATTTTTCTATTTTTAATTGTTTGTGCAATTGATTTTGGGTGACATAGAACCATAGGATTCTTAGCTAGCTTGTAATCCCCAAAGTACGATAAACTGGGACATAAATACTTCCCATCTTTGATGACCGTGTTGATTGTTAGGCAATAGACAAATTAAAAACGCTCAAATCAGGGCTTTAGTCATCTAGTAGGTTCGTTTGTTTCTTTTGAATAAGCAAGCTAAACCTATTTACAATGAAGGGTTCTAGTCAGTTTGTTCAGTACCTTGGTTCATATGTACTTGGTCCAAGAAAAAAAAAAAATATGGGAATTTGGTTATAGACAAGTAATTAAATTATCTATTCTTCTAAAAAAAAAAAAAGTATCACCAAGTATTATAGAATATATATTGTAAAAAAGTACGACTCTTGACTCACGCCAACCGCACTTATTTAGAATAAGACAAAATGATCGACCAAACTTTTTACTCATATTACAAGGATAGGCTCATAGGCCCATAGAAATCATCTAACTTTAAAGAAACATTTATTGTAGTATGACATTTTATTTATTTATTTATTTTTAGTCTGAATTATTGTAGTATGATATTGATACCTTCAAAGCCTTGCATTTTGGAGCTGTTGCTTCAGCACAGGCTGGATGTATTCATGATACCCATCAGGTACAATAGAATCATTGAGCGGATCTTTGCATGCTTCCTCATAGAGCTTTGGATACACATTACCGTCATAACGCCCAAGAACTGAGCCAAGGAAATGATCTGTGTAATTAAATGCATCAACAAGGGCAATAACATTGGGACGAAGCTTGGAATAGAGACTCCTGAGTTGATCACTGGCAAGTGAAGCTTGCTTGGGACTGATGCTTCTAGTGGACAGAAAATCACCCAGATGTTTGTGAATAAGATTCAAACAGTAAATGTTGCAGAGGGTCTCCAATTGTTGTTTCACTCCATTTCCTTCAATGTTTTGCTGCAGCTTCTCAATGAACTTGGAAACCACAATTAGTTGGCAATGAGCAACTGCAGCTTCAACTAAATCAGGTGAGAGTTCTGAAAAGCCTTGTAATGGAGTGGCAAACTTGGTGAGATTTTCGGCACAAGCAACTGACAATCTAATAGCCCTTGCTTCAAATACCTCAAGTATTACACTAGGGTTCAACCAATCCTCAGCTTTTTGAACCTTACAGTGACATTGGATCAAATGCTCCACATGTCCCATATAAGCTGTTGTTCCAATAGACTTTTTCCCAGTCTGCAACTGAGAAATGGTCGTCATGAGAAACCTTGAAACCTGTAGAAGCAGTACAATGTTATCTCCTTCATAAGTACAAGCAGGGACAAAAGCAGCATATAACTCAGGAAGTCCACTGCTAGACAAGTAACCATGGCCACCACATAGCTTCCGACATTCTTCGATGCCATCAGCAGCAGCGGAAGTAGTCAAGGACTTTAAACCAGCAGTGCAGGCATGCGCCTCGGGCAGTGTAGAGAAATCGTTTGCTTCCAACTTTTGGATCAAATCTGTGTATAGCCATTTCAACCACTCGCCAACAAATCTGAAAGCATAGGCAGAAGCCAGCAAAGGGAAGAGTCTACTTTGCTGAGTCTTGTAATCAATGACCTGTGTCTCAACACCATTACCATTGTGATACTCATGTGGAGGACCAAATTGTCGACGAACAGCACTGTACCTGGTAGCAATACATACTGCTCTTGACAAAGCAATGGAAGCATCAGCTACGATGGTTTGTCTCGCATAAAGCATAGTTCCATAAATTAGCTGCTTTGGAACGTTGGATTCTACATACTTTCCTTGTCTAGTGACTTGTGAGACCCTCATCAGCATTTGATTCCTTGGAATGCGCACATGATCGAATCTAAGGAAACCATTGTCAATGGAATTGAATGCTCCACTTCCAAATTTCATCCCAATATCACCAACTGTAACACCTGGAAGAGGAAAGTGATCATCCAAGCTCCGAATTTGGACAAGGAAACCATGAACTCCATAATCTTGGCCATCTGTAATAAGCCGAGCATAAACAACAGCATGTGTAGCAACCTTTCCCAGTCCACCAGGCCACCATTTGCTTGAGGTCAGTGTAGGACTATGGATGATGAACTCATCTGTCTCCTGGTCAAAAGTGGCGGTTGTCTCAAGGCCTCTAACATTGGAGCCATGACCAAGTTCAGTTTGTGTATAAGTACCGATTATCTGCATGTTGTTTGCCAAAGGTAACCACTTTTGTTGCTGCTCCTCAGTAGCAGACCCTTTAATAGCAGGCACAAAAATTGACCAATGAATATAAGCATATGCTAATTCATCAACATAGAACCTCAACCATGATGCCTCTTCTTCAGAAAGTGCAAGCTCATTGATCCTTTTCCACACATAAGCTGCTTTTCTCAGAGCACTTTTAAACAACTCCTTCCTGCTTAGCACAGCTCTGTTGTCCTTTCTAAAGCCTGGATCGCTGGCCACAAGTCGAGCGATCCGATCAGAGACTTGGAAGGCATGGAGAGAACCAGCCCAGATGATCTTCATCTCCTTGACACTGAATTGTGCTTTGCTCCTCTCATGCGCCAAATGATCCATTATGCCTTCCATATTTTTCCGACTCAACACAAAACCTTTGCAAATTAATGAAGAACTAACGGTACTTTAGGAAACCTTTTGCAATAAGCGCTTTGATGCAATTTTCATGGGGAACATGATATGTAAAATGTGCTTCAATTACAAGACGTGCTCACTAAAGAAAGCACCAGCGGGGACAGATTCTTCTTCTGGGACTTCTCTTATTTTCTGGTCCCCTTTTAGTAGGTATAGTCCAGAAGCTAACCCTACCACTCCCCTAATCCCACAACAACCTTCAAAGAAGATACCTAGGACATGGCTGTCATGGCACAACTGGCTAAATATCTTATACTATAACGTACCTAGGACAACACCTACCACAAATGATTCATTAGTGTTTTTCACACGCCATACACAAACCGAATATGAGAGAGCATCCTCTATAGCCAACTTGAATTATTAGTAGATAGCACAAGTTAATCCGATGATCACAATACAATTTGGTACGTACAATTGGCAGGACCATTACTACTCATCAGCTGAATATTCAGATTGTGACATTTTATTTACATTAACATGGCAGGTTAGAGAACAATACAAGCTGAAAGTTCACATCAGCTACCAACTATATCATTGGTCGACTCAACTGCAACAATTAAAGGAAGTTCAAATGTTCAATGCACAGTTATTTGTTTAAGTTTTGTTCAAGAAGCCTCTCTGACAAGAAGCCTCTCTGACTATTTTGTTCACTATACTTCGACAACCATCTCAACAATTTTTTTTTTTTCAAAATAAAAAAGAAAAGGGATGCTAAAAATGGTTTCTAATCCAAAAGAACTATAACAACAGTAAGATACTACAAAACGGGGTGCTATAAAGTGGCCTATATCAAAATCAAACTTGGTTCCTTATTACAAATAAAAACCTGAACTTTGAAGTTAGTATGCAGTATCCAAAATTAACAATAGAGAAACACTGAAAAAAATGTGAACAAATAAACGAAAGGAAGTGAAGGCCAGCGAAAGGATTACATAGTGCTCTGATTTAGCACCTTGTATTTGTTTTGATAGAGCTCAAATTTTGATAGAAGAGGAATTCCTCAAATATATAGGCACTGAAATACCTTTGGCGTGCCAGTCGCTCAACAATGTTGTCAACAGCAATATTGGAAGCAGCACATGCAAGGATCTTTGATCCACGTTTGACTTCTTGCAATATAATTTCCACCACAGTTGTGGTTTTGCCTGTTCCAGGAGGCCCATGCAGCGAAAATACATTCTTGGATGACAGAGCCTTTGAAATGGCATCTTTCTGTGGAGAAGAGATAAGAAAAGAAAAGATCAAAGGAAAAGAAACAGGTAAGGCGCTTTAGGGAAACAAGAATTAAGATTAACCCTGTGGTATACATATATGATAAAGCAATATGGATTCAGATGCTCATACAAAAAATTGGCAGACACATACACAGAACAACAAAAATAGATATGATACTATATTGATCAACTAATATTCAAAAGTACGCAACCAAAAACAATTTAATCTTTTAGAGTAATCGCACCTACAACATCCAAGGGGGATTTTATTTAACAGAAATGATATCAGAACTTTATAATAACAATTCATGTATTTCGAGACCCTCATTGTTAATAGTACATGAAAAACTGATATAATATCCCAAAGTCCTCAGATAAAGATAAAGTTACTTATCTGTCATAGTAATAAATTCTAAAAATTATTTATCAGTATATCTGTTTGTTTGTTCATTTATTTAGTTGCACCAATAAATGAGTAACTTCAAAGAACCATAGCTATGTAATGTGTATTTTTATTTGTTGTTCATTTTATAAAGCTGAAGATTTAGAGGAATTACATTAGCAGAATGTATTCCAATCAACTTAAAATTACGCATGAAGACATCATATGTGGCATATCTTGAAAAATCCTAAAACAAGACACAAGGAAATAGAAATATTAGGCTTAAGGACCTGAGAGTGATCAAGGTTTTTGTTAAATGGGGAGAATGTGACTTCCTTCTTAGCCACGGTTGGTGCCCTCTCTCCAAACAAGACAGGAATTAAATCAGAAGCAGGACCCTTGTGCACACCTTTACTCAATTGTATCAAGGCGTCCTTCATCCTACGATATGTCACCTGAGACAACACAAATATTACTAGAATTCTTTACCAAAGAATATAATCTTGGACGATGGCATAAGAAAGAGATGATTGAAAAACAGTGCATACACCATGGACCAAAGAGAGCATTACTAGTGGTAGAATATAACTTTCAAATCATATTTACATGAATGACCAATATAGTTCCTATCACCAATATAATGAAATTACGGCCTTCAAAAAAATGAGATGCTTCAAAAACTCTGGAAAAGAAAATGGATCAAGAAACTCAAAAATTTAAAAATTCGAGATTTGAGATATCATACTTCATTTGTGAGTTTTTCTAGCCGCAGGGGACTGTTTAATCCGTCTTCGGGAACGTCATCAAAAGCAACCGTGATTGATGAGTCCTGTTCAATCAAACCCAGTAAAAATGCATATATCAGGACCAAAAAGGGTAAAATCTCCAACTTCACATATCATAGTTAGAATTTACCTTTAACCGGTAAACTACGCCTTGTCCAAGAGCAGGTGAGCCAAATCAGCCTTATTTGGTCTTAGAACAACCACATCATGAGTGCCAAACTTCAATGTACAAGAAACAGGGAAGTTGGTATTTCACGAGAAACACAAACTGCGGTTGTAAGTGGGGGAGACAGAGAATGTTCACCTTGTGAGGAGGAAGAGGAAGAGCATTACTGTTTTCTGTTTTGGTAGACTGGAACTCAAGAAGAGTCTTGCCCATGAGTCCTGTCTGTAGTCAGAAGAAGCAAAAAGGGTAATCAAGAAAAGCATGTGTTGGGCATGGAAAGAGTAGAAACCTGAGCGTCGACGCACTTCAAATTGAGAATGGCGGAGCCCTTCTTTTGAGCAGTATCCAAGTTCCTGGACGCGCCGCTAGTGATGGAGGCAGATATCTCGGCTTCCTGAATGCCCAACGCAAGTCCAGAGGAGTCAAATTGAGAGCAAGCAAAGAAAAGAAAGGCAGTGTTAGAGGGGGGAACCTTTTCCAAGTCGATGAGAGGGGAAGTGATGGAGATGAACTGTTCAAGAGTGATGGACTGAGATTGCGGCTTTGTCTTCCCTCCATCCATTGCTACTCTTTGTTTGATGCTGCTCTGCTTCTTTCGATTACAAGAATTTGGAGACCAGCAACCCAGACTCTTTGTTAGGCTCGCCTCCGACGATGCGTTTAGGAAACAATTTTTTTTTTTCACCACCCATAATTTTGTGGGGCTGTGATCACTTAATTTTAGATTAAAAATTATCCACTTACTTCAGCAAGAGTTTTTTAACCTCATTTATCCAATCTAACCGTGTTTGACAGTATTGCCCTCATTTTAATTTATAAATTACACTCATATCTCTCTCTCGCAGACTCTCTCTCTCTCTCATCCCTCCAATCCTCACTCTCTCTCTGCCATGGCACTGCCGTCACCCAAACTAGAATCTCTCTCTCTCTCAACCCAGACTCTCTTTGCCATGGCTGCTCCGGCGCCCCACATTCAGCTTCGGGCGAACACCTCGATCGATCCACCTCCGGTGTCACCGTCACCCAAACCACAGATCCAACGATCAAAGGTCGATTGCCACAACTCAGCCCCAACGCCGATCACAGCCCGAATCGACTCCGCTCCCTTTACACAACCACCCCCCGACCACTCCTGCATCGGCCTCACACTCCGGTGGGTGCCCAGAGCAATTTATTCATTGATTGTATGATTACCTTTTCTTGTACAATTCAGATTCTATGCTTTGTAATCCTCTATATAAAGAGGCCCCTATTATCAATGAGAATACATAGCAATTCTCTCTCAAATCTCGATTCCCTAAAACACGTTATCAGTACGAAGCCCTAACCCTGAAACCCTAAATTCATAGCCTTCAAATCCTAGAAACCATCGCCGCCCACCTTGAAGCTCTCAACTCCAGGAGTCCAGAACCGGCGGTGCCACCCTCAGAAATGGCCGGAAAAACACCGAACCGGCCTCCGGAAGTGACAAAAGGCTCTTTGCCCGGTTCAAGGCTTTCCTCTCGCCTCTAACAGCCATACCACACCATTACTAGCACCTCGCCCCCAGATTCCGAGAACCGGAAAAATCAGCACCAGAACCGGCCTAAAAATATCCAAACCGCCCACCAGAAGTTTTTGCATCCTGAACTGCCGATTGCTCTTCCACCAAAAGCTTCTCCCACTGTCCTTATCAGTCCAGCCCAAAACGATTAGCCTTCAGCCCAGAAGGATTAGAAGCCCAACCCTCGGCGCAAAGTCAAATTCAAGCTCTCAGCCCAGAAGACCAAGGAGCCCAGAAGCCCACCTCCACATCAGCAGTGCCGCGTCAGCCCTGCCACGTTTGCAGCCTCGCCTAGTTAGATCATTCCAGTTCAGCCACGTCAGCTCCAGCAGCAACACGTCAGCACCGTCCTGCCACGTTAGCACCGGTACTGCCACATCACCTTTGGCCACTTTTCCGTGACTTCTAGTCATTTTTTCTAGCCAAATTTTCCGACGGCTTATTTAGAGGTATTTTTTTTTTCTAAAAGTTCCCTTTTTTTTTTTTTAGAGTTTTTAATTCAATTTCTCTTCTTTTTATCAGGGACTTGCAACCTCTGTTCTTCTACCCCTCTTTCTTCTTCATAGGGGAGACCAAAAGCCGAACTGTGAGGTTCGTGCTCACTCCAAGCTTAGAGCTTATAGATTCCTCCAAACTTAGAGTTTGTTGAGATAAAACGATCGACCACAAACATCATTGTTTCGATCTAATCCAACCCCTCTTGGAATTGAATTTCTTGGAAGCGACTACGCTAAGAAATTTTTATTGTTTTCGTGGTAGCATTTCGCTCTTAACTAACCCTATTTTCTTGTTGTTTTTCAGGATGAGTAACCTGAACAAGTTGAGCTTCGCTCTACTAGTGACAACAGGCGCAGGATACCACAAGTGGGTCTGTGATGTGCGCCAGCATCTTAAGGCTGATGGGACCTTGAGTACGATCCAAGAGCCAAGTCAGGACGTGCTTACTCCTCAACAAGCTACTGCTTTTGAAGCAAATAGAGCTACGAGAGAAGCAAATGAAGCTAAAAGCCATCATTCTCATGACAAGGCACATGAATGACGCGCTCCAAAATGAGTACCTCAATTAGGAAGACCCAAGAAAACTATGGGTAGAACTCGAGCAGCGTTTTGGCAACGTTTGTGACTCCCTGCTTCCAGACTTAGAAATGACATGGCATAGCCTTCGTTTCTGTGATTTCAAGTCTGTACTTGACTACAATTCGGAAGCACTTCGTATCAAGTCTTTGATGAAATTCTGTGGGCAGAAAATCACTGATACGATGTCGATCGAGAAGACTCTCTCTACCTTCCCCGTCTCTACATTGATGGTAGCCAAGAACTATCGGATTGATGTTAATGGTAAACGCATCGCAAGATTTCATGAGCTTATTGGTGCCATGAACGTGGCTGAAAAATACGATAACATACTTGTGAAGAACTATAACTCTAGACCCGTGGGAGCCAAGTAATTCTGGAGTCTAATTATAGTTGCGCCCCTAAGAGAGGTCGCAAGGAGCGAAACCCTAAGGATAGGGATAATTCTCACCCTAAAGAGGAAGGAAATCGCCAAGATAGGCGTGCACGGAACCGTGGTGGTAAACGTGTGAAGAGAGAGAGAGGCCAAGCCTTTGGTTATGGTGGTGACACAACCAAGGAAAGAAATCGTCCCCAAAACGCTTCTAAAGCTCCTCAATCAAGGGAACCTGACCATAAAGATGCTTGTCTTAGATGTGGACTACCTGGACATTGGGTAAGGGCGTGTAAAGCATCCCAGAATGTTGCAAACGCATACAAGATGTATCGTGAAGTAAGGGAGGAAAACTACATGGAAAAAGAAGATCAAGATGGTGATCTCGATCTAAGGGTGGAAGACTACAAGGATCAAGACCCAGAAACTGGTGATTTTGATTAAGTCTTTTTATTTTCCAAGAGATGTAGGCAATTGCCATATTGTTTTTGTAGTAGATGCCAATGGTTTAATCTTTCTTCAAAGTAGGCGTACTCAATAAAAATGTGATGTCCAGGAAGGTTTTGAGATTAGTAGTACTTAAGAGAGCTTTGCTCCACTGATATCTCTCTACTCACCTGGTCACGTACATTTGCGTTGGAATTACCGAAAGAAGTTAGACGACTACCATTGTTTTGCATTAGCTAGTTTTTGGATTAGATTTTCTCTAGTAAAAGAGACAATGATGTAATACCGTTGGCTTATTAATAAAAGTTGAGTTCTTTTCTTTATAACTCCTTTTTAATTACGAGCTTTTCTTTTAGGAATGAATTCTGGAGAACTACAATGTCTTGCAGATAGTGCGACTACGCATACCATTCTACACCATAGGCAATTATTCTTAGAGATGTTGCCTACATATTTCTCTGTGACTACGATGGTTGGGCCATCCGGTTTAGTTCAAGGACATGGAATGACCCAATTCCTATTGCCAAATGACACCTTGATTAAATTCGCAGAAGCTCTCTACGCTCCTAAGGCAAATCGAACTTTATTGAGCTTTAAAGATATAAGAGCCAACAGATTCCATGCGGAAATGCATACTGAGAACAGAAAAGAGTTCCTTTGCATTACCTCTAATGATTGCGGATGGAAGCCATCTTAGAGAAGCTTATGTGTCAATCTAATGGACTTTATGTCACTACAATTCGACCAATTGAATCCAATAATGTCATAAGAGAAGATCTCTTAGATTCTGACACATATTGGCTTTAGCATGACCGACTAGGACATCCTGGTTGTGATATGATGCTCCGTATACTAAAGGCTTCACACAAACATCCATTCTTCAGAGTGAGAAGAAGCAAGAATCGAAAATTGATTCCCGGACTTAGTAAGACCGCAGCCACCGCAGCATCTGGCGCTGCAGCTGTCTTGGGACTCCATAGGGCTTCCCAAGTCCCTTGTGACAATGCCATAAATGGCGCTACCCATAGCCATGACGCCATAGATGTCCCTCCCCATGGTCAAGACGCCATGGATGCCACTTTCCATGGTTCCAACGCCATGATGGGTGATGTAGTCACACATTTTTCTTCTAATAGCGATATAGAAACTCAGGCCAAACCAAAATCCTCATTGGTTGCTTCTAAGGCCCCTCGCTCATTTTGCAAAGCCTGTTCATTCAAGAAATTAGGATCAAGATCGTCCTACGCAAAGGATCCCAAAATACTCATTCCTTTCTTACAAAGAATCCAAGGGGATATCTGTGGACCAATTCAACCATCATGCAGACCTTTTAAATACTTTATGGTATTGATTGATGCGTCGACACGTTGGTCACATATCGCGCTGTTGTCCACTCGAAATGCTACTTATGCTAAACTCCTTGCCCAGATTATCCGTCTACAGGCTCACTACCCTGACCATCCAATTAAGTCAATTCGACTTGATAATGCTGGGGAGTTTACATCTAAAACGTTCGATGACTATTGCATGTCACTGGGGATTGATGTAGAACATCCAGTTCCCCATGTTCATACCCAAAATGGTCTCGCAGAAGCCGCTATCAAATGACTACAGATGATAGTACGGACATTGGTTATGCTCACCAATCTTCCTGTTTCTGCTTGGGGATATGCAATATTGCATGCAACGACACTAATTCGTCTATGACCCACTACAACCCAATCTTACTCTATGTTATAGCTAGTGACTGGGTACAAGCTTGATATCTCGCACTTACGCATTTTTAGGTGTGCTATTTATGTGCCTATTACGCCACCACAACGTACTAAGATGGGTCCACAACGACGAATGGGCATCTATGTTGGCTATGAATCTCCAACTATCGTCCACTATCTTGAACCCTTGACAGGCGATCTCTTTATCGCTAGATTTATGGATTGTCACTTTGATGAGACAGTCTTCCCATCGTTAGGGGGAGATAAGAACACAGATGTTCAACAGGAACGACAGGAATTGTCGTGGTCTGTCCCCACTATGTCTCATCTCGATCCCCGTACTGCACAGTTCGAACTTGAAGTGCGAAGAATAATCGAGCTCCAGAACGTAGCAGATACTCTGCCTGATGCGTTTTCTGATGTTGCCAAAGTGACGAGATCACACATACTTGCTGCAAACGTGCCTGCAAGGATCGATGCCCCGAATACTGGACATAACGCCACTCCTGTGACACCAGGAGATGGCGCCATTGCCCATAATGGCAATGATATGGCGTCTATGGTCACTGGTCCCGCAAGGAAGCGCGGTAGACCAATTGGTTCGAAGGATACTTGCCCCAGAAAGAGAGCGAATGAGGCACAAACAAATCCTTTGATCATCGATACTCAAAATCCGTCCCATAAGAATGTTCCGGATTATCCATAATCGCCGCCGGATATTCTATCCTAATTCTCTTCCCTCAACATGATTGGTCCACATAAATTAAAAAAATGAGAGACATCATTGGGGGACGCCTCAATGTTAGAACCTATCCCTGAAAACATAGAGATCTTTGTAAATTACACTAGTGTACATTGGACGTGGGAAAGAAGCTCCATCATCATTGATGATGTATTCACATATTTAGTGGCGTGTGAGATTATAGAGACCGATGATATCGAACCATGATCCATTGATGAATGCCAACGTAGAGCTGACTGGCCTAAATGGAAAGATGCGATCCAGGCAGAACTTGATTCTTTAGCGAAAAGAAAGGTATTTGGAAAGGTTGTACCAATACCGCCCAACACCAAACCAGTTGGTCATAAATGGGTATTTGTTAGAAAGTGTAATGAGAGAAACGAGATTGCTCACCTTGTGGCTCAAGGTTTCTCACAACGCTCTGCAATCGACTACGAGGAGACATATTCTCCCGTAATGGACGTCATTACGTTCCGCTACCTTGTCAGTTTGGTAGTTTCTAAAAAACTGGACATGTAGCTTATGGATGTGGTTACTGCGTATCTATAATATCTATATGGGGATCTAGATACAGAAATATACATGAAGGTTCCTGATGGACTTCAGCTACCTAAATCAAGTGACTCTAAACCACGGAGCACATTTGCTATAAGGTTGAAATGCTCACTATATGGATTGAAACAATCCGGACGGATGTGGTATAACTGTCTAAGTGACTACTTGATTAGGAAGGAATATGTCAACAATGAACTATGCCCATGTGTGTTCATAAAAAGGACAAGTTCCGGATTTGCAGTAATAGCGGTTTATGTAGATGACATGAACCTAATTGGCACGCTTAAAGAATTAAGGGAAACCGCTGAACACTTGAAATCAGAGTTTGAGATGAAAGATCTTGGGAAAACACGGTTTTGCCTCTGTTTGGAACTTGAGCACAATAGAGATGGTATCCTGATTCATCAATCAACTTATACCCAGTAGATGCTTAGGTATTTCAACACTAACAAGATTAAGCCTTCAAGCACCCCAATGATCGTCCGTAGTCTTGATCCAAAGAAGGATTAATTCCGTCTAAAAGATGACGATGAAGAAGTGTTAGAGTTAGAAGTGCCCTACCTAAGTGCAATAGGCGCATTATTGTACTTAGCACAATGCACAAGACCAGACATCTCATTCGCTGTGAACTTGTTAGCTAGATATAGCTTTGCGCCAACACGACGCCATTGGACTGGTGTTAAAGATATCTTTTGATACCTAAGTGGTACTATTGATATGAGCTTGTTCTATCCCTATAGAGACACGATGGATTCAGACCCATCAAATGCCAGGGACGCCACACATGGTGGACTGCGTTCCCTCTCTCCATCCCAAAACAATATAAGTGTTTTGGAAGGTTTTGCTGATGTTGGGTACCTCTCTGACCCACACTAAGGTCGCTTCCAAATTGGTTATGTATTCACCATGGGAAAGACCGCGATATCTTGGAGGTCTACTAAGCAAACCTTAGTCGCTACTTCTTCAAATCATGCAGAGATTATTGCTCTTCACGAAGCAGTTCGTGAATGTATATGGCTTCGATCCATAGTTACACATGTTCGAAGAAATTGTGGTATGAAGTCTACCACAGATGAGCCAACGAGCATTTATGAGGATAATGCTGCTTGCATTGAAAAAATGAAGCAAGGCTACATTAAAGGTGACAACATGAAGCATATATCGCCCAAATTCTTCTACAATCAACAACAACTGAAGCTCTTCAAGATCAAAGTAAATCAGGTTCAATCTGAGGACAATGTGGCTGACTTGTTTACTAAGTCATTGCCCAAATCCACGTTCGAGAAACATGTAGCAAGAATTGGCTTGAGAAAATTATCTGAACTCCCATAATCGTAGTCATCAGGGGGAGGCGCAGACATCATGGGGGATATCTACATGTAAATCTCGAAACGTGAAGGGTGTGTTGTGCTCTTTTTCCCCTTCGACAGAGGTTATTTTTGTTCCACTGGGTTTTTGTTACTCGGCAAGGTTTTTAGCGAGGCAACAAGAGAAGCACTGCGTTTGGGCGACATAAGGGGGAGTGTTCAAGTAAATCCTTGTTTGTGTCTGGCCCAAACTCTAAGTTACTTGACATAGTGGTAATAGGGTTTTAATTAGAGATAATCTCAGAGAATATCTTAGAGATATTCATTGATTGTATGATTACCTTTCCTTGTATAATTCAGATTTTATGCCTTGTTATCCTCTATATAAAGAGGCCCCCATTATCAATGAGACTGCACAACAATTCTCTCTCAAATCTTGATTCCCTAAAACAGTACGTATGGAAAATATATAGTAGGGTCCAACGTCAAAAGCAAAAGATACGATGATTAGAGCTCTGCTGCCTTTCCCTCCTAATGGCATCGATTAGAGGTGCTGGGCATGATGGCGACACTATTCGCAGCCCCGGTCAGATTGCTAGGCTCATCCTGGCGTTGTCTCTCACTGTATGTGCATGATTTGGCTGTTATGCCTAACATTGGTTCAATTTTCGATTGGATCTATTCGATCCCCTACTGCAGTTCTATCCTTACAAGAGCTTCATGTTCCTCTTAGTGAGTGCCTGCCCTCTTGGGCTTATGAGGGTTGGACGATCGTGTCGATATGGCCTCCCGAGGGTTTGGCTCGGTCTCGATTGGCTGGTGTTAGCAGATTCTTTCTAGCTTTGTTAGAGCTGCGATGTCGTCTGGTGGGCGATTCGCTGACAGAGGCCACAGAGGCAGGCCGATTGTGATAGAGGCTAGTGGTGCAGCGGTTGTTGCGGTAGTGGATGACTTAACATTGGAGATCTGTGGGGAAGGCTGTTTTTGGACCTTCCATTTCTCGGGGACGACAGTGGTGGCGTGGTAGCCGGCGAGTAGATCAGGACTAGTTGGATTGATGGGCCAGACATAATTGGTATCTCAGATGGAGGTATGGTTGTTTTGGTGCATGGCTACCTGAGGTGCAGCTAGGGTTTTCCCTAGATAGGCTTCTTGGGCTGTTACTTGGGCCTGGAGTGCTGTTGTTAATTTTTGGGCTTGATGTTCTTGGGTCCAGAATATTCATTGGAATTTTTTTTCCTTATTGTTTAGTTGTAGATAGTTCCTTCCCTAACGGAAGTAGAGTCTAGTTGTTTAGTTTGGCTCTATTTAGAATAATGTCTATACTAGTGTAAGTGTCTCTATGAGCCTTTGTAGAAGTATTTAGCTTCAACGTACCACAACTGCGTGCTCGGCGTTTTAAGTTAGGTAGAATATAGTGTCTATGAGGTGAGCTGTTTTTGTTAGCATAAACTACTCTGTGCTATCATTGTCCAAAAAGAGTAGTCCATTTTTTTTACTATTCTAATCTATGAATCAAGGTCATACTTTTGGTATGAACTCTTTATTAAAAAAAAAAACAAAAAAAGTACGGAAAATATTTGTATCTAAACTAGTAAAGATTGATGTAACTTTTGAACTGTTAAATTATGAATTTAGATCATCGGCTGTGTGTAAATAAGAGAAAGTTTGGATATAGTTCGGATGCAATCAGGAAGCCGATCGAGATATCTGCTTCCATCACTAGAGGTGCGTTCAGGAACCTAGCTCACCATGCAAGACCTTAAGCTTGGATATATATAGTTCCATGCAAGCTATGCTCGATCACCTAACTTTCTCCTTTCCAATCCCTGAATTAACTTCCATTCTTGCTCCTTTTGTTTCATGTCAAGATCGAGTTAAGGTAAACTCGGCTAATTACAGCTTGAAAAATTTAGTTGTCATCCTTGAACTCTGATCCTACCCCGTTCTTCCTGATAATTCTACAATGAATTAATCACAGGGAATTTCTCCCTGATAATTCTATAATGAATTAATCACAGGGAATTTCTGTAATTAAGGATCAACCATAATGCTCAATAACATACCATGAAAGCAAATGAGAATCATCCTTGAACTCTGATCCTACCCCGTTCTTCCTGATAATTCTACAATGAATTAATCACAGGGAATTTCTCCCTGATAATTCTATAATGAATTAATCACAGGGAATTTCTGTAATTAAGGATCAACCATAATGCTCAATAACATACCATGAAAGCAAATGAGAATGATAACGAACATTATGAACTAATTCTAGATAAGGTGGAGCAGTCTACTTCTTGTACCCTTAACTTCTATGGCCAAGCAAGCCTGGAACAGAAGTTTTGAATGATTTTATTAATGAACCTAATCTTACTAATATTCTGCTGATAACTTGGATCACTCTATTGCTAGTGCCTCCCCATAAGGTTTTGCCTCTTGGAATTGTAGAGGTTGTGCAGGGTCCTGAGATTCTAATGGCCTGAGGCAAAGAAATAAAATGTGGCCGCACACACACACATGCAAAAAAGTACAAAATCTTGTGAAGAATTAATGACAAAATAAAAATATACGAATTTTTGGTCAAAGTTTTTATATAGTGAAGGAAATGAATTAGTTATTGATATTAAAAAGAAAAAGAAAAAGAAATAATTGCCTGTTTTTATATGGAAAAGGAAAAGAAAAAGGAAAAAAGAAACTAAAAGAAGCAAAAAAGAGGAAAAAGAGAAGGTAAGAAACTTAAAAGAAGCAAATATGGGATACAAGGCCAACAACTCTACCGCTGAAGCAACATGTCACTCAATGTTTTTAGTAGCAAACAAAATATATATATTAGACTCTCTACATACAATAACCACACACACACACACACACACACACACACACACACACACAGAATTAAACCTCCGAGGCCCCTGGAAACCGGTGGCCTGAGACGGTTGGTTTAGGGCCGGCCCTGAGGTTGTGCTAAATATATATTTAAATATATGATATACATAATAAATACTAGTCTCTTAATATACTCTCTGGCATGTGTCAAATTTTTTTTAAATAATAATAATAAGGGCCAAAGACATATAATGTGCCATTTTTACTAATTATATTTATCTTTGGGCCATCTAATCTGTTTCTCCCTCATAAAATCACCAAAATATAAGAGCTATTATAAAAATGCCACCACATTTTTAATTTTTATTATTTATGAAAATGCCACTATGTCAAAACTGCTAAATCAATTGAAAAACTACTGTAAACGAACAAAAGAGCTACTGTCGAATAACCAAAAAGCTAATATTTACAGATAAAAAAGCTACTGTCATTTTCAGAAAAGTTATTGTCATTCGTTGACACTTAATGATAAAAATATACCGTGGCTTAATTGATAAAATAATAAAAATATTTATAAGTAATTTGCTATAGTTAGCTTTAAGGTTCGTCGATAATAGCTTTTTGAAAAATGTCAATAACTTTTCAGTGTAGGGCAATAACTTTTTGAATAATGGTATTGACTTTTCCAACGAATAATAGTAAATTTCATGAGGAAAGATATTGGCTTTTCAATTCATTAACAATAGTTGTTTGGATATGTAGTGGTAATTTTTAAATTAATGAAAAGTTAAAGTGCGGTGACATTTTTTATAAATATTGATATTTCTTATATTTTAGTGGCTTTATAAGAGATAAAAACATACGGTGGCTTAATTGATAATACATTAGCGACTTGGTCAATCAAGTAACATACACAAGTCTCACATTGATAACTTGGCTTCCGATGGTGAATTTAAGAAACCTTAATTCGGGTTCATGAAAATGTGATTGAGAGCGACATACTTTGGATACCAAGTAAAAAAGAATGTTGTTGTTTAGAGAATTCAGAATAGGGGAGTGAAATTTGCAGTGCTCATTTTGTAATGCATACTACATATTTTATTTTTTAATAAATATTGCATTTTTGTAAGAATTTCAACTAAAAAATAGGAAGAATGAGTGATGATTACAAATTAGGGAGTGTAAATTGTTAAAGTAAAATGAGAATTGGAATTGGTCTACTCATTTCATTTCATAGTCCCTTTATATAGGGATAGAGTTACAACGGGGATATTAATTACATTAAATACATTGAATGCTGATTGATCTATAATTGTGCTGATTGATGGTAATCACTGATTCCTTGATTCCCTCTCCGTCAGTTGCTTTGACGAAGGCACACAATATGTTTTTCCTTTAACACTCCCCCTTGTGCCAAGTCAAAGACGAAATGGTGCATGAGTTGTTGCCTCACTAAAAACCTTGCCAAGTAACAATAAAAACCCTGTGGGACAAAAATACACCTTGGTCGAATGAAAAGAGCACAACGCACCTTCTACATTTGAGAATGACATGTGTGTGTTAGACTCCCCCTGACGTCTACACCTCCCTCTGATCTTTACATTAATCAAGTGAGCTTGGAAAGTCTTCACATTCCTATGCTTTTCACATGTTTCTCAACTGTGGCCTTAGGCAGTGATTTGGTGAACAAATCTACCACATTCTCCTCAGACCTTACTTGATTCACTTGAATCTTGAGGAGGGTCTGTTGTTGTTGATTGTAGGAAAACTTTGGCGATATGTGTTTTGTATTATCCCCTTGATATATCTTAGCTTTATCTGTTCGATGCAAGCTGCATTATTTTCATAAATGCAAGTAGGCTCTTCAGTGGTAGAAGTCAAACCACTAGTCCCTCGAATATGTGTAATGATAGCTCTTAACCATATACACTCACGAACCATCTAAAGTAGAGCAATTATCTCTGAGTGGTTCGAGGAGGTAGCCACAAGGGTTTGCTTGGTTGATCTCCAAGATATCGCCGTGTTCCCAATGGTGAGTACATAACCATTTTGGTATGCGGGTCATAGAGGTACCCAGTATCAACAAAACCAACCAAAAACATCATTGTGTGTTTCAGTGTAGTGAGTGGCGCTTTCGCCATCAACATTTCCTTTAGGGATTGCAGTCCCATATGCGGTCCCTCTTGTCTCTCTGTAGGGAAAGAACAGTCCCAAGTCAATGGTCCCTTTTAGGTATCGAAGATATTCTTGATACCATTCCAGTGACGCTGCGTTGGCGTTGAGCTAAATCTAGCTAACAAGTTCACTGAGAATGTAATGTCTGGTCGAGTAAATTTGGCTATGTACAATAATACGCCTATTGCACTTAGATAGGGAATTTCAGCTCCCAACACCTTTTCGTCATCTTCCTTTGGACGAAATGGATCTTTCCTTGCATCCAAACTTCGACCGATCATGGGAGTGCTAGCAGGATGCGCTTTGTCCATGTTATATCGCCTGACTTTTGGACATACCCAGACTGGTGGATTAGTATTCCACAAACTCAGTGTTTTAGTTCAAGGCCTAGAGAGAATCGAGTTTTCCCAAGATCCTTCACCTGAAATTCGGATTTCAGGTTGCTCGCGGTTTCTCTTATTACATCAAGAGTACCTACTATGTTCATATCATTGACATATACAGCTACAATTGCAAATCCGGAACTTGTTTTCTTTATGAATACGCAGGGGCGTACTTCATCGTTCTTATATCCCTTTCCAATCAAGTAGTCACTTAGACGGGTATACCACATCCACCTGGATTGTTTCAATCCGTAAAGTGAGCGTTTCAACTTAATTGCAAACGCACTCTGTGGTTTAGAGTCACTTGACTTGGGTAATGCAAGGCCATCAGGCACTTTTCATATATATATATATATATATATATGTATATATCTCTGAATCTAGATCCCCATAGAGATATGCAGTAACCACATCCATGAGCTGCATTTCCAGTCCTTCAGAAATTACTAAGCTAACTAAGTAGCGGGACGTTATAACGTCCATTACGGGAGAGTATGTCTCCTCGTAGTCAATTCTAGGGCGTTGTGAGAAACCTTGCGCCACAAGGCGAGTCTTGTACCTCAGGACTTCATTCTTATTACGCTTTCTGACAAAGACTCATTTATGTTCTACAGACTTTACACTTGGTGGGGTTAGCACTACCTGACCAAATACCTGTCTCTTTGTCAGAGAATCTAATTCTACCTTGATTGATTCTTTCCATTTAGGCCAATCTGCTCTTTGTTGACATTTTTCAACAGAGCGTGGTTCGATATCATCGTGCTTTATGATTCCTTGAGCAACAGTATATATCATCAATGTGTATGGAAGATCTTTCTATCAACTCATACGCACTCTCGTAATCCTTTGAGATTTCTTTGTTCTCTGGAATCATTTCAAACATCAGAGAGTCCTCCAGTATTGATTCATGGACATAACTATAATCAGAGACAATCTCATGAGAGGGATTCTATATATTGATGATTGGTTTGTGCCTTACTCACCCTCTTCTTCCTTGGGTGAGTGTCAGTCGAACCAAGTGACCTCCCCCTCTTCCTTGGGGAGCCACGGCCTCAACCACACCTCCACTAAGTGCGGTTGCAGTGCCTCTATCTGTGGCACCGTGCCCCTTGTTGGGGACTTCTAACCTTGCAGGCACATTTGCAGCTGGTATATGTGATCTCGTCACTTTTACGATATCAGTAAACGCATCAGGCATCGAATCTGCTACGTTCTGAAGATCGATTAATCTTTTCACTTCACTTTCACTTTGTGAAGTGCGGTGATCAAAATGAGACAGAGTGGGGACAAACCACGACAATTCCTGTTGTTCCCTTGGAAAATCCTTTTTCCTATCTCCCCCTAACGACGGGAAGACTGTCTCATCAAAGTGACAATCCGCAAATCTAGCGGTAAAGAGATCGCCTGTCAAGGGTTCCAATTAGCTGATAATTGTTGGAAATTCTTATCCAACATAAATACTCAATAGTCTCTAAGGACCCATTATGGTGTGCTGTGGGGGCGCAATAGGCACATATACTACGCAACCAAATATGCGTAAGTGTGAAATGTCAGGCTCATATCCAGTTACCAACTGGTATGCAGAAAATGGTTGGCTAGCAGTGGGTCTGAAACGAATAAGTAGAGCTGCGTGCAATATTACATAACCCCATGCAGATATAGGCAGGTTGGTGCGCATAACCAATCCCCTAGCCACCATCTGTATCCTTTTGATGGTGGCTTCTGTGAGACCATTTTGTGTATGCACATGGGGTACAAGATGCTCTACATCGATCCAAATAGATATGCAATAATCATCAAATGCTTTTGATGTAAACTCTCCAGCATTATCAAGCCTTATAGACTTGATAGGATGATCAGGGTGGTGAGCCCTTAAACGTATAATCTGTGCTAGGAGTATTGCAGCATTTCTTGTGGACAATAAAACGACATGTGACCAGATTATTGAAGCATCCACCAGAACCATAAAGTACTTGAATGGTCCGCATTCTGGATGGATAGGTCCACAGACATTTCTTTGTATCCTTTGTAAGAATGGAATGTTTTGTTTTGTATCTTTAGCATAGGAAGGTCATCCTGTTTTTGCTAAAGAGCAGGCTTTGCAAAACGAGTGATGTGCCTTTGAAATAGTCAATGAGGCATAATGGGAGGGAGGTAGTGCTTCTGGTACTTCAGAAGGCAATGACTGCATTTGAGCAATACTAGAACCGACACCTTGCAGTGTGGCGGATTTTTTCCCATTTTTCACTCGAAAGAAGGGATGTCTGTGTGAGTTCTTTAAAAATACGGATCATCATGTCACGACCTCGGTGCCATAGGCGGTCATGCAAAAGCCTGTATGAGTCAGTGTCCCACATTTCATTGTTGGTGACAGTATAGGATTTTCAATGATCCGAATCGTAGGAGGTACTGTCCACTAGATTGACTCATAAGTTTCTCTAAGATGGTTTCCTTCCACAGTCATTAGATGTAATATCAAGGTATTCAGTTCCATTCTCACGGTGTGTTTTTACATGATAACCGTTGGCACAAATAGCTTTGAAACTTTAACAAGGTTCGATTAGCTCTTGGTGCATATAGAGCGTCTGTGACTTTAAATGTTGTGCCATTAGGCAGCAAAAATTTGGTAGTTCCTCGCCCTTTTATTAGTTGTGATAATCCAATCATCGTAGTCACAGAAGAATTATAGGCTATTAGTTCAATGAATAATTGCCTATTTCTTAATATTGTGTGGGTAGTTCCACTATCATCTAAGCACTCAAGTTCTCCTCCATTCATTCCTACAAATAAATGGGAGGTATTGAGAAAATATAACTCATATTCTTTAGAGTATTTCTATTTGCGTAGAATGGTATTCTTTTCGTTCTAATAATTTTTCCTTTTTTTTTTCTAGATGTATTGCTTTATATCTTTATAATGCTATTTCGAACCATGTAAATATGTGTATAGAAAATAAATTTGAATAAATTCAGTGCTTCAGAATAAAATTCAAAATTTATTAATAAGCCAACAATAATCAAATCAAGGTCTTGTTCAGAAATCTTATTCATCAATCCATGAATGAAAATAAACTTTAAGACCAAACAATAGTCTAATTAAAAATGAGGCATTATGCCTTCACAACTGTCTTTGGAAAATAAAAACAGATCAATCAAGATTGAGAGCATCCATTGACTTAGCAAGTTCCTCTTTGCCATTGAAGTCTGCAATTGTAAGGTTGACGTCTAGGTCATAACCTCCTTTTTCCATATAGTGAGCCTCTTGTTCTTTAGACTCTCTATACCTCTTGTAATTTGCTGCTACTCTGTTGTTTGCTTGGCAGTTCTTGTACCAATGCCCAATGAATCCACACCTATAGCATGGTTCATTGTCAACTCTTTCCTTTTGCATCTTGTTTTCACGATCCCCATGTCCCTTTCCACGTGGTGCATTGTTGCCACGTGGGTAGGGATCAACACGTCTAAACCCCCTTGCATTGGAGTTATTTCCACCTTTCATTTTGCCATAATTAGCCTCGGGAATTTTCTTTGTCCCAGTGGGCCTGGCATTGTTATTCAAGAGAATCTCATTTTGTATCTCAGCCACTTGCAGTAGGCTTATCAACTTATTGAAGGTTGTGATTCTTTTGTTGTCATAATCCAACTGATACTGGTTCGCTAGTATAAAAGCTGAATTAGGAAAGGTGGTAAGAGTCTTGTAGATCATATCATCTTCTGTGATTTCTCTTCCACAGAAATTGAGACGTGCCTTTAAGCGCAACATGTCCTTGTTGAAGTCATTGACCTTTTTATAGTCAAGCAAGCGGATTCCATTCCACTGAACAGCCAGTCCTGGGAGCAAAGTATCGTGAATGTTCCCAAAACGTCCTTTAAGGGCATCCCACAGTGCTTTGGGTGTCTTCAACTGAAGGTACTCCCAGCATAGGCTAGGATCAATATTTCGCCTCAGAAAAATTAAGGCATCTGCTTTCACCTTATTAGATAGTTCATCATCTTTGGGGTCAGTAATGGTGGCAGTGTAATCTTTTGCTGTAATCTTTTGCCACAAAGGCAGTTTCCATATCGGAAACCCAACGATGGTACTCAAGTCCTTCTGAGTCCAAAATGTCAAACTCAGGTCGAGTTGGATCAGCCATCTACATAAAACAAGAGGGAAGATATAAATTACACAGTCATAAAGACATCCACGTGAATTATTTTCCAAACGTATGAATTAGATTTCAAGACCAAGATTCGTAATGGTCACTTTTTTTTCGATGCTATGTGAAAAACTTTATCACAGTAAGTGTGTGTATAATGCGCATGAATTTTCATTATCATGGCCAAACGGTATTGATATGTTGCCATTAAAAATAATCATAGCACATTTAAAATATAGCATATAAAAATAAACTACATGGCATGCTCAAATTTCACAAATATACAACAAATTATATTACTACATAATAATAAAACAATAATATAGCATGCGTAAATAAATATAAACAATAGCATAATTAAAGGCATGCTTAGGAATAACTATATAAGCGTACATAAAATTCACAAAACATGCTCAGAATTGCATAAATAATATATAACAAATATATATGGCATGTTCAAAATAAAGTATAAACTATAGCACAATTGAAACATGTTTAACATAATTATTTAAAACATAATAACAAGGCATGCTGTAAGAGGATTAAATTATTGAAAAAAACATGCTTAATAACAAAATATAATAAAAGCATAAACAATAAAGTATAAAGCCTGCTTGTTAAATCATAAAATAAATATAGAAAACATACTTGGTTTCGAGAAAATAAAACAATCCTAACACACGCGCGTGTTGATGCAGGCGTGCGTAGCGATGTTTTTGGACTTGAGAAAAACTGGGCCGCTTCCTATTTTTCCAGCAATGGGCCACAAAGACTTTTTTTTTTTTTTCTGGGCCACAGGCCTACTTCTTTTGTTTTTTTTTTCTTTTTTTTTTTTGATTGGGCCGGGTCACACTGTTTTTTTTTCTTTGGGCCGGGTCTGATCTTTGAGCCCGGTCACCTCTTTTTTTTTTTGTTTCTCTTCTCTTTTTTTTTTTTTTCTCTCTCTTCCTCCTCCTTCGTGTCTTCTTCTTTCTGGTTCTCTGTTCTTTTTTTTTTTTTTTTTTTCCAGATGGGTTGCTGATCTGGGACGAGGGACGAGGCCAGTCGGTGATGTAGGAGGGCTGGGCTCCTCCAACGGAACAGGGAGTTTCCGGCAGGACTGGGATCGAGTGGAGGTCGCCGGGAAAGATGGGGATTATGGACTGGGGGCGCTGGGATCTGCGTCCTGTCTGGTTGGGAGGCTGCGCAGCTACTGCAGGCGAGTGGGCCGCGCTGGGTCGGATCAAAGGCGGTGATGCGCAGGTCTGATGGAGACTAGAGCGCGCGCAGGTGTACGTTGGTGTGCTTGTTGTTACTATGGTGCGGCTGCGAGGGGATGGGCAGGCTGCAGGTGGTCTGGCAGCAGAAGGAAGAGGCCGGGAAGAGGTAAGGCCGGTCTGGTCAGGGCCGGTCTTGGACGTGGTCGATCTGCTGCTGGGAATTGATTTTTTTTTTTTTTTGGTTGTTGGTGGCGGCAGAAACAGAAGAAAATAATTTTCCTTCTAGGGTTTGTTTATTTTTGTTAGAAAGAAAACTAGAAAATTAAGATTTTTTTCTATTTGCTATTTGCTCTTAGCGTGCTGATAACGTGTTAAAGTAAAATGAGAATTGGAATTGGTCCACTCATTTCATTTCATAGTCTCTTCATATAGGGATAGAGTTACAACGGGAATATTAATTACATTAAATACATTGAATGCTGATTGATCTATAATTGTGCTACGAAGAATGAGTGCTGATTACAAATTAGGGAGTGTAAATTTCATTCTCCTTCAAAATATTATATTCTTTATACAACAGTAGTACGACATATGACAAGTGATAAATATAATAAAGTTTATACTAATAACCAAATATTATAATTATATGAGCAATGCTAGGGATCCCAAATTATTATACCAAAATTGTATCCCAAATGACATGGCAACTGCCATGTAATCACTTTTGACTAGATAATTTCCTATGTGTATTTATGAAAATTAAGTCTTCAAGGAAAAAATTATTAGAAATAGTATTGTGAATTAAATCTCTAATTGGCCAAATGAAGAAGATGAAGAACTAAATATTCCCTGCAATCAAGTAATCAATTCAAATTCCCCAATCCCAATCAACTAGAATCACAAGCCATCATCATCCATCCTTGAAACAACGTACTCTTCAATTTGGATTGCCTCCAATAGGAAGAGATAACGTGAAAACCACATTTGGGATAATTAGATCTAAAAGGAGACTGATCTCACTGGGTATTCCAATGGTGAGACCTAGGTCTATGAATTCTTTGGAAAGAGAGATTGGGCGAGAGATTTTCTTCTTTAGATTTCTTTGATGGTTTTCACTCACTTCAAGGAAATTTTAGTCTCCTTCCAAAATCAAGTGGATTAATTACCTGGGAATGTACTGGTAATGATGGCTTAGGGTTTCAAAACAATGTTTTTTTATTTGTTATGAAAACAATAATAATACAAACTAAAAGTAATTATTGGAGACAAGAGGAAATTACAAAGTGATGATATGGCAGTTGCCATGTCATTTGGTATGTGAGTTTGGTAGAAAAATTTGGGATCTCTAGCATTTTTCTAATTATATATGATTTTAATAGCAAAACATGAGGTTTCAAAAAAAAAAAAAAAAAAAAGATAAACTCAAAGAGAATTTTTTTCACTCAACTGCTACAGCCTCCATACCTGCAACCCTAATTTTTTTTTCTTCTATCTTCCATGGCTTCCATAGACTTGGTTATTGCTAGTTGTGCTGTCTACCTCACTTTAGCTGCGGGTAGTGGTGCTCTTGATCTCGAAAAGCTTGGGGAAGTCTTATTCGTAGTTCTTACTGATCTTATCTCCTTGGCAAACCCTTAACATGACGACTTGTTTATCCAGTGACTTTCAAGACTCACTTTCATAGGACTTGGATGGTTGAGAAAATTTTTATGGTTCGAGAGAGGACTACAGACATCTTTCTCTTTTCTTTTGACAATCATCGAGACCAGAACAAAGTTCTAAAAAAGGGGGAGGAGGGTTCTTGGAGCTTTGATAAGGCTTTTGTTTGCTTGGATATGATGGTGTTCAACCTCTATCTGAAATTCAGATGTAGCATGTCAAATTCTAGGTTATTATCCTTGAGATTCCTCCGGCTTTTAAAGAGCCTAAGAACTTTACACTAATAGGGAATAACTAGGAAGGCTTTGTGGAGTATGATAAGAAGCAATTTTAGAAAGGGGTGGTTCATATTCTTTTCACCCATGATATTTCAAAACCTATTCTGTAAGATGGAGGATTTTTTTGGCTGCAAGGGTTGAACCTCTTTTGAAATTCAAGTATGAGTATCTAGTGAGATGCTGCTTGTAGTGCGAATTGATTATGCACACAGGGTAAAGTGCACTGAGCCAAAGACTGCTTCTGCTAGGGTTCTGAGGTTTGTAGGCATGCCAATTTTAATACAACCGAGAGGATCTTTTACTTTCTCGATGCAAATGCCTCTCAACTTCTCTACCTCCCTCTTTGTGCAAATGCAGTCTCCTCTTCCATTAAAAGGGAAGAGGTAGATTGTTATTAGACACTTGGGGAGAGAGCATACTGGTTCTGCATTGATTGAGCAAGAGGATAAGGGTCAGGCAGCTTCTGGTACGGCACTGGTGGAGGCAGCTGAGTTGGTGGAGGAGACTGCACTAGTGGAGGAGGTAGATCGGGCTGAGTTGGCAGCAGTGGTTGTTGCTAAAGCGAAAAAGAGCATTGTGGTGTAGGTTGCAAGCAGTGACCTTGCCCTCCAAGAAAAAGGGGCGCAATAGTGGAAGTTCCCCTCACCTAAGAAATTCAAGACAATTTTAGGAGGAGTTGCCCTACTTTAGAGACTAAAGCTTTGGGTCTTGAGGAGTCTTGTAATGCTTCGAAGTAGGGGGTTATTTTGAAGTGGAAAGTTGGAAGAACTCTTGGCAGCAAGAACAAGAATGTTAGGGTTCTAAAAAAATAAGGTGCAGTCCCTCCACGTCTTACTTATTCTTCTGTTGATGGTTGTAAGACTTTCCCTAGCTCCAAGAGCAAGGGAAAAAAAAATTTAATTTAGTTTTTAATTATTTTTTATTTGTTAACCTATTAAATGGACTTTTTGCCATTTGCCTGCTTAATTCTTATATTTTCTAGTTCTACAACTACTGAGTCCTCTAGTCAACTGAAATCACTATTATGAGGTTTAGTTTTGTCAGGGCTTGTTCTATGCACAACTTACGTGCGTTTCTAGCCCTAATTACCTTGAAATTAGTGAATACTTAAGCATTATTTCGTAGTATACTTTGTTTTCTTCAATTGTATGGTTAAGAGGGGGAAAAGACAAAAGAAAGGATGATTTCGAGCAAAAAATCAACTTCCAACTAAAGGACAAAAAGTCAACTAGTTGACCATCGGGTCAACCAAGTCAACCTAATCCATGCCATTAGCAAGATGTCCAAGGCCCAAGACCAAAGAAGCACACAAGTGGAGACCCAATCTCATTTGTATTACATCTTTGTATTCAAATTTCAAATTTCAAATTCAAAATGGATGTAATGACAATAATAATTAATGGACCACACACCTCACACACATCACACATGTGATGGAGATATTTATTTGCGTTCACAGTCACTTACACTTTTACACTAAAGTTTTCTTTATATTTTCCAATATGTTTTCTAAACTTCTAATTCTCTACATTATTATTAGGTTGTTTTAGTTTTTTTATTTTATCCATTTTCTCCTTGTTTTTGAGCCCTTGAATCTAGGGTATAAGTCAAATCTTGACCCCAGAACCCAAGGGGGTATTTAAGCACCTTTGCACACACATTTCACAAGCTTAAGACCCATTTTCACCACCCTAGGCCTTTTGGCATAATTTGGGGGCTCTCTCCCTTCTCACCTAGCCTCCTCTCATATTCTTTATCCCTCATTCTTTACATGTGAGCTTGCACAAGGAGGAGGCTCACACATCTACGGTATCTAGGCCACTATCTCTACACCATGGCTTCATATGGGTAGCAAGAGAAGCCATGAAACTTTGCCAATAGCTGGTGACAATATGCAAGCTTTGCCTTCACTTTCATGGATTTCTCCTCCCTTTCCCTCTTCTTTCTCTCTCATATTTATTGCTTATGGTGTTGTTTGATGTGTATTGATATAGATTTGTGTGTGTCCTTTCATGATTTTAGGGTTTTGAAACCCAAATTTAGTTTTGTATGGTTTTAATGAGGAGTTATTAAAATTGATGTTTATTCATATACTTTGTGTACTCTTGCTTTAATTTCTTCACTCTAGATGTATGGTTTAGGTTTCTCCTTCTTAGTCTATGTTTGGTGTGTTGGAATTGGAACATTGAATTGGAGAATTTATATTTCAATTTAAATTATGGCATGAGTATGGTGGAATTTCCCCATTGCATATCTCTATTTCCATTTGGATTTTTTTTTTAAATTTTGGTTCTCCAATCACACAATTTGAGTACTATTACCCTTGATTGTCATAATAGTATTTGGAATTGTTGGGTAGGGTAATTGTTATCACAAGTACTATTTTCGACCTTATTATTTGTGGTAATGGTTGCTGGAGTGTGTTACAATTGATTGTCGAAACGTAAAACATTTAATTTTGAGAACTTTTGGCCCTAAAAAGGCATAGGGTTTGAGACTAGCTAGTATAGGATAGCCAAAGCCTAAGTGTTCTTTCCTCTAGCTTCTTCTTTTTGCCTAGAGGTTTGGCTACTATTTTATGACAATCAATTTAGCTTTTTTCGATCTCTTAATGGTAAATGGAAATACTACAAAAAATTTGAAACATCTTTTGAATTAATCATTGTCATTCCATATGATTTTGGATTTGTGTGGAGGATCTTGAATTCCATGGTGACCCTTGCATCCCATCATTCTATCTATCTTATTTCTATGTCAAAGTTAGTTAGTTTATTTATCAATTTTGAAAAATCCAAAAATATCGTGACATTCCCACTACCATTTATTTGTAAATCCATGTGGGCATGAGCACTACAACCTTTTTTGTGTTTCATGGCCCTATCTAGGCCTTGTTTGGTGCAAGGCCGTCTATGTGACTTTGTGTGATGCAGAGTCGAGCTTCTCGGTGCCTTGTTTAACCATTTTTCTATTTTCACTTGTTTGCGCAAGTGATTTTGGGCGACCTAGAACCATAAGATTCTTAGCTAGCTTGTAATCCCCAAGGTACGATAAACCAGGATGTAAATACTTCCCATCTTTGATGACCATGTTGATTGTTATGCGTAGGCGAATTAAAAACGCTCAAATTAGGGCTTTAGTAATCTAGTAGGCTCGTTTGTTTCTTTTGAATAAGCAAGCTAAGCCTATTTACAATGAAGGGTTCTAGTCAGTTTGTTCAGTAGCTTGGTTCATACGTACTTGGTCCAAGAAAAAAAAATGATATATGGCAATTTGGTTATAGATAAATAATTAAATTACCTATTCTTCTAAAAAAAGTATCACCGAATATTATAGAATATATACGATAGAAAAGTACGTCTACTGACTCATGCTAACCGCACTTATTTTGAATAAGACAAAATGATCGACCAAACTTTTGACTCATATTACAAGGATAGGCTCATAGGCCCATAGAAATCATCAAAATTTAAAGAAACCATTTATTGTAGTATGACATTTTATTTATTTATTTATTTTTAGTCTGAATTATTGTAGTATGATATTGATACCTTCAAAGCCTTTCATTTTGGAGCTGTTGCTTCAGCACAGGCTTGATGAATTCATGATACCCATCAGGTACAATAGAATCATTGAGCGGATCTTTCCATGCTTCCTCATAGAGGTTTGGATACACATTACCGTCATAGCGCCCAAGAACTGAGCCAAGGAAATGATCTGTGTAATTAAATGCATCAACAAGGGCAATAACATTGGGACGAAGCTTGGAATAGAGACTCCTAAGTTGATCACTGGCAAGTGAAGCTTGCTTGGGACTGATGCTTCCAGTGGACAGAAAATCACCCAGATGTTTGTGAATAAGATTCAAACAGTAAATGTTGCAGAGGGTCTCCAACTGTTGTTTCACTCCATTTCCTTCAATGTTTTGCTGCAGCTTCTCAATGAACTTGGAAACCACAATTAGTTGGCAATGAGCAACTGCAGCTTCAACTAAATCAGGTGAGAGTTCTGAAAAGCCTTGTAATGGAGTGGCAAACTTGGTGAGATTTTCGGCACAAGCAACCGATAATCTAATAGCCCTTGCTTCAAATGCCTCAAGTATTACACTAGGGTTCAACCAATCCTCAGCTTTTTGAACCTTACAGTGACATTGGATCAAATGCTCCACATGTCCCATATAAGTTGTTGTTCCAATAGGCTTTTTCCCAGTCTGCAACTGAGAAATGGTCTTCATTCGAAACCTTGAAACCTGTAGAAGTAGTACAATGTTATCGCCTTCATAAGTACAAGCAGGGACAAAAGTAGCATATAACTCAGGAAGTCCACAGCTAGACAAGTAACCATGGCCACCACATAGCTTCAGACATTCTTCGATGCCATCAACAGCAGCGGAAGTTGTCAAGGACTTCAAACCAGCAGTGCAGGCATGCGCCTCGGGCAGTGTAGAGAAATCGTTTGCTTCCAACTTTTGGATCAAATCTCTATATAGCCATTTCAACCACTCGCCAACAAATCTGAAAGCATAGGCAGAAGCCAGCAAAGGGAAGAGTCTACTTTGCTGAGTCTTGTAATCAATGATCTGTGTCTCAACACCATTACCATTTTGATCCTTATGTGGAGGACCAAATTGTCGACGACCAGCACTGTACCTGGTAGCAATACATACTGCTCTTGACAGAAAAATGGAAGCATCAGCTACGATGGTTTGTCTCACATAAACCATAGCTCCATAAATTAGCTGCTTTGGAACGTTGGATTCTACATACTTTCCTTGTCTAGTGACTTGTGAGACCCTCATCAGCATTTGATTCCTTGGAATGCGCACCTGATCGAATCTAAGGAAACCATTGTCCATGGAATTGAATGCTCCACTTCCAAATTTCATCCCAATATCACCAACTGTAACACCTAGAAGAGGAAAATGATCATCCAAGCTCCGAATTTGGACTAGGAAACCATGAACTCCATAATCTTGGCCATCCGTAATAAGCCGAGCATAAACAACAGCATGTGTAGCAACCTTTCCCAAGCCACCATTTGCTTGAGGTCAGTGTAGGACAGTAGGACTATGGATGATGAAGTCATCTGTCTCCTGGTCAAAAGTCGCGGTTGTCTCAAGGCCTATAACATTGGAGCCATGACCAAGTTCAGTTTGTGCGTAAGTACCGATTATCTGCATGTTGTTTGCCAAAGGTAACCACTTTTGTTGCTGCTCCTCAGTAGCAGACCCTTTAATAGCAGGCACAAACGTTGTCCAATGCATATAAGCATATGCTAATTCATCAACATAGAACCTCAACCATGATGCCTCTTCTTCAGAAAGTGCAAGCTCATTGATCCTTTTCCGCACATAAGCTGCTTTTCTCAGAGCACTTTTAAACAACTCATTCCTGCTTAGCACAGCTCTGTTGTCCTTTCTAAAGCCTGGATCGCTGGCCACGAGTTGGGAAATCCGATCAGAGACTTGGAAGGCGTGGAGAGAACCGGCCCAGATGACCTTCATCTCCTTGACACTGAACTGTGCCTTGCTCCTCTCATGCGCCAAATGATCCATTTTGCCTTCCATGTCTTTTAGACTCAACACAAACCCTTTTCAAATTAATGAAGAACCGACGGTACTATAGGAAAACCATTTTGCAAAAAACTTGACAGACCCTGTATTATTAATTAAACCCTTTCACGCAAGTTTACGGACAACAGGATATGTAAAATGTGCTTTAGTAGTAATGTTCGCTACAGAAGATTCTTCTGGGACCTCATATTATTTCAATTTATTCATACATATCGGCTTTCTTGGGTTTTAGGTTAATATATTCATTAAGGTCCCGCAAAAATAAAAATTAACTTGGCTAAATATCTTGTATGTACTTCCAGAAACTTAGGAGGCTAGGACAACACCCTATCAGTAAGCTCCAGGAATAATTAAAAGTTTCCAGCTACCATTTTAGGTATGGCGCGACTTGGCTAAATATCTTGTACGTACTTCCAGAAACTTATGAGGCTAGGGCAACATCCACCACAAATGATACCTAGGACAACACCCTACGGTGAGGTCCAAGAATAATTAAAGGTTTCCAGCTACCTTTGTAGGTATGTAAAGCATTTAATTTTGAGAACTTATGGCCCTAACAAGGTATAGGGTTTGAGACTAGTATAGAATAGCCAAAATCTAAGTATTCTTTCATCTTCTTCTTTTTGCTCAGTGGTTTGGCTACTATTTTATGACAATCAATTTAGCTTTTTTCGACCTCTTAATGCTAAATGGAAATATTACAAAAAATTTGAAGCATTTTTGAATTAATCATCGTCATTCTATATGATTTTGGATTTGTGTGGAAGACCTTGAATTCCATGGTGACCATTGCATCCCATCATTCTATCTATCTTATTTCTAATCAATTTAGCTTTTTTCGACCTCTTAATGCTAAATGGAAATATTACAAAAAATTTGAAGCATTTTTGAATTAATCATCGTCATTCTATATGATTTTGGATTTGTGTGGAAGACCTTGAATTCCATGGTGACCATTGCATCCCATCATTCTATCTATCTTATTTCTATGTCGTAGTTAGTTAGTTTATTTATCAATTTTGAAAAATCCAAAAATATCGTGACATTCTCACTAATATTCATTTTTCATTTGTAAATCCATGCCATGTGGGCATGAGCACTACAAACCTTTTTTGTGTGTTAATTTCATGGCCCTATCTAGCTTAAATGAGGCAAAGTCGAGCTTAAATGAGGCACGGTACCTTGTTTTGTTGTAAATATTATTATCTATGTGGATGCTCATGTAAATACTCATGAGTTATGTACTTTGATGTAAACTCTACCTCTATATAAAAGAGGATAATGAGACTGGATGAGAATACTTCTACTTCCTCCCAACTATTCTCTCTATCTTTCTCTCTACTTTATAACACATTATCATCATGCTTGCTCTTATTCATTTTTCTGAAAACTCTATGATGATCTACGAGTTTTATGGTGCAACATTATTGCTATTATAACTCATGATCTATGAGTTTATTTATAATCTATGTCAATTACGGATATCAAGGTTTATGAAGATATATAGCATATATATATTATATATATATATCTAGCCGATGTCTGTTAATTGCTCAATGGCACAGGCACTGTTCCTTATTTATATATGCTATGCGTTTGATTTCACTAGATTCCATTATGAGATACAGGAATCACAGCCCACTATGCTCTTATGTAAGCTATGACATGGCTTACATATGGAACTGGACATTGCTTAGAGTTCATACACTGATATGCAAGTGTACATATATTCATATAAATATGGAATTTGATCAGAGTTTAAACAATAGGTGTATAAGCTGTCAATTAATCTTGACTTATGGATAAACTTATATATTATTTTGAATTCAAAATAGAAATACAGTTTCTGAGCAGTTAATTAGGCAGTTAAGCAATGAAATCAGTTTCTTTATGGATGAAACTGATTTGCTGCATTGCTATATGTATATGTCAGATTGGTCCCTTCTGATGCACGAGTTGTTCTTGTTTTTAGTCCCATATACTAAGAGAACATAAAGGAGAAATCAGGAGAAGGCTATCATAGACAGTGGGAGAGCATCGAGTAAGTTTTTGTGTTCATGTTCTTATGTTCTAGTTTTCTGCAGATTCAGGATTGATAGGCTGTTTTCAATCCCGAGTTCAATTACACATTCTGGTAATTTGCAGTAATTCATATACATGTTTTGATCTAGTATAGGTTTCAGTTTATGTGATTTAGATTGAATACACACAGTTTGATCTAACAATTGGTATCAGAGCAACCATACATAGATCAATTGCATGTTGAAGAAACTAGCTGCATTACAATTGTGAATTCTGGGATTTTTTTTTTTTGTTCATATAATCCGCATACAGTTATCTACGTGTATATTGCATATCTGATGCATCTATCCACACATGCATGCTCTCACCTTTGCAAATCCATTTTGCTCTGGATTGATGTAAATGAAATTGGGTTCTCCCAAATTTAGTATCCATTACCCTCATTTAGTGAGAGGAGGAGAAAACGACCAGAGAGCAATTAAGGTAATCACCAACCTCTATCACTTCTATTGATCGCCAAATAGAACCTTCTACCAAGTTGGTGTTGATCCAGGCCTTGCTTTATGAGCAGATAAGATCTATCCTAAATATCAGTTTTTGATTTGGTGAGTTCCCTTGAGGTATTATAGTGAAACTATAATTTTATTTGGTTATTGATATTAATGTATGCTACTTACATTGTTAGTGTGTGGCTAAATTAATTAGTATGTGTTGATGAATTACTTGGATTATCATTGATGAGTGTATCTTGGAGAAGCATCAATGGATTCTGGAACTACATTGTGTTAGTATCACATACTCTTATCAGTTTTGTTTTCTGGTTTTAATATTTAATTATTGCTGCAGATTGTATTTTGGCCTTGATTCATGTTGCTGTTGATTTACAATCTCATATTTGGCATAGTCATCTTAATTATCTAGCATGTGTTGATCTGTATAATAGCATACTCAGGATTAACCAAAATTCATAGTCAGTTATACCTACATGATTTGCATGACAGATCTTGACAAATGTTGTTGCTATTATAATTATCTCAATTGCTATATATGTCCAAGTGTTTACATGGTTAGAGATAATTGTTGTTTTAATGGTCAGCAACAAGAACAAATTTGGCTTTGTCATTCATACATTACGGATTGAGCATTATATCATGGGGACATGTGATTGTTTACTTGTTTAATTGATGTTCTTTCAATCCGAGCAATAGCCTTAGAACGTTGCTTAGAAATCACAATACTTTTCTTGGTTGGGAAATTGTGTGATGAAAAGGTTTTTGGCCAAAGAAAGAGATTTTAGCCATTTTTCAGATTTTCTGCAATTTCAGCCCAATCAATTACTTTTGCAAAACTGTACTGATCTATTAGGAATTTGAGGTCAGTTTCTTCAGAAAAGTTTTAGCATACATCTTAAAAAGTCATTTGGAACTAGAATCACCCAAAACTGAATTTTGTGGGATTAGTTATGAATTTCCAAAGTCAGGAGTCAGTCACAGAATTTTCTGATATCAGCTAACTTTAGGCAAAAAACAGACTCCTATCACACCTTTGTTTCAAAGAGGACCTCTATTTCATATGAAGATTACATTGTATTCATCTCAATGCATATTTATATTATCCATATTATTTTGAACTGCTAAATGATGGATATGCATGTTTGAAGTTTCTGATATTGATTTTGAAAACTTCATATGTGGTGTGCTGCCAAAGTGGTCTCATATATGAAGATTCTAAAGGATCAAATACACTGATGAAATGTGTAGAATGAATTCAGTTGCATTTTGCATAAGAAAATGCTATCAAAATAGTCTCATATATATAGCAATGAAACTGTCTTCAATTTCATTAGAAAAGAGATTATGAAACTTAAAATTAAATTTGGTCCTAATTTCCAAAGAAATTCTGCATCAAACATTTGGTTTCATAATATTGTATATATTAGGTGAATGAGCATTCAGAACTATTAGAGAATAGTACTCCACAAACGATGTCAAATCTCGAAAATAGAAGAGTTCATTTTCTGCATATATACATACATATTTCAGTAAATGGCTTTCGGGTTGGTCATGATCACATTGTTGATATAAAGTCAATTAAAATTTTTAGATGCTAAATGCTATCAAAATGGCTTAGTGTAAAGGAAATTAATTCTCTTGTTTGGTTTTCAACAATAAAATCAAGCAACTTAAAATTTAATTTGATCCTTATTTCCAAAGAAGCCTGGTATCAAACATTTGGTTCTTGATTTTGTATATGATGAAAATTGAACATTCAGATATCATTAGAGATTAGTACACCCCAAAGGATGTCAAAATCTTGAAAATGGTTGAGTTATATTTTCTGAACATATGCATTTGGTGTGAAATGAATGTTCAAGTCATGAATTTTCATTTTATTTGGGACATATAGACAATTCTAGTATTATGATAAACTAGAATGATTTTAGGGGGGTGTATTGTATTTGGATTTGTGCAGATTTTTTTTAAATGACAGACTTTTTGAAAAGTCCACAGACTCTTTAAAAAGTTGATAGACTGTTATGGATTTCATCAATGGTTTTGATTTTAGCAACAGACTTTTATTGATTCATGAAAATCTATATATATTTTATTATGAATGACTTCTACAGATTTCCTAAGATGTACAAAATATTAAAAATAAATAAATAAAAATAAAACAAATGCAGCACAAACACAAAACAAAATAATAACTTGTTGTCTCTTCAATGCTCCAGTATCTTCTAATAGAAATTGACTCAAATAAATGATTGTTAGTCTGTCTAGCGAGTTTGTTCTCATTCCTAATCTCCCAACAACATAAATATACTTGATGCTTATGGTTAATTATTCTCATCAATTTTTTTCACCCATTAACATATATTGTAGCAATATTGGTCAATGTCTTGATCTAATCAATCAATTGAAATTCAATTGTTCAACCTTTTTTTGAACCATAATATAAATTCAAATTAATGAGAATAATTAAGATAAAATTTAGTATGGTTCAAGGTCTTAGGGTTAGACCACAATATTTGAGTTTTAGGGTTTCATAAATCATTTTTATTGCTATTAGGGTTCAAAGTATTACAATTGAAAAAAAAAAAAAAAAAACAAAAATCGCATTCAACAACTACAATGAACATATTGAGTATCAAAAAAGGTTGATGTTATAAAAGATTAGAGAAAAGACAAAAAATTAAGAAAGAGAGATGATGAAGGACAAACTTCTTCGTAGGTAGAGAGAAGAACTTTGATAGACCTTTTTTTTTTGAAGAGGAAACTTTGATAGACTTTCTGAAATCTTTGGTCTGGAGGCTGGAAAATTATTGGAGTTTGGTATGTGTAGTTAACACTACAAAATCCATGATTATCCATGATTTTCTAATTCCATAAGTATGATATTTTGAATACCTCTGTATTTTTATTATTTTTAAAAGTCCTAATTGAATACCCCTAGATTTTGGTGGAATTCATGAAGTCTTTAATAATCCTAATTGAATACCTCAAGACTTTTATAGACTGTTAAAAGTCTATATTGAATACACCCAGACTTTTAAATTCCATAGATTTCTTTAAAAGTTCAACTAATTCCATATACAATACACCCCCCTTAGTGATCAATTTCATATACATCTATTCATTTTCTTTTGAGCATCAATCAGGTTGAACTACATGATGACTCAAATTTTAGAAAAATGGTAGAGGAACATTGAGTTGAACTTGGGAGTACAAGATTATGATCATGTGCTGAAGGAAATCCATATGAGAACTGGCAGCAAATAGAAGCAAGGAAAAGCATCAAAATGAATGAATCCAATTCTTCAAGTAAGTTTGTTGTTCTTCAAGTTTCATTTTCTGAAATTCTGGGATTACAAGTGCAGTATCTATCTTAGTTATATTTGCACAGAAATGTTAATGTCCATGTATAGCTTCAACAGACGAGGCAATGTTAGTGGAGTTCATAATAAAAAGGGAAAGGTACACCTTTTGGATGGGTCTAGAGTTTGAGTAAGAAAAGCACTAGAGGTCTAGAGTAACTGAAAAGGATGATGGAGGATTTATGGACAAGATTATATGGGAAATCTGTGAGAGTTCCAGCTTTTGATTTTCTGACTCCTTCTTCATGCATTAATCATGCGTTGATAATTTCCTAGACATAATTCTTCTTGTGGTGCTCTTGCTCCATATGTATATGAAAGTCAACAAAAAGAGTTTATGTTCCAGCAAGTTATCTAGTCTTTTCAAGTTAGCAAATAGTCTCGACCATAATCAATGGCGGTGTTGGATTTCTGTACTTGTTCTTGACAGTTTGGATTTTGGTAAAGAAGTTGAGGAATATACATACTATTTTGGCTTTTGAATTGGTGGTTAATTCCTTGGTATTTTCAAGGCTTCACATAGTTGGTTTTTAAATTAACTCTATGCATTAGAATGAAGCAACTTTCAAGACAACCTTCAAGACTATTGTGTATCCTTGTTTTTGTTCTCTAGAGTTGTCTTTGCTCTATCAGTTTTTGGTGTTATTTTCATAAATGAAATGTCATTTTGGTGGTTAAATTCATTAATGAAAATACAGAGGGAGAAAGTTCTGAAGGATTAATAGATACTGAAGTTGTACAAAGAAAATAGAGCAGAAAGTTGCAATACGATAGATGTTCATGGAGCAACTGACCAAGCAAAACAAATTGAGCCATCCTCTCATAGAATATTCTGTAAATATTTACTTTCCTTGTACGTATAGATTACGTCTCTCTGTATAGTTGTAGGAGCTTGTTTCCTATTAGGATTACTCTTGTATCACTTTATAAACCCTATTCTTTGGAGGTGAATAATATCGAAGTACTCCAAAACACGTTGAATTCTTATTTTCTACTTGGTATCAGAGCAGGCTAAATACCTGCACTGTATTCCTCTGAAAACCGAAATCCAAATTTCGAAGAACTCTACGAACTATTTGATCAAATTGAATCTCACCACCATCCGAAGTCAACCTTGAAGGCCGTAGCACAATAGTTGTACAAACTTGACAACAAAGCCTACAAACCTTGCACGTGGGTAGCTGACAACCGACAAGACTTGTAGCCGAAATCAAATCCTGCTGCAGCCGACCAGCTTTGTCTCTCGAAGCCGATAGCTTTGCCCCCCAAGCCGCCAAGTAGTCAAGCCTTCCAGCCGGCTACACTGCTACAGTTCCTGTTCTCTTATTTCTCACGAACCGATCACTATTTTTACTAAATAGAGGATGACACTGCCACCCTTGCACTCCACAACATGCCTCCCATTATCAACCATTATCATACTACTGCTCAAGACAACTCAGCTTTTCCAACTGGCGTTGCCTTGAATGAATCCAATTACACCATATGGACACCTCTTATGAAGATGAGGATTGGAGCACGAGGAAAGGTTGGCTACCTCACTGGAGCTAGAGCTGCACCAAATGTAGATTCTGCTGAATTTGAAGTTTGGACCACAGAGAATGAAAAAGTGAAGAGTTGGCTAATTGATTCCATGGAGCCATCACTCATGAATCGGTATATCCGACTCCCAATAGCCAAAGATGTGTGGGAAGCTATTGAAAAGACCTTTTATGATGATTCTGATGAAACAAGAATTTTTGAATTAAACAAGAAGTGCTTTGGAGCAAAACAGAATGGTCGGACTCTTCCTACCTACTATAATGAATTGGTGGGAATGTTTCAGGAAATTGACCAGCGTATGGCTTCTCAGAATAACACAGTGGCTGCAGTTGTTCAAGAGACCACTGCCATGGCACGAATGCGAGTTCACATGTTTCTTAGTGGACTCGATTCAAAGTATGATCAAGTCCGTGGTGAGATTCTGCGTAAAGACCCAAAATTCAATTTGGAGCAAAGCTATGCATATGTTCGAAAGGTGCATTTTGAGAGACAGGCAATGGGACACACCTCTGAATCCTCTGCCATTGCTGTCCAACGCAAATAGGGGCCCTCCTCAGGCTTCTCAACTCCCTCACAACATCGCCCTCTGGGTAAAACAAATCCATATGCAAATACAAAGTGTCCGTTTTGTGGAGATGTGGGTCATAGCAAGCAACAGTGTTATGAAGTGATTGGCTACCCTGATTGGTGGGATTTCACCAAGAAACCGCGAAAGAACCTTGGAAAAGTTGTCGTGGCTACTACAGAGAAAACACAGCCATCTAGTGCCTCCGCTAATGTAGCACAGTCAGGTATGAAGGCTAAGGTATCTATGAATAGTTCTTGGATAATTGATACAGGTGCATCTGACCATATGACTAATGATCCCAGTCTCTTAGAAAAGCTAAAACCCTCATCTCAAAATATTGTTTCTATTGCTGACGGTACTCCAACTCTGGTTACTGGGGAAGTTTCTGCTATCCAATCTATTACCCTTGATTCTGTATTGGTTGATCCTTCATTGGCTTATAATCTCCTATCTGTTGGCCAAATTATTCTAGCACTAGCATGTATTGTGACCTTTTATCCCTCTTTTTATGTATTTCAGGATATTTGACTCGGCGGATTCTTGGTTATGGTGTTAGAAGGGGGAAGCTCTACTACTTGGATCTGACAGAGAATGGAGAACAACAGTTATTAGGACAAGTGAATCAGGTTAATGGAGTAGATAGTGCTAAGGAAACAGTATGGCTATGGCATTGTCGTTTGGGTCATCTATCTTTTAGTTATCTTAAAAAACTACAACCTCATTTGTTTTCGGTTGTCAGTGATTCAAATTTCCGTTGTGATGTATGTGAACTGGCTAAGAGTCATAGAATTTCGTATTCACTTAGTCTTAATAAAAGTCCCATTCCATTTATGAAGATTCATTCGGATGTATGGGGTCCTACCAAGATCCCTTCTCTTTCTGGAGCTCGGTATTATGTGACTTTTATTGATGATTGCACTCGTATGACTTGGGTATCTCTATTAAAGAACAAGAGTGATGTGTGTTCCATATTCCAAGATTTTCATACAATGGTGTCCACGCAATACCAACAGTCTATTCGTGTTTTCCAGTCTGACAATGGTGGAGAATATGTTAATGGCCCTATGCAGGCGTTTATGCAATTTCATGGAATTCGACATCAGACTTCAAACTCGTATACTCCTCAACAGAATGGATTGGCAGAAAGGAAGAATCGACAGTTACTTGAAGTTGTTCGTGCTTCTTTATTTGGCATGCATGTACCTCGTGAATATTGGGGAGAAGCTGTGAAGTCCGCCGCCTACCTCATTAATCGTACTCCTTCTCGGGTAATTGCTTTTCAAAATCCTCAGCAAAAACTTCAGACATTTCTGTCACTTCCGTTGCTACCAAACCTTGAACCTCGCGTGTTTGGATGCGTAGCCTGTGTTCATATTCCTAAGCCTCAACACAGCAAGCTTGATCCCCGTGCTCGTAAGTGTATATTTGTTGGTTATGCGGAATTCCAAAAAGGTTATCGTTGTTATGATCCTATTACTGGCACCATGTACATGTCTCTTGATGTTGCGTTTCGCAAATCTGAGCCTTATTATTCAGGGAGAGATTCAAGTCTTCCTTTCAGGGGGAGAGAGATTGTGAAGGAAATCCTCGGGATTTATTTGCATTTGAAGAATTCGAAGACTTAGAGGTTTTGGAGAAAAAATTTGGAGTTGGAGTTGAAAACGACATGGACGATGAGGACGTAGATGGTGAGGCAAGGAATGGAAAAGAATCTGGAGAATTGGTAGAATTGGGCGTTGGACCAGTTCATGGAAAAGGAGAAAGTGACTTGACCATAGGGCCCTCAGATGGAGGTGGTGACCTGACCATGAGGTCCTCAAGTGAAGTTGGTGGAGATACACAAGTGGTGGACTCGTGGGGCCCTTAGATGGGTAGTTTATTGACTTCACAAGCCGACGGCTTGGCTCCAGTAGGTTATTTGGCTCCAGCCGACCACGTGACAAGCTAGATAATGGTGATGATGGAAGCCAATGTTATGATTTGTCAGAGAGGACAGAAGCAGCACACCGAAATATCACTGTGCAGCCTCAAAGTGGCATTGACTTGTCAAACAGAGATACATTAATTGACACGCAACTTGAGGGTGACAGAGAGACATTAATGCATCCTGGAAAATATGGAACATCAGAAAGTAATGAATTACTCGTTAATCAGCCCGGCTGTGGTGCACCCGATAAACAGAATATTCAGAGCCCTCATTTATCAGAGTTCTTCCCCGCTCTACATCGTCAACTAAGAATCAGCTGCGAGTGTCCTGTCTCAGGTACCTCTAATTTCAAACGAATTATCTGGGATAGGTAATATTGAGTCTAGGAAATCACAGAGGGCTACCAAGGGTATTTCTAAGAAACAATATGAACCAGACATCAAAACCAAAGCTAAGTATCCTATAGCTAATTACATGTCTAACCATAGGTTGTCTGTGTCACATGCACTTCTTGTTGATCAATTATCCACTGTATCTATTCCTAGTAGTGTACAGGATGCTTTGGCAGACCCTAAGTGGACTCAAGCAATGAATGAAGAACTAGAGGCTTTGCAGAAAAACTCGACTTGGGATTTGATGAATATGCCTGCTGGAAAGAAGACTGTTGGATGCGATGGGTGTTTATAGTAAAACTTAAAGCTAATGGGAGCATTGACAGGTACAAAGCCAGATTAGTTGACAAAGGTTACACTCAGCGCTATGGAATTGATTATGAAGAAACGTTTGCCCCTGTAGCAAAAATCAATACCATTCGAATCTTGATTTCACTTGCAGCAACTAAAGATTGGCCTCTACGTCAGTTTGATGAAGAATGCTTTCCTCAATGGTAACTTGGAGGAAGAAGTATATATGGACATGTCGCCAGGAGTCAAAAATTTGCCTTACGATACTGGCAAGGTTTGTAAGTTGAAGAAATCTCTTTATGGTTTGAAGTAGTCTCCGAGAGCTTGGTTTGGGAGGTTCTCCAAGTCCATGAGGACGTTTGGATATAAACAAAGCAACTCGGATTACACTTTGTTCATCAAGCGTAGTCAGGGTAAGATTACCGCTCTGATAGTATATGTTGATGATATGATTGTCACAGGGGATGACTTAAAAGAGATGGAGGCTCTACAGAAATATCTTTCTAAGGAGTTCGAGATGAAGGATCTTGGGCAATTAAAGTACTTTCTTGGAATTGAAGTTGCAAGGTCCAAGAAGGGGATTTCATTGTCCCAACGAAAGTATGTACTTGATTTGTTAGATGAAACCGGGATGCTTGATTGCAATCCTATTGAGACACCAATTGAGAAGAACCCACCTTGCCATCTGTCTGGATCAAGTTCCAACTGATAAAGGAAGGTATCAACGTCTAGTAGGGAGACTTATTTATCTTTCTCATACTAGACCTGATATTGCTTATGCCGTGAGTGTGGTTAGTCAGTTTATGCATTGTCCTAGTGAAGAGCATATGAATGCAGTGTATCGTATTTTGAGATATCTTAAGATGGCACCTGGAAGAGGTTTGTTGTTTGAAAAAAAGGGTGAATTGGAAGTTGTAGGGTACACGGATGCAGATTGGGCTGGTGATAAGACAGATAGACGGTCTACATATGGGTATTTTACATTTGTTGGAGGAAACTTGGTGACTTGGCGCAGCAAGAAACAAAAGGTTGTTGCTAGGTCAAGTGCTGAAGCTGAGTTTCAAGGTATGGCACATGGAGTATGTGAGATGTTGTGGATTCGTAATGTGTTGAAAGATTTGGGTGTTAAACTCAAGAAACCTATGGATTTGCATTGTGATAGCACATCTGCTATTGAAATTGCTCACAATCCTGTTCAGCATGACCGGACTAAGCATGTAGAAGTACATCGACATTTCATTAAGGAAAATCTGGATAGGAAAATTATTCGTTTTCCTTTTGTGCATACAGAAGATCAATTAGCAGATGTTCTTACAAAAAGAGTGTCAAGGAAAGTGTTTGACAACTCGATTGACAAGTTGGGCATGATTGACATCTATGCACCAACTTGAGGGGGAGTGTAGAATATTCTGTAAATATTTACTTTCCTTGTACGTATAGATTACGTCTCTCTGTATAGTTGTAGGAGTTTGTTTCCTATTAGGATTACTCTTGTATCACTTTATAAACCCTATTCTTTGGAGGTGAATAATATCGAAGTATTCCAAAAACACATTGAATTCTTATTTTCTACTTCCCAACCATTACCAATAAAGCCTATCATGACAGAGAATAGGGATGGTAAAAGATCCTTATTAGATGGAAATTCTACAAGAGATATTACATGAAGAGGATCAAGTTACTCCTAGGCTGATTACAGTTTGGTGGAGGATATTATGGCTGCAATGAATAATGATTTATATAGACCAAAGAAATGGTGCTGGAGATATGAAACTAACTACTGGGATTTTGGAGCTTGTACCCATCAAACCTAAGTAGGAAGAGGATGATGTTTAGTTGAGGATATGAACAGATGCATTAAGGATGATGAGGTCAGCGTCTCAACATTCGAAAGCTGCCACTAATGTCTTTGTAAGAGGTGACCACTGTTCTGCTCAACAACACTCAATCAAGGCTAGAGAAGAATGGTTAGTTGCTGAAAGCCTCAATAAAGGGCAGTTAAGGAAACCTTAAGTATCAGGAATTACAAAAATGATGTTTGAAAATTAGATTTTCATATTCTTCATACATCAGAAACAATTCGTGCATTTCAAGAACACATGGAGAAAAGTTGGATCAACTACATCATCAAGACAAAGATCAACATTCTTACAAGCCATAATAGGTTCACAAATTGTCTCGATCTTGTGTACATGCATGCATATATATATATATATATATATGATTTTCATATATATAACAAAGTCATCAATGTTGAAGAATCCAAAGTAGTTGGATATATGATAAGCAGTGGCAAAAAAGTACTCAGCAAGGCAGCAAGAAGTATGGTTAATGAGATTAAGGAGTATGTTACAGGAGAGGAGGTTGGGACTATACATGTTTATGGAATGGCTGATTATAGAAATATAGCAGCAGGTGGTTCAGAAATAGATGCAGACTTATCACAAGTAGCTAATGAAATGGATAAGTGATTTATCTATCAAGACAGCAATATATCAGTTTCAGATTAGGATTGCAGAAGTATATCAATCCTAGACAATGGAGAAAAATCCAAGTGTGCAGCACAATGTGATTCAATTATGGTAATGTCATTACTGGCACAAATGCACAAAATAAGCAGATTGCAGGTGGTACAGTGTCAATACAAACCATAGAAATTGCAAAAGCATCACAAGCTATAATATTGAGAAAATCCTTAAGAGCAAGAAAACCAGCCACATCAGATGATAATTACATGTGTCTGATCGTCATGGTGACTGATTTAGAAGAAAAGAATTATCTTATTCCAGTTATAGAAGCAATGCAGTCTATGCATAATGAAAAATGCAGAAATTTAAATGCTGCAGCTTGAAGATTTTATAGAAGATGATCACTAAGAACAGTGGGAGAAACTTCATTTTTTTTATCCTATATGTTGATGATCATATATATTATCTTCTAGCAGCAATATTTGTTTGTTGAAGGAAACAAAAGGAGAGTCAACAATTTCCAAGGGAGATGAGTCTCATAAAGATTAGTACCCCAAGAATGCATTACCGAAAAAAAGCATGGAAAATATGTCCTATACAAGGTTTGTTGGATGTTCATCATTCTTAATTACTTATCATGGTATAGAGTGGTCTTCATTGTTCTGTAGTAAATTGGTCAGTAAAGTTCATCTAAATTTATGCAATTTCACCTAATTGTCTTCTGCATACTCAAGTTGTACAAATTCAGTTGGCTATCAATGAATAGCAAATCTTGCAGATTGACAATATTAAGTAGTGTGAAATATTATTTGGTTGCCAATTCTATTAATTTAGAAATTTTGGTAGGACTTCAAGCATACATGTGATTAAACGCATTTATAACACAAGTATGATTATACTGCTATGGGTCAATTCATGTGATTATAGTCTATTAGAAGGTGATCTTGGAACACTGGTGTCTATCCTCATTCACCATGTTGTTCTTAGGTTTCTTGAAGCAGGCATAATTGACAGAATTATTAATCAATTGAATTTGAATCACTTAAGTGTTTAAACTCACAGTGCACACTTTAGTAGCTCAATTTATATGTATATAATGTATGATTGTCAGATATGATTTTGAGGCAATGTCAAGTTCAGTGGGAGATTGTAAGCTATGACATGGCTTACATATGGAACTGGACATTGCTTAGAGTTCATACACTGATATGCAAGTGTACATTTATATTCATATAAATATGGAATTTGATCAGAGTTTAAACAATAGGTGTATAAGCTGTCAATTAATCTTGACTTATGGATAAACTTATATATTATTTTGAATTCAAAATAGAAATACAGTTTCTGAGCAGTTAAATAGGCAGTTAAGTAATGAAATCAGTTTCTTTATGGATGAAACTGATTTGCTGCATTGCTATATGTATATGTCAGATTGGTCCCTTTTGATGCACGAGTTGTTCTTGTTTTTAGTCCCATATACTAAGAGAAAATAAAGGTGAAATCAGGAGAAGGCTATCATAGATAGTGGGAGAGCATCGAGTAAGTTTTTGTGTTCATGTTTTTATGTTCTTGTTTTCTACAGATTCAGGATTGATAGGCTGTTTTCAATCCCAAGTTCAATTACACATTCTGGTAATTTGCAGTAATTCATATACATGTTTTGATCTAATATAGGTTTCAGTTTATGTGATTTAGATTGAATATACACAGTTTGATCTAACATCTTAATCAAATCTTATAATCATGATTTTGTATGCCGTTTTGTTGCATTACACTACCATATGGGATTAATTCCAATTGCCCAGACATTTAATCATCAATTTGATATCATTGTTTCAAATTGGTTATTGGGGTTTTTCTTCGTTTTTTTATATTTCAATTTCGTCTGCCATGTGTATGTGCTTCTGCAATTCATGGCTTCTCCTCTCTACTGGGTCTCTATTGGATATTGAGTTTTATTGGATAATCATGATTTGTTTTTATTTCCTATATTTCTAAACAATCGGTAGTGACCATAAATTGTAGTTTACATTTATTGATCAATATTGTTTCCTGCAGAGAAGATTTAGAATTTATTGGTTCAGGCAAGGCTGAAGAAAGAGGGAGTTTGGTGATTTTGTGTATCCAAATTCCAAACCAATATATATATATGTTAAAGGAAAAACATATTATGTGCCTTCGTCAAAGCGACTGACGGAGAGGGAATCAAGGAATCAGCTATTACCATCAATCAGCATAATTACTGATCAATCAGCATTTAATGTCATTATTGTAATTGATATTTCTGTTGTAATTATCTCCCTATATAAAGGGACTATGAAATGAAATGAGTAGACAATTCCAATCCTCATTTTACTTTTACACATTATCAGCACGCTCAAAACCAATAGCCAAAAGAAAAAGAAAAAACACTAGTTTTCTAGTTTCTTTCCATCGAGAAAAAAAAAAGAACCAAAACCTAGAAGAAAAAACTTTTTCTTCTCTGCCGCATCCCAAAGAAAAAAAAAAACCCCATGCCCACGGATCTTGATCTGGCGCGCCTTGCAACAGCCAGCGAGGCCTTGCGCATGTCCCAGCCCCGCGCTTGTACACGCCCAGAGCCGCATCCTCCACAACTCGCACGCATCTTCTGCAACTCGATCGCGGCCTCCCACTTGCAGATCCCAACTTGTAGCAGCAGGGCCTCCTATCCTTGTGGCAGCACCCTTGTAGCAACGCCTTCGACCCAGCCTTGCAGCAGCGCCTCCGACCCAGCCGTGTAGCAGCGCCTCCGATCCTTGTAGCAGCACCCTTGCAGCAGCACACTCACCCACGACCCGAGAAGCCTATGTGATGACCTGGATTTTCATTATGTAATTTTGGTAATTAATAATGGACCAGTTGTACGAATAATTGTTATTATGCTTTATTCGTAGGTTGTATGTGGAGTGGAATGATTTTCGAACGTATAAATATTTGAATTTCACAGTTTAGGGGGTCGTGTGAAGTTTGACTTTTTATATGTTGGGATTCTCGGAAAACTTCCTTCACAAAAGTTGTAGAGCGCGTCGATACGAGTTCGTGGACATGCGGACCGCGTAAATCGGAGTTCGTATGAGGAAGTTATGGCTATCGGAAGAAGTTTCCGTTTTAGTATATAAAGGAAAAATCAGAAAATATATTCATTTCCTCATTTTCCTTTTTCGGAAGCCGCATACCCTCTCTCTCTTCTCTCTCGTCCGCTCCCTCAGTATCGAAGTTTTCCGCCTGACCCGACCCGAACCCGGCCGATCCGACCCGACTTTTCCGGCCAACTGCAGCGGTCTCCGGCCGTGAAACTTGGCCAGCAGAGTCGTCTCCTCCGTCTGGTCGTCCCTCTGGTGTTCTCTTACGGTGATTCTCCGTCTCGGTGGCAGTTCAAGGCGGTGCAGACTGGAGAAATCGGACCCGACCGGAAAACACAGTTCCGACGTCGGCGCGGCTTCGATTTTCTTGGGTTGAGTTCAGAACAAGCTCCCTGGTCGATCCTTGGTGTTTGTTTCGACCGGTTTACGTGAAAATTCGATCAACTCGGATTGGATCACTGTTCACGGCTTGTGAGGTAGTTTTCGATCCCTTAAGCTTGTTTTCTGACTTCGATCCAGTTATGAAAGTTCACAAGCATGCTTAGATGAAGCTTTTTGATGTTGGGAGTTTTGTGAGATTTTGAGTTTTGGCCGGCAGCGGTGCGCCACCGTCTGTGGCGGCGTTCCTGCGGTGTTCCGGCCATGTAAGGGACTGTTTCTGGTATTATATGTCTTCTACTCGTCGATACGAGCGTTTCGATATATAATATGCAAATTTTGGAGTTCGTATGGATTTGTTATGATTTTTGCCGTTTCATATCGGTGAATTTATTCGATCCGTGAAGATACGAGCGTTCGATTGACTTGTGGTTTGGTCACATCGATCGTGGACGTATTCCGAAGGCTTTGGGAGGTCTCGGATGTGGTTTTGCCTCGATTGGCACCACTTTGGGGATTTTAGTTCAAAAACAGGGGTTTCGAACTTAAATCAAATGTGAATCATTACTAAGTTGGAACCATATGTGATTAGGTACTTGACGAAGTATTCAGACGAGTGGTTGGTGATAGTTTTGGTTCGGTTCTGTATTGAAGACGCAGCAGGAGTTCAAGGTGAGTAAATCTCACAAGGATCTTTATGAACAGAAGTACCATTATTGTTTTGGCGTTAATTATTTAACTGCAAACTATAGTTGGTATTAGTAGGCATTCCTGAGCGAATGACTACATATATATATTTAGATGAAATATATATATCCTTGTGAATGATTGTGATGAATAATAATATGCATGATGTGTCATATTATTGTTAAATGCGACTTTTCAGGAAACGATTATAGAAAAAGATGTTTTCTATTGTTTGAAAAGTATTGGATTGATATTACATTTTGAGTTAAGCGTGACTCATTTTAGATGTATTGGTCTTTGTACCAAGGGTCACAGATGGTGAGCAAGGATTAGGAAAGCCGAAGCTAGGTGCTTGTAACGTTTTTAGGTCAGATGCGACTTACTTAACGTTGACCTTAAGACCAGATAGGGTCTAAGAAGATCTTACGTCACAGATGGTGATAGATCACAGATAGTGACAGGTTGCAGACGGTAACCTTGATGTTTGATTTCGTGACCAGATGAGGTCTGAAGATCATGCGTCACAGATGGTGAGCAGAGATAAGGGAAGCCGAAATTAGATAGTTGTAACGTTTTTAGGTCAGATGTGACTTACTTAACGTTGACCTTAAGACCAGATAGGGTCTAAGAAGATCTTACGTCACAGATGGTGATAAATCATAGATAGTAACAGGTTGCAGACGGTAACCTTGATGTTTGACATCATGACCAGATGGGGTCTGAAGATCATGAGTCACAGATGGTGATAAATGGTTGAGCTGAGACCAGATGGGGTCTAAAGATTATAGGTCACAGATCGTGACAGGTTGCAGATGGCGACCTTGATGTTGATTTCCTGACTAGACGGAGTCTGAAATCATATGTCACAGATGGTGATAGATCACAGATGGTGATACATCACAGATGGTGATCAAGACAGGAAGTAGGTAATCACGTCCTTGGTAGGACGAGTGATTACAATTTCAATAGAGTTCTAGTTTATCTGCCATGATAGCTTATGGGAGTAACGGTCGAGGTTGCTTGAGACTCATAGGTATGCAGCTTAAAGGAGAGTTCAGATGGCATTCTTCTTTAATTGTCTAGATGAGACTTGAATTGCTACTTGATGGTTAAGTTAGCAAATAGGACATGGTCATAGCGGTGACTCATGTTGTCCTTTCTGTGGAAAGGATATGAATGTTAGAAGGATTCATGGCTGCATGTTTCCTTAAGTGATGTGAGTTGTTGATTGAATGTTCATGAGTTACTCATACGAGCTTGAAGAAGCTTACCGGGTTTGTTGTTTGGCAACCCCGGTGCCCATTGTGAATGGTGTAGGGCTAATCCTGCAGGTCAGGAAATCGTGGCTGAAGCTGAAGGAGCTTGTTGGCAGCAGAACGGGTAGGAAGCAATTTTTGTTGGCTTTGCCAATATATGACTTCCGCTATGCAGTAAGCTCTGAGGAGCATTTACGTTTTATTGTGATGACAATTAAATTCGTAAATTTGTATAATATATAACTCTGTGGAGCGAGTGTATGTTATCTTGGATGATTCAGTGTATCAGTAAGTACTTGTTTTAAGGGAAAGATGTTCCAGGTATTTGTATTGATGACTGAATATTCACGCATGTATAATTATGGGATTATATATATCGATTTTTATTGTTGTAAAAATCAGGGGCGTGACAGCCTAGGTCAATTTCGACCTACCAAACCCAACTGCAAACCAGACGGAGGAGGAAGAAGAAGAAAAAAAAAGAGTTGTCCGGCCCAACAACCAAAAAAAAAAAACAGCAGGCCCTGCGGCCCAGAGAAAAAAAATCAAAAGAGAAGGGCTCAAGAACAAACGGCCCAGAAAGAAAAAAATAGAAAAAAAAAAACCAAAGAAAAAAAAAAGCAGAAACAAGGCCTGCAGCCCAGAAAAGAAAAAAAAAGCAGGCCAAGAAAAAGAAAGGAAAAAAACACCCCGTGGCCCACTGTTGAAAAGAGAGAGGAAGCGGCCTAGTTTTTTCAAGCTAAAAAAAAAAACATCGCTACGCACGCTTGCATCAACATGCGCGTGCGCTAGGATTGTTTTATTTTCTCCAAACCAAATATGTTATCTTTTATTTATTTTACCCAATTTCAACTTAAAAATTGCCCACTTGCCCCACTAACAGTTTTTTAACCCCATTTACCCAAAACACTCTAAGGGATTATTTCCCTAATACCCAATTAATTCTTTTTTATTTTATTTTTGGGACACTTTTGCCCTCTCCTTCTTTGTCACTTAGAGAGAGAAGTGATAGGAGACCTTGCCGGACTCCGGTGACTAGTGGCCTGCAGCGGACTCCGGTGACCGTTGACAGGACTCCTGCGACCGGTGTCCGGAATCAAGCGAACGGTCACCGGAATTGGTGACCGGATTCTGGGATCTGATTTTATTACCCCCCAATAATACCTAGTAATCATATCCCCAATAATACCTAGTAATCATATTATTGCCCATCAATAATCATATTATTGCCCCCCAATAAACTTGTTAGTGGGGATTAATAATTAGTGAAAAATGAAGATGTTTTGAATTTTGAAAGATTTCGGAGGTTTATCTAAATAAATAATTTTATTATTGCCCCCCAATAATCTTATTATTGCCCCTCAGTAATCTTATTATTGCCCTCCAATACTCATATTATTACCCTCCAATAATCATATTATTGCCTTTCAATAATCATATTATTGCCCTCAAGTGAACCAAAATGAATACACTACAGACACAATTGATCAATTTATGTGTTCAATTGTAAACGTTCACTTTTTTGTCTTTTTTTTCCTTCCCCATTCTCGGAGCTCTTCCCATCGAAATCAGAAAAAAAAAAAACCATCAGAATTTTTCTCCGGCCACCCACGCTTCCCCTGTGGACACCCATGCTCGTCCAGCCCGATTCCGGCACGATTTTGACGGGACCGCCTTCCTCTTCTCCAGTCGCTCACCTGCAGCCCATCTCTGACCGGTCTCAGTTTGGTGAGGTTCCGGCACCGCAGCGGGATGGGAGCTTCAGATCGGTGATTGAGGGTGGTCGGCACCAGATCTGTGATTGGCACCAGAATTGTGTTCGGCGATTGACGGTGGGCTTGAGGTCGACGAAGATGGGGCTTGGGATGTGCTAGCCGGCGCCGGGCTCGAGGTCGACGAAGAAGGTGTTGAAGGCATGGTCGCCACTGTAGGCTGGAGAGAGAGAGAGAGAGAGAGAGAGAGAGAGAGAGAGAGAGAGAGAGAGAAGAGAGAGAGAGAGAAGACTGAGAGGAGAGAGATTTGTGAGTTTCAATTTGATTAATAGGGGCAAAACTGTTAGTAGATGTTGAATTGGGTAAATGGGGTTAGAAAACTCTTAGTGGAGCAAGTGGGCAATTTTTAAGCTGAAATTAGGTAAGTAGTCATGGCCCCTTATTTATTTAATTTCATACTATGGTATAATTAATTGTTCATAATTAGAACTTTTGAGCATGTTTAATTAGATAATATTGATTTTTTTTAAGCATGCCTTGTTATTTATGTTTTATATAATTATCTTTAAGCATGATTATATATATTTTGTTATTTATGAAATTTTAAGCATATTTTGTGATTTTTATTTACGCTTATATAATTATTCCTAAGTATGTCTTTATATTATGCTATTGTTTATATTTTATTTTTACTCATGATATGTAGCATATATTTTGTTGTATATTTGTGCAATTTGAGCATGCCATGTAGTTTATTTTTATATATGCTATGTTTAAATGTGCTATGGTTATTTTTAGAATGCAACATATATATACAATCCGCTTTGCCATGATAATGAAAATTCATGCGCATTATACACACACACACACACACTTACTGTGATAAAGTATTTTCACATAGCATCGAAAAAAAATGTGACCATTACGAATCTTGGTCTTGAAATCTAATTCATTTGTTTGGAAAATAATTCACTTGGACGTCTTTATGATTGCATAATTTATATCTTCCCTCTTGTTTATGTAGATGGCTAATCCAACTCAACCTGAATTTGACATATTGGACTCATAAGGACTTGAGTACCATCGTTAGGTTTCCGATGTAGAAACTGCCTTTGTGGCAAAAGACTACACTGCGACCATTACCGACCCCAAAGATTATGAACTATCTAATAAGATGAAAACAAATGTCTTAATGTTTTTAAGGCGACTTATTGATCCTAGCCTATGCTGGGAGTACCTTCAGTTGAAGACACCCAAAGAATTGTGGGATGCCCTTAAGGGACGTTTTGGAAACATTCATGACTCTTTGCTCCCAGAAATGGCCGTTCAGTGGAATGAAATCCGCTTGCTTGACTACAAAAGGGTCAATGACTTCAACAAGGACATGTTGCGCTTAAAGGCACGTCTCAATTTCTGTGGAAGGGAAATCACAGAATATGATATGATCTACAAGATTCTTTCCACCTTTCCTACTTCAGCGCTTATACTAGTGAACCAGTATAGGCTGGAGTATGACAATAAAAGAATTACAACCTTCAATAAGTTGATTAGCCTACTGCAAGTGGCTGAGAGACATAATGAGATTCTCTTGAACAACAATGCCAGGCCCACTGGGACAAAGAAAATTCCCGAGGATAATTATGAAAAAATGAAAGGTGGAAAAAACTCCAATGTAAAGGGGTTTAGACGTGTTGATCCCTACCCACGTGGCAATAATGCACCACGTGGAAAGGGACATGGGGGTCATGGAAACAAGCTGCGAAGGCAGGGCACCTATGAACCCTTCAGTCAAACAGGATAGCGTTGGTAATGAACCATGCTATAGGTGTGGAGTCATTGGGCATTGGTACATGAACTGCCAAGCAAGCAACATAGTTGCAGCCAATTACAAGAGGTATAAGGAGTCTAAAGAACAAGAGGCTCAGTATATGGAAGAAGGAAGCCATGACCTAGACGTCAACCTCACAATTGCAGACTTCAATGGCAACGAGGAACTAGCTCAGTCAATGGATGCTCTCAATCTTGACTGATCTGCTTTATTTATTTTATTTTCCAAAAACAGATGTGAAGGCATAATGCCTCATTTTTAATTAGACTATTGCTTGGTCTTAAAGTTTCTTTCAATAATGGTTTGATGAATTAGAACAAGACCTTGATTTGATTATCGTTGGCTTATTAATAAATTTTGAATTTTATTTTGAAACATTGAATTTATTCAAATTTATTTACCCAAAATAGAAATACTCTAAAGAATATGAGATATCTTTAATGTCACAAATGCTCTGTATGCACCAAGAGCTAATCGAACCTTGTTAAGTTTCAAAGATATGTGTGCCAACGGTTATCATGTAAAAACACACTGTGAGAATGGAACTGAATACCTTTATATTACCTCTAATAAATGTGGAAGGAAACGTATTTTAGAGAAACTTATGAGTCAATCTAGTGGAATGTACCTCACTACGATTCGGATCATTGAATCCTATACTGTCACCAACAATGAAATGTGGGACAATGACTCATACAGGCTTTGGCATGACCGCGTAGGGCACCCCGCTCATGACATGATGATTCGTATTTTAAAGAAATCACATGGACATCCCTTCTTTCAAGTGAAAAAAAAAAAAGAAAAAAAAAAGAAGGATTAATTCGAGATTACCCCCTTCAACTTTGGGCAATCTTCATTTTAGTCCCTGTTATTTTAATTTCATCAGCTGTACTCCTGTGCTTCCAAAATTAATCAATAGTGTCCAATTTTGTTAATTTCATCCAAAGATTCTGTCAACTGATGACGTGGCGGGAAGGAGGATGCAGAAACGGGCCCACAAGAAGGGCTAAAATGGACAGTTTATATTTTTTTACCAACAAAAGTAAAAAAAAAAAATCCTACTATTCAAATACAACTGAACTTTTTTCCCTCAAAAAAGCTTCATCTATTACATAATCAAATTAAACTGGGCATATGAACACTGCACTATTGTAATAACCAAAGATAGAGTTTAAAAAGCTGTAAAATGACACAACGTGCCTATCATTAATAATAGGAGTAATACTGACATTGTCACAAGGTTGCACAAAATAATGCAACATTTCATCAATCAATATAAAATAACCTGGCTTGCTAATCGCAGCCTCCTAGGTCTATTTTCATGCCTCCTTTCCAGCTCTAATCCTCTGTGATGATCTTGTTGGTGTTGAAGACTTTGCAGAGGTAGAAGCTTTACTGTTTGCTCTAGCAGCTTGTGTAGTGGTTGAAGCAGTGCTCGACTTTGTTGCTGCTTTAGCAGTGGTTGTTTTTGCAGCAGCTTTTGCTACTGCCTGATGTGCATCCCTCTTCTTCTACAGTGAGACATTAAACCACAAATTAGAAACCTTGCATTTTCAGCAGCAACTACAATTTACAGAAACCACAATAACCAAAACATAGAATAATTCCAACACACAGTCCCAACAAATTACCTTCACCTTTTCTGCTTTCTGTATAACTTTGGCCCTAAGCTCATTCTTTGTCAGAGGAGGCTTTTTGGTACCCTTAGCCTACATTCAAAAGTACAGTTGTCAAATTACAGATATAACGCAAATTGAACAATAGAATGCAAACATATCCTGAACTTTAAATACCTTAGATTGATTAGTGGAGTCCTCTCCACTGTCTAGCTTCCTCTTTTTGCTTATCTTCTCCTTAGGTGGAAAGTGCCTATGACAGATCTTGACATTGTGCCCCAAAATCCCACATCTGTTGCACTTCAATGATTTCTGGACCCTTCCCAGCTTCGTTCCCTCAGTAGCTTTCTCTGAAGCATCCTTAATTCTCTTGGTTTTTGGCCTACCAGGCTGTCTGTTGTACTGAGGAGGAAGAATTGCAGTATCATTAGACCGTTCCCAAAGATCCATTCCATTTACAGGGCTGATGGTGTTTGAGTAAGTGGCCAAGTATGTCTTTGTCCAGTAGCAAGGATGTACATAATCCTCAGGTGTTTTCCTCATGAAGTGGATGGCAGATACAACATGTTTGTAAGGGATCCCACTCAAATCCCATCTCCTACAAGCACAACTCCTTCTCTCAATATCAACTATATATCTAGCTCCTCCAATACTTTCCACTTTGATTTTTGGGCTACCTGAACCATATGGAATGCAGTCTGTGGCAGATTTCACTTTGTTCTTCTCCAGTATTTCTCTTGGTTTGGGGCAGATTGGATCTTTAACCTTCATCATCTTGTCCCTCCTAATATGAATCCTCTTCATCAACTTGATCCTTATTTCCTCAAACATGCTGATAACATGTTTGATTCTTGCAAGCAGTATGAAGGCATTAAAGCTTTCACTGAGGTTGTTGAGTAGAATGTCACATTTAAGCACTGTGTTGAAATGTGACCTAGACCAGTGCTTTGCTGGTCTTTCAGGCTCTACAAAACACACAACATTGGTAGTTAATGTAAGCCAAAAATTCAATGACAAGAATATAAAGTGAAGTGAAGTGATAATAAAGAAAGCATTACAAACCTGTTAGATAGTTATAAGCCCTTGGCTCCATTTGGTTCATTAGGACCATTTCCTTGGTAAAGTAAGCCATTGTGGTTGACTTAGCAATAGCCCATAGTTGGTCCTTCAATGCTTTCCCTGGAAACTTCTTGTTGAAATTGGTCCATAAATGCCTAACACAGAACATGTGCTCTACACTTGGCAAAACCACCTCAAATGCTGGTAGCAGGCCCTTTTGCTTATCAGATATAAAGGTCCACCCAGCTCCATCACTCTTAATGTCCAAGTCATTAGCCAACAACTCTAGAAACCATATCCAACTATCCTTACACTCCTGCTCCACCATTGCATAACCCACTACCCAAGTACTATTGTTAGCATCCACCCCAACAGCTGACAAAAGCTGGCCTCCATAAGGACTCTTCAGATGACAACCATCTAGTCCTATCAATGACCTATAGCCTGCTTTAAATCCCATCTTCAGTGCACCAAGACACACATACATCCTCTTGAAAAATGGTTGCTGGCCAGGGTTGTTGAAGTCGCACTTGATGTCCACAGTCGTGTTTGGATCAACCCTCTTCAACTCTACTGCGTAGTCCTTGACCCTGGAATACTGCTCTGCATGTGAGCGCTCAAGTATACTCAATGCAGCCTTCTTGCTTCTATATGCTTGTTGAATTGAGACTCTTTCCTGCACTTTTGCTGACATAGTTTGGGCTAGAGAATCTGTGGCACAAAAATGGGAGAAGGCATTAGTTGTAAATAAAGCTTAGTAAGTCATGGCATTGAAATAAATTGATCAGTCTTGGAGAAATAACCTGTAGACCGATCAGGGTTGAGCTTTATTTGATCAATAAACTTTTCAGTCAGATAAGGGGTCCTAACCATGCTATTATCTAGCACTCTTGCACAGTTGTGTTCAACATTATATGTCTTGGTCATTAGAGTGTCTTCATGCTACATCTTAGAGGCATACAACTCGAAAGGGCAGTTTTCTGCTTTACAAATCACCCTCACTCTTACTCTATCACTCTTCACAAACATAGCCTCCCAACCTTTTTGTATTGCCTTTTCTCTTACAGCAGCCCTCAGTATCTTAGCAGATGCAAACCTCATACCCTTACAAAACTGAGGGTTCCCCATGTCTGTCTTGGGGTTGAACTCTGGAAACCTTTGCATATCATCTCCCTCATTATTTGAATTTGCTTCATGTCCAATCCCCTCTTCATCAGAATCCAGAGCCCCATACATTGGCTCATTATCTTCAACCTCTATGTACTCATCTATATCAACACTTGTTCCAACACTAGCTTGCTTTTTCTTCTTTCCCTTCCTTTTTGCAGCACGTGTTCCTACAGATGCAGTAGCTTCCTCATGATTCTTAACAGTCTCTTCATTCTCTTCACATTCCACATAATCCAACCAGTCATCATCAACACCATAGTTAGCATAGTCTTCATCATCCCTACATGGTTCATAGTATGCATCCTCACTAGCATCATCTTCATTGATCATAGGCTCCATGTAACACCTTGCATCACTGACATCTATGTCTACTAAGTCTTCAAACATCTCAACTTTATAATCTTCTTGGTCTTGCTCAAAATCAACTTTCTGTTTACCTTTGTCTTTCCTGTCACACACTGGAGCCTTGCTTGCTTGAGTTGGAACCTCTTCTTCCACCTCTCTAATCACAATTCCCACTGCCTTTTTTTTGTTTGCACATACTTTAACCCTTCTCCCTAACTTTGGATCTCCTTTCAAAACTTCAGGCTTCTTTTTTGGTGAATCTGGAAACTCTTCGATCTTTACAGAGCACTTCCTCCTTGGTGAATCATGAAGTTCTTCAATCAACACCCCTAATGAACCAGCTTGACTATACCCCCATGCAATTGGTTCATTATCAAACATCTCTACATCTGTATCAGATTGGTAGTCATCATGAAGATCTAAATTATCTAAGTAGATAATTACCAACCTGATTTGAGGTACACAACAACACATTTGTATGGCATCAAAGTCTGTAGAAAGCTTGGTCAGAGCATCATCTTCACTCCCTATTGAATACCAGTAGTCCATCCTCTTTCCAGCATACGCAGGGTCTACCCCTCTCACCATAGAATCCACCTCAATTAGGGACATCTTGTCCTTGTCCACATTATCATAGTAGCTGATCTTTCCTCATACATATTTATTCTCCCTAATAATTCCACCATGGTACATCTTGACTGTGAATAACTCAGGCTGCACTGCAGGACAAACATAAATCGACAGTTAGCATCCTTATCCAAACTTTAACCCTACAACACTAAAAGCCATTTATTCCGTAAACAACAACAAAAATATAGGGGCTAAATACTGTTTAGTCCTTGAACTTTTACCTAAAAAACACTTCCGTCCTTCGCCTTGTAATTTCACACGTTTAGTCCTTGTACTCTTCAATTTTGTCCAATAGGTCCATTTCGTTACTCTCCATTCAAAATCTCTGTTACTCTCCGTCAAAATGTCTGTTTTACCCTCATTTTTTTCTTTTTTACATTTATTCTTTTTTCTTTATTGTTTTTTTTTTTTTTCACTTACTCGATCAGTTGGACCTCTCTCAAGTCTCAACCCCTCAAATAGTCAAATCTCTCTCCTCTGAAACCTCGCCGCCCCAAACTCTGAACCACCATGGGCAACAAGGAGGTGAAATGAAGCTGGACCACATGGTGGAGCTGCTGTTTGGAGCTCCGATCAAACCCGAAACTGAGGCCGAAGAGAAGATGATTCGACCTAGGAAAACATCTTCACCTTTGAAAGTAACTAGGAGGTGAAAGTAACCGGAACATCCCCCTTCAACTCGGAGTCCTCACCGGCCCAAACGAACACCAGATTTAGTATCGCCCCACTCTGCTCGTCTTTGAATCTACACAATCACAATTTCACAAACCCAATTTTAAAATTAGATCAGAATAGAAAAATAAGCACCACGACCATATTAGTTTGAGGATCTCATCTATGACAAACAAATACTCGTCGACTTGTTCGGCGACTCTTCCCAAGGCACCGCGCTCCTCATTAAGTTGTGATTCGCCTCCCACCAGAAAATCACCTTCTCTGCTGCCTCAAATTGGTCGTCTTCCACTTTCGATTCGTCGTTGATCATACTCATCAAATTCGACAGCCGGTTATCAAAGATGGAGAAGATCTAATAGCTTACTTGTCAAATTCAACAACCCAGGCTCTTCACGATATGATGTGCTAGAGCGAGCACCTGATTCTCGCCTCCTCCACCTCCCGCGGCGGCCGCTATACTTGTCACCGTCGTCGTCATGAAAGGCTGAACAAAGACGGTGGTGGGGATTCGACCCTGGGCTTCTGCTGAACTCTCTGGGGATAGCTTGAATGGTGTGGTAGAAAGAAGCTTGGAATTGGGAGAGAGGGGTGTGAGGTGGAGCGAGGGTTTCAATCTGGGCATAGAGGACAACAAGAAGAGAGATGAGGAAGAAGAGGGCACGATATTGAGTCAGTGAAGGAGGAGGAAGAAAAGATAAACAGAGAATATATATATATATATATATTTTTTTTTAAAAAAAAAGTTTTGAGGGTATAATAGTCATTTCAGTGGAGAAGGGATTGACAGGTCAGACATTTAACAGAGATTTTGAACGGAGAGTAACGGAATCAACCTATTGGTCCAAAATTGAAGAGTACAAGGACTAAACGTGTGAAATTAGAAGGCGAAGGACTGAAGTGTTTTTTAGGTTAAAGTTCAATGACTAAATAGTATTTAGCCCAAAATATAGTCCTTTTGGACCACAATAACACATCTTTGACAGATAGAATATTAAATAGAACAAGACACAAACGGTAGTATTTTATCTTTGACAGATAGAATATTAAATATAACAAGACACTACAACATAAAGTCTTTTTAGCGACCAAATTTTTTGCGAGGAATTTATTTTCCTCAATAAATGTCACCTTTTACGAGGAATATTTCGGTTCCTCGCTAAATGTTATTAGATTAGATTTTCTACGAGGAATATATTTTCCTCACTATATATCATTTCCATGATAAATATTTCAATTCATCACTAAAGGTGACAATAAGTTGGTCTCCCAAAGCTTCATGTTATTAGTGAGGAAGTATGAAACTTGGGTGACGAATTTTTTCATCGCGAAAAACGACATTCAATGAGGAAATAACTATTTCGTCGTTATTATTTTGGCGGAAAATTGTGTATGACCCGCCAATTCAATGGCAACAAAAGTATGGTTTCCTCGCTAAAAGTTCATGTTCAACGAGGAATTATTTCCTCGTCAAAATAAGCAATTAGCGAGGAAATAACATTATCCTTGTAATTAGTTTGGCGGAAAATTGTGTAAGACCCGCCAAATTCAACGCCGACAAAAGTATGGTTTCCTTGCTAAAAGTCTATGTACTATGAGGAACTATTTCCTTGTCAAAAGAAGCCATTAGTGAGGAAAGACCACTTTCCTCATTATTAGTTTGGCGGAAAATTTTGTAGGACCCGCCAAATTCAACTGCGACAAAAGAGTTTCCTCGCTAAAAGTTTATATTCTACGAGGGCTTCTTTTGACGAGGAAATAACGCTTTCCGCATTATTAGTTTTGTAGAAAATTGTGTAAGTCTCGCGAAATTCAATGGCGACAAATATCAATATTTCCTCGCTAAAAGTTTGTATTTTACGAAGAACCATTTCCTCATGAAAAAAAAATTATTAGCGAGAAAATAACGATTTCGTCATTATTAGTTTGGCGTAAAATTCTGTGAGACCCGCCAAATTTAATAGCGGCGAATTTGAGCATTCCTCGCTAAAAGTCTCATTTGAGCGATGAATGATTTCCTCACCCTTGATACATTTAGCGAGGATCTAATTATTTTGTTGTTGTAGGTTTTGAAGGGAAAAAAATGGGCGATATGAAAAAAGAAAACAGTGGGAAATCCATTTTTTTGGCTGGCACTAAAGAAAAAGCATAGAATCTCGATTAAAATATATATATATATATCTATACTATTATTAAGAGAAGAGGCTTTGTTAGCCAAAATTGAAAATTTTGACAGATTTAACCCTGAAAGATTAAAAAACTTTGACAACAAATTAAATCACAAGGGTAAATAGGACAATTATAAAATAGATTTTATTAAGAAAATTGAAAAGAAATTATCCCACAACCTCCCATTTTCTCTCACACTATTTTCTTTCTGCAATAACTACCCACTAAATCTATTTTCTGTTGCAGATAACTTTTTTTTTTTACAATTAAAATTTTTCTTACACATGCAGAGCATGTGATTGCAGACTAGTATATATATAAGAGAATTAGGACTAAAAAATCCTAGCTACCATTTATTCTGAATTTTTTATCTCAAATATAAAAATAATTTTTTTAACATAATTTTTTTTTTTTTTTGCTGCAATCAATATAGAATCGTACAAACTTACCCTGCAGTGCAACAATAGACTCAAATGATAAACGTTAGTTTCAATTAAAAAGAAAGGTTGCAAAAACAAGTGAAAAGAAAACTCACAAAAGAAAAAAGCCAAAAAAAAGGAAACAAAGAAAGGAAAAAAAAAAAGAAGCTGGCGAATTCACAAAAGGGACCTCATACTGAACATGGCCGTCAAAGTAGACCCAATAGCTTCCGCCAAAAAAGAAAAAAAAAAGTAGACCCAATAGCTTAACTAACTCCCTTAAAATAGTAAAATTTCTATGTTGTTGTAAATATTATTATCTATATGGCTGTCCACGTAAATACTCATTAGTTGTGTACTTTGATGTAAACCCTACCTCTATTTAAAGAAGGCTAATGAGACTGAATGAGAACACTTCTACTTCCTCCCTACTATTCTCTCTACTTTATATCACGTTATCAGCACGCTCTGCTATTATTTTTTGAAAACTCTATGATGATCTACGAGTTTATGGTGCAACGTTGTTGCTATTAACTATAACTTATGATCTATGAGTTTATTCATGATCTATATGCATATCGGTTTATTTCTTAAGGTGTCATCGATTCCTGCTTTATTTCATGAGTTTATTTCATGATCTATGATCTATGCTTTAATCTTATATATAATCATTACGGTGCCATCAATTCCTGCTTTATATACTGATATACATATGTTCTTTTTCTCATATGTGAGTATAATTGCTGAAAGTTTAGGTTGATCACTCAAATAGAATCATACCCGTTTTCCTTTCTAACAATCTCAATTTTTTTTTGTCAATAATCATTCCTCTCTCCTTTATTTTTGGTTTTGCAACCAAAACCCAACGTATTATCCCATAAGGTGCAAAAGAGGCATTAGTTTTTACTTGTCTATTTAATAGCATTTTCTGGGGTTTTTTTTTTTTTTTTTTGTCAGTATACACTCATAAGATTTTTTGTGTGTTTCCCTCAATTGTCGTTAGGCATCAATCCTGATTCGTCATATATTTCATGATCACAAGTATTAGTATATGCCTTATGTTGTCATCTGCACATGTATTTATGAATTGATTAATATGAGAAGCAATCTTGACGTGATGAGAGTGATGACCACTATCTATGTTGATTCAATTTATGGCAGGATCAGTAACTCCCAAAGGCCGATCAATATTTTTCTGATATCCAGGTTATACAATCCTACGATTATGTGCATAAGTATGCTCAAAAGGTAATGACGTATGATATGATTTTATTGCTCATAGACGGATTTCAATGACCATTGTAAATTCAATGCGATCAAAATATTTTCTTTATATGATTACACGAGGGCCTGAAGTTCCTCAAAGATTGTGTAGTGGAAAAATTGCGATATGAAGTCTCATAAATTTATACAATTATGAGGGCCAGAAGATCCTTAGAGTTATATAATTGGGTATATGAACTCACATATTTTTTTTATCCCCAATAATTATAAGAGGGCCGGAAGTTCCTCAAAATGTTTGGGTATTGGGGTTCCCTCCTCCGCACGACAATGTGAATTTGAAGTTCAATTTTGAATGTAAAGCTAGAAGCTACGTTCTCCACAAGATAAAATTATGTTCTTGTGTGATTAGAGGAGAAAAAAAATTATCATTTTGTGAAGTGAAGCAGACCAGAAGTTCTGTGTATTTTCTTCATTAATGGAACCAGAAGTTTCCACAATTAATTTTATTGCATAGTTTATCTATTTATTTTTCTTCCCTGCAATTTTTCTATTTTGTTATGTACTTTCATTACAGTACTTATCTTTTAAATTAATTTTTTTTGTTACTCATACGGACCAGCAGTCCTATACCTCGAACATATGAATTTTGAGTGTAATATTTTTGAACCAGAAGTTCAAAATTTCATAGTAGAACCTGAAGTTCTAACAGTAAAACTCAAACCCGAAGCTTTGAGTTAAAATATAAATTAGTTAAAAGTGAACTTGAAGCTTCACTTAGTCACCTCGAGCCTGAAGTTTCGAGCGCCAAATTTATTTGAACCCGAAGTTCAAATTACGAAATCTTAGAACTTGCAGTTCATAGAAAAAATTCGAACCTGAAGCTTTGATTACACATATAATTCATTCATAGTTGATTTGACTTTATGTCAACTCTTGAACTAGAAGTTCGAGTAAATTTTCATATGTCGATTGATACATTCTTCTTTATGCCTGCTTAAAGCATTCCACCTTAGAACCTGAAGTTCTAATTGTGCAGACTCGAGCCATAAGTTTTGAGTGATATATAGACAATTTATCGAAAGTTTTAATCGGGTTAACCTCAAACCTGAAGTTTGAGGGATTATTTGACACCAATTTAAAAGTAAGCAGATATTTGACCGTTGGTTTATGACGAATGAGTATGAGTATACCCCAAATTTGTGATCGTGACTTTTGTAATTAAAAGATATCATAACCTGTAGTTCCTTGATCCTTAATTACATGAGGACCTGAAGCCCTCAATGATCATACTAACTAGATGACCATCTAAAGTCCTTCACTCATAAGTTATGGTCATGAAGTTTAAACTCGACATTTCGAGTATATTATTTTGGCCAGAAGTTCAAAATGCATTTGATGTTAATCTACATCAAACAACAATACAATAATTAAACGTCATGTTTTACCTGTATAACACGGACCAGAAGCTTCGTGTATATCTTATGAGATCTACTGTTCAATTCTTACCAATTGATTTGTGTCATCTTCAAACTTATGTTTTTAGTCACTTTCAGACAATGCAATTTTATCCATGGTGTCTAGAAAACATTATTAAGGCTTATACTTATGAAGTTAATATAACAATCATCTCAGATCTTACATATCTGATTGATGGCTCCAGAAGAGCACACATATATTGTCTCGTTGCATTTTGTGCCTCCAACATAGTAAGAAATCCGATTGACATGGCTTAAGAAATCCGATTGACATGGCTATACCATGAAATGCCACCAGAAGTGGATCATGGCAAGAGAGAAATCAGGAGATAATGTAAATACTGCCCTAACATCCACATATGTGAGGAAATTAAAAATTGGGCATGTGTGACCTGTGATGCACTATATGGTGGATGTTTATCAAGCCATTTTCAAAATGTCACTAGTGAAATTAAATTGCATTGACTAATAAGAACATTGAGATTATCACACATCCCTGATGTCTTTTGCTTGCAATAAGCAAAGTTGCAAGCACTATTGTGTTATTCCTCATATTTATTGTAACCTCTAAGTCCCCATTGAAACTAAATGTTTCTTAATCCGATTATCTAGGAACCTGATGTTCCTTAAGAGGTTGTTATAAATTGAAAAAAATTGAAACCTGAAGTTTCTTGGATCTCCAATTATATGAGGGCTTGAAGTCCCTCCTCTTTATGACTACACAAATATATACGTGACAGTGAATTTGAGGTTCTCCTCGTGATAAAGTTACTCTTTTATTATAGATTGTAGTCTTTAACTCGAAATTTTCGACTATATCATTTTGGCCAGTAGTTCAAAATGAAGTTGGTCCATTCCAATTATCAGTATTTCACAATTAATGTTTACTGAAGCTAAGGTAACAACCATATCAAGAGTTGTAGATCTTGATCTATGGCTCCAAATGAGCTACTATCATGTTACCGAATTTGAAATATTGTTGCATTATTTGCTTACTATATGGTTGGAGAAGACTTTATGCCATCGGATATATACTGTATCGAATTTTCTGCAGTAAATTAAGGCATATGATGTCATGAACCTGAAGTTCCTTGAACCAAATACACTATTTTGGCATGGCCGGTTACTTCATCTTTTGTCTACCATGTTGCATGGAATCACTTACAAGTTTGATGATTGCTAATCTTACTCACAAGCAAATTGTTTATTTACATATTTGTGAGCTGTCACTTTAATGAGACAATCCTCTTGCAATGAGGGGGAGAAATATTGTTCCTGAAGAACGATATGAATTGGTGTGAGATATTTATCCACCGTCTCATTTTGACTTCGAGAAATATCAAAACTAGGGAATTGATAAAAGAAAGTTGACAAAATTATATACTAAAAGCAAAGGCATCTGCTTGGGTTAAAGTCCTTGAGACCAACCATATTAATACAAACAATGTGGACTCCATTTGATTTGTGGGATGCAAATGTATCCAATTGACATGGTTCTCCTGAAGAGAATGTCATCAAACAATATCACAGCTCCTAATATGGCTACACATACAGAGGGTGTAAGTACGCCATTCAGAAATGATGTCTTAGTAATACAATAATAAATCAATATGGTTGATGCTAATGGACAAAACATTTTTGACCTAAAACTTGGTTTGGGTTCGCCACCAGCCAATGAACACCTTCACTCCAAAGAAAGTGATAGATTTTTGAATGCATCTTTTGAGCATGGTCATAATAAGACAGTCTTCCCGCCGTTAGGGGGAGGAAAGACTACTGTCATTTGAATAACGGCGTGAATTTGTGTGGATTGTATCCACCAGGTCTAAAGTTTTAAACTCCCAAAATAGGGAAGATTATACAAGCCCTATAATGCTCTATATGAGATTATAAGTAAAAAGATCCACATTCGCTACATAATTCATCTATGAGAGATGATTGTCCTAGAAGCGACAATGTATGCCCCAGAAGTGACATGAGTATCCAATATCAATAAGCTTATTATAGCTAATGCATGCATATAAGAATGTGTGGGATCTATGATTGTTGATCATCGATGATAATTTACATTTGGTAGCTACCGAAAATCTTTAAGGGCTGTATGGACGCTATACCACGTTTCACCATGAATGTCGACAAAGTATATTATTGGCCAAATTAGAAATAGGCAATTCCAATGAAATTCAATATTTGAAACGTGATGAAATACTTGGACCTCTAACCCTACAAGTTACAAAAGGTATTTATCAAAAGTGAAGATAAATCACTATGACACAATGTCTATTTATAGAGACATGAGATTATGAAATCTTCCCTTATATGAATGACAATTTTCTATAAGTACAGTGTTACATATAACTGTTATATTGACGAAAGATTTATGGCACTTTGTCATTGTATATTGTGAAGACACATTGCTAAAAGCAAAATCTCAAAAGCAAAGTGTCATAATAAGTGTATTTCTTATCAAATCCTCAAGGGATTCAAATACATGAATGATTCAAATGCAAGTCCATGAAAGGTTGAAAGAGCCTGAAGCTCACTCATGGAATCAAAGAGTCTAAAGCTAGCTCATATGTACTCATTTCGTTCTAGTCAACGAGATCTAAATTGCCTTAAGGAGTACTATGACGAGACTACTATTGAATTCGAATTATGATTATAATGTTGTAACATATTCTAACTTTTGCAAAGCTATGAATTATTTAGAGCTCTTGAAGAGCTTATATGAGACATATCAATACACAAAGATATTGATGTGTATGGCTAGGTATGCCATGATGATTTTTCAATGTTTTAAACTATACAAAGTTAAATGTATCAATTTCTTTATATTGTCTAGCTTTGTTAGTATTGCTTTAACTTTGCAGGTATGAAAATTTATGATGAGCCCCTATATGCAAAGCACAAATGGTCTCACTTCAGTGATAAACACATCAAACTACTATACATGGTACATGTAGCTGATCGCATACATAATTAAGTCTTGCAACAATCAGGGGGAGCATCCGGAAGTATGCTACCTAGGACATATGCGCGTTGTGCTCTTTTTGTCCTTCGACCAGGGTTATTTTTGTCCCACTGGGTTTTTGTTACCTGGCAAGGTTTTTAACGAGGCAACAATAAGCGCGTCCAATACCATCATTCATTAGCGGACATCCAAGGGGGAGTGTTGTAAATATTATTATCTATATGGATGTCCACGTAAATACTCATTAGTTGTGTACTTTGATGTAAACCCTACCTCTATTTAAAGGAGGCTAATGAGACTGAATGAGAACACTTCTACTTCCTCCCTACTATTCTCTCTACTTTATAACATATGTTACTTTCTAAAACTTTCTTTCTTGTATATGACTATAGTAGTATAGTACTTGACTAATTACAGGACCGGAGGCCTGTTGCGACTGCACTACCGAATCACCCCAAGGACCCGGCTAATAACAAATAGAAAAATTTGAAATGAAGAAATACATTGACCTGCGAGAAATAAATAAATATTTAAATAATTTTTATACTACAAGTAAGATTACCAACGAACAACATGTGTTAGCTATTTATATTTGTTGTCGTCATTTTTTCTTTTAGTTTTGAGGTGTGGAATGCTGTATATGATATATTTGCTTTCATAATCATCATTCATATAACAAGCATTATTCATATTTTTGCTTTTAAAAGTATGATTGAATATCATGGATCTCTCTAAAACCATAAGGGGGTTATGTAGGAATGATTTCATAGTTACTAGCTTACTAAACAAGTTAATAAAAATTGATAGTCCTTCACAATACTAGTTTGACATGCCAATTTATAAACACTAGCAATGGCGCCCGCGCTTTGCCGCGGAATTTTTTGTTGTTAACAAATCACAACCATGAAAATCTGAAAGTGACTTCATTCTTGATGAAAGTGAGAAATAAAGAAAGACTAAGGTGGCGTTCGATAACATTTTTAAGTCATCTTTTTCATTTTATAAAATTAAAATGGCTTGAAAATGCGTTCGTTGGTCTGTTTTCAAAAATGCAGAAAATAATTTTTGAAAATAATTTTTTATTTTACTCGTAAAACAGGAAAACGACAAATAGACGTTTTCACCTTTTCATTCTCATATTTTAGAAAACACGGAGATATATTTTCCAAAACAAAGAAAAAAAGAATGTGCTCTCTTCTTCCATATTCTCACGTCGCTATCTTCTTCTCAGGTCTCTCTCTCATCTCTAGTCGCAATCTTCTCTCATTTTTGAAAATTATTTTCGGAATAAGCTACCGGACACATTTTCGGATCTCAAAAATTCAATCTTGTTTTCTCTTTTTTATTTTCAAAATCGGTTTTTGAAAAATCATTTTTAAAAACGTTACCGGACAAGCCCTAAGTTGGCTATTCACAAAAATCACCGAATGTTACTAATATATAATGCAGGCTTGGTTCAAAGCACTGTTGAAATTGAATTGAAAACTATGAATCTTAATGATAGTTAAGTATTCTACTTTTGAAAATTTTGAATCTTGTTTGGGAAGCGCAAACAGCTTATATCAATCTCTGAAGCCTCCTCAGCAGCCTAAGGATATATTCTGCAAAAGCAATAGGAAAAGCGACATTAACCCAGGGCTTCAATCTGGACATATGCACACAACTAAGCGAAAAAGAAGATGAAGAAGAAAAGAATGGAATGTGGTCTACAATGTTCAGTAAGCAAAAGGTTAAAGATGTTTCTGATCAAGTGGAACTAAAATTTCTAAATAATTCGCTTATAGAGAAGCAAGTTTCTTGTATCACTCAAATAAGTCGTTGCATGCACGAAACAATTCAATATCTTCACTGACACATCAGCATTTTCACCATATTGAAAGTGAGCAGAATTTTAATGTTTGTTGTAAATGAAATGTGTGATTATGAACAAAATTGCAGATATGTACAGTACAAAAATGAGGCCTTTACTGGCAAATTGACTTCAAATGAAAATAATAGTGTTATTTATATGCAAAGAGGTTGGTGTATTGCACAGTCTAGTATGGCACTTACTTTGACTTGAATCACAACGGAAGGAAAATTAAAAGGTTAAAGTTTTACATATATCCACTTAAGTGTGAAAGAGGCTGCTAGAGATGGATCAAGTTGTGAAGCTGTGAGCTAAAGCCACCAAGTCCATGCAGTTAAAAAAAAAATGAAATCACAGAAAACATTACACTCTATCAACTTCAACCAATTACAAATTACAAATGATTGCCAAACCAAAAATTTGCAACATTTTTTTTTTCTTTTTGAATATGTCATGAATAACTGCTGGTCTCAAATTCCTCTAGCAAAAGTAATTTCATAGCACACAATAGATCAAAATGCATAGTAATTGGAGGTAAAAAAAAAAATTCAATGCATATGAGCAATTTCAAATCAGCCCTGAACTGATCTTAAGATTTTCTCCTCTTGCTTAATCATCTATGCATGCAATTAATAGGCATAGTTTCCTCTATATGATGGACAAACTTACCAGATGTGTCCAAGGTCTTAATTTCAAGTTCTTAATGTAGAACACTTCATCCCAAAGATTGCTCCATAAGCTGTCAAAGGTGCACAAATTTAGAAGACTGATGAATTCATGAAATTTTGAAATGACTAAAACTGAAAACATTGTAAACTGTGTTGTAAAACAGAAAAATTTCTGAGAGAGAGAGAGAGTTTGGACACAGAGAATCAGATTGTGTGTCTTATTCATCTCACCATGAGGAGCCTTATATAGGACTACATGGTGTACACAAAAGGGTAATGCTTAATTTACAATCCAATCACTCCTACAATTACAACCTATCAATCACCAATCTATAGGGATAGGCACCTATTACTCATCATCTATTTACATGATTATCCACAAATATTTACAACACTCCCCCTTGGATATTCCATGTCAATAGTGTTGCATAGGCTGAGCGCTTCTAAGTTGCCTCGTCAAAAACCTTGCCAAGTAATAAAAACCCTGTGGGAAAAAAAACAACTTTGGTCGAAGGAGAAAAAGAGCACAACGCGCTTGAGTGTGGAGTAGCAGTATCACAACTTCAGAGATAGGTGAAGTCTTCTTATCAGCACCATAAGTAGGTAGTATGTCTACGAGAGGGATGCATTAGAGTTGCTACACCAAAACCTTGCCCGGTAAACCCAGTGGGAGAAACCCGTGGTCGAAGGGAAAAGATGAGCAAATGCATATATGTCAAATCAAAGCATCTTCAGGATGTACTATAATTGGGGTGACCATGCTAAAGATGTGCCTCGTTAAAACCTTGCCAGGTACAGTGGGACAAAATAACCCTGGACGAAGGACAAAAAGAGTACACGATGGTCAAGTGGGTATGCTTCAGGATACTCCCCCTGATTTCGACTCCTCCTGAAAATTACATGTTAGGTAATTCAGATAGTTTACGTAGACCAATACCTTGAACATGCTTCTGGAATGTAGACTTTGGTAGTGACTTGGTAAAGAGGTCTGCACGATTGTCTTCAAATCAAATCTGCTTAACTTCAATCTTCTAATGCTCCTGTTGTTGCTAATTGAAGGAGAACTTCTGTACAATATGTTTGGTGTTGTCTCCTTTGATGAAACTCGTCTTTATCTGCTCTATGTAAGCAGCATTATCCTCGTAGATAATGGTTGGTTCATCAGTGGTGGAATGCAGTCCACATCAGTCCACATGTGCTTCGAACATGCTTTGTAACGGCTTTTAGCCATGTACATTCACATACTGCTTCGTGAAGAGCTAGTATCTTAGCATGATTCGAAGAGGTAGCAACAAGTGTCTATTTCGTAGACCTCCAAGAAATTGCAGTATTCCCAATGGTAAAGACATAACCAATCTGGGAACATGCCTTGTGCGGGTCTGATAGATAGTCTATATCAGCATATCCAACAAGGCGAGCATCATTCTGAGGATCAAGGGGGTTTGATTGATCCATTCCTTGATGCATAGGGATAGAATAAGCCCATATCCGCTGTACCTCTAAGGTAGCGAAAAATGTCTTTTATGCCATTCCGGTGGCTGCGTGTTGGCGCAGAGCTATATCTAGCTAACAAGTTCACATCGAATGAGATGTCTTGTCTAGGGAATTAAGCCAAGTACAATAATGCGCCTATTGCACTTAGATATGGGACTTCTGGCACCAATATCTCTTCGTTATCATTTGCAGGACGATACGGTTCTCTCTAGACTTTAGACGACCATGGGTGCGCTTGCTTTTATCCTCATTAAAGCATCTTAACATCTTCTAGATGTAATTTGGTTAATGGACCAAATTTTTCATCTGCACTGTGCTCGAGCTCCAGGTCGAGACAATAATCTGTTCTCCCAAGGCCTTTCATCTCAAATTCCAACTTTAGGTACTTTGCGGTTTCCTTGATCTCTTTAGGAGTATCGATCAAATTCATGTCATTGACATATACCACCACAATACCAAACTAGGGACTTGTTTCCTTAATAAACACGCATGGGCATAGTTCATTATTCACATATCCCATCCCGATTAAATATTCACTTAGACGGTTATACCACCTCCGTCTGGATTGTTTCAATCCATAAAGTGAACGCCTCAAAACTAATGAAGAGCGTGTTCCGTGGTCTAGAACTATTTGCATCGGGTATATTAAGTCCTTCTGGAACTTTTATGTATATCTCTGTGTCGTGATCCCCATAGAGATAAGCTGTGACCACATTCATAAGCTGCATATTCAGTTTTTTTTTTTGGAAACTACCAAACTAAAAAGGTAGTGGAACGTTATGACGTCCATTACGGGAGAATACGTCTCCTCGTAATCAACCACAGGGCGTTGAGAAAATTATTGCGCCACTAGACGAGTCTTGTGTATCACAATCTCGTTTTTCTCATTACGCTTCCTTACAAATACCCATTTAAATTCTACGGGTTTAACATGGGGAGGTGTAGGAACAACAGGTCCAAACACCTTTCTCTTTGTCAAGGAATCTATTTTGACCTGGATTGCTTATTTCCTTGTTAGCCAGTCGTCTTTTCATTGATATTGATCAACAAAGCAAGGTTCGAGGTTATCGCATATTATAGATTCGGTGGCCACCGCAAATACTAATATATCATCGATGATAATCTCAATCCGATTCCAAATCTCACTAAATTTACCGAGTTTTTCTATTCTCGGGAGTGGGTTCAAATGTTGGAGCGTCCCCCAACATCGTCTCTTCTAGGACAGACCCATAATCCGGATTTATCACATGAGATGGATCGGTTTTGAGATTGCGATGTCAAGAGGATTCGTTTGTGCCAAGTTTACCCTCTTCTAGGGAAAAGAATCATTCGAACCTAATAGTCTATCTCACTTCAGGGCAGAGACATATGACTGGTTAGCCGTCATGGTCGTACCTCGTCCATCTGGGACGACACATCCTACAGGGACGTCTATCCTTGCAGGAACATTTGCAGCAGGTATATATGATCTCGTCACTTTAGCTAGATCAGAGAAAACGTCTGGCATATTTTGGGCTACACTCTGTAGATCTAGAATTCTCCGCACTTCATTATCACATTGTACGGTTCGGGGATCAAGATGAGACATAGTGGGGACATTCCACGTCAATTCACGTCGTTCATCAGGAACGGTAACGTTCTTATCTCCCCTTAACGGCGGGAAGACTGTCTCATCAAAGTGACAATCCGCAAATCTAGCGGTAAAGAGATCGCCTGTCAAGGGCTCGAAAGAGCACATAATGGATGGGATTCATAATCGACATGTATGCCCATCCTTTGTTGAGGACCCAATTTTGTACGTTGTGACGGCACAATTGGCACAAGGACTGCATACCCAAATGCGCGTAAGTGCGAAACATCAGGTTCGTACCCAGTCACCAACTCAACTGTAACGCGGAGTAAGGTTGGGTAGCAGTGGGCCTCAACGGGACCAACATAGCTGCATGCAAGATTGCATAACCCCACACAAAAACTAGGAGATTGGTGCGCATTACCAAGATTCTATTTGCGAGACCATCTTGGGTGTGAACATAGGGAACTATATGTTCAGCATCAATCCCAAGGGATATGCAATAATCATGTCGAAAGACTTCGATGTAAACTCTCCCGGTATTATCAAGTCTTATAGACTTTATGGGATAATCCGAGTGGTGAACCCTCAATTTCATGATCTGGGTGAGAGTTTAGCAAAAGCAGTATTTTCTTATGGACAGTAGTGTAACATGTGATCACTTTGTCGATACATCAACCAAAACCATTAATATTTAACTGGTCCCACAGGTGGTTGGATATGTCCACAATTTCCCTTTGCATGTGCAGAAAAATGGCGGTGTATGTACTAGTCTTTGCATATGATGGTCTAGTATTAAATATTCTTAACGAGTATGGCATAGTGTGTCATTATATACAGGACCTTTATTCAGAAGGGGTTGCCCTACGATGAGTTTGAGGATACAGTGCATCATACTTGACCTGGGTGTCCCAAAAGGTCATGCCATAACAAGTAGTTGCTTGAATTAGTTAGCTTCTAGCTAACAGATTTCAATTTCTTAATGTACGCTTCTGGCTACACACTCGGAGGTTATACAAAGATATTCCACGCATTTTTCTCAGTGGTTTCAGCGTGATAACCGTTGGTTCGAATATCCTTAATACTCAATAAACGTTCTTCGTCTGGAAGGGAGATTATAAGCCCATTAATGGTAGGTTCAGTACCATTGGACAACATACTGTGGGTTTTGCCATAACCCTCTATCAGGTTGGATTGGCCTGATACGGTTGTCACAGAGGTATGAATAGACAATAAGTTTGAAAAACATCTCCTGGGAGTATGGTGTGTGTAATAGCACTTTTAACCAGACAACAATTCCCCACAGAATATGTCTATTCATTTATTTAATTCAATGGATCACATGTATAAATAAGTTTATTGAATTAAATACATTCGAACATAACCACATTTTCGTAATCCAAATGATTGAAACATAAATCACCAAAAATAATCCGAAGATGTTTCATTCATTAAGAATGAAAATATGGCACAAGGGACCAATTGTACCCATGTCTTCGAGTTTTAATCCTCGGTATGTTCAGTAACTGCCTGAAAATCCATGATCTCTAGTGTGGAATCAATAGAAAATTACCTTCAATAAAGTTGGTATTTCGAGTTCCGCAACTGGTGTAATACTCATCTACTGCTTCGGCTATCGCACAGCAGGTGCGAGACCAGCAGTTAATTCCTCCATATCGATAACAAAGATCATGCTAATTTTGGTGGCGGCGGGCCGAACCAGTGTTTTCCTTTCCACTTTGGCTTGTTAGGCAGGGGCACTATAACATGGGGCCCATGTTTTGGGCCGGTTATATGGGCCATTTATGGGCCCACCTCTCTTTACTTGTGTAAAAAGATCAGACTCTTTGTCCCTTCCACGGTCACAATCTCTCCTTTCGAGATTAGGTTTGCGATGAGCAACATCAATTCCTTCAAGCAAAAGTGCTGCTCAGGTACCGATGGGCTTGGCTTGATCATTCCTCAACAGGAGGTTGTTGTTCATTTCAGTGAGCAACAAGATAGTGATCAATTCTGAGAATTAATAAAGTGACTCTCCTTGTATTCTTTTGGGCAGATGGGCTTGTTCAATATCTTGCTAATCATGTCTTGCTTCAAGTAAGAAATGGTCATCTGATGGTGAAAGTGCTCTTCCAGAGCGACCCAAAGAGTCTGTGGATCCTCTTCATCAGATACTCAATTTGGAGTGCTTTCTTCTTATGTTTCTTTATGACATTATGGCACTTGCCTTAAAAGCATCAGTGACGACATTGTCATGAGTATCGATTGTTGATCTCATCTTCTTTGTAGTCAGATGAATTTTCACATTTTGAGTCCACTTTAGATAGTTTCTTCCGGAAACCTCCAAAGCAACAAAGTCAAATATGTTGAGATTTGACATTTCTTTATATGAAAGGAACAAATAATATTAGTGCTTTGGGTAATATCGTCCATAAGCAAGTAATGAGAACTTCAGGTTCTATAACATGGTATGAAAAATCGGATTAGACATGTAAAATCTACTGGTTTTATCATATGTGGTGAATTTATGAAAGGAAACTTCAAGTTTCTTAAACGGCATTATCGAAACTACAAGTTCGATTTATATATGAACTACGGGTTCATTTAGAACTTCTAGTTCATTAGGTACCTGCATTTTCTACACATATATTCTAGTGCGAAAATTCAGACAAGTAACAATATTGAAAAAGGTAAATTGTAATAATATCTCACAATTGGATAAATGGAAATCATAAATCAATTGAGATATTAATTGCATGCTACTAATTTAACAGATTAATTATCACACAATTACGTGAATAAATGCTTCTGGCAATTAATTACACATATTAAATATGGTGAATCTATTTACAATATGAAATCATTTTTCTTTTTATTTTTGATTCTGCTGGACCAAAGAAGGAGTGGGCTTGATAGTGAAGCCTATCGGGCTTAGTCTGCGAGCTTGTGACCCGGGCTTTCATGAGTAAGTCAAAGAGTATGTGAGGCCTGCTGGGCTGCTAGGTCCTGCAGAGGGAGAGTGGGCCTACTGGGCTCAAACTGGTCTGCCAAGGAATGAAAAATTATTACTCAACCCTTTCGGTAACTCCAATTGAATACGACCAGGTAAGGAAGGATGAGGTTTAGGTGGAGCGAGGCTCACTTAAGTACACAGCCTCATTTGAACCTTACCTAGACATCGCATCCAACTGGATGAGCCTACTTTGAGAAGATTCATAACTTTTGTCATGGCAACATGTAGTGAGCTTCTATTCTGGCCTTGCAACTTGGGCCTGAGCTTCTGGCTCGAATTTGTTGTTATGACTTTGGGCTTGATTTGAGCTTCTGACTCAGCCTCTATTAATATTCACAATTATAACAAAACCAAATTCAATATACGTTATTAAATCGTAACATAAATAAATTAATGCAGCGGTTATATACTTAAGGAAATGGGTTCAAATCCCATTAATGCTTCTGGCATTACGTACAGGTAATAAATTTAGCAAATGCTTCTGGCACAGTAATAATCGCGTAATAATTTAGCCCATAATGCTTCTAGCATAAATAATTATAATGGCAGATTCAAATTTGAGTAACCAAAATTTAAGCCCATAATTCTTCTATCATAATTCAGGCAATAATTCAGAATTTTCTCAATGTGATAATGAAGTGATTGTGGTAATGAGCATAAATTACAATGGTAATTGCTTTGGATAAAATCAATCAAAATCAAATCACGGGTTGATCAATCACCAACTAATTGGCCTCAAATCTGCTTCTGGCAGAATTAATACTAATTAGTGTTAACACATACTAACTTGCCATAGTGGTACAGCGGACAACATGTTGAGTTGGTACCTATTTTAGTTGGGTTCGAATCCCAGCAACTGCATAATCTGTTTTTTTTTCCTTGTTGAATTGATGTTACTGATATTGATTTGGTACGTACTACTGGACCAAGTACTACAGATATATAGTTGCAGTCCATAAATTTTTCTCTTTTGTTTTCCAATCAAACAATCCCAAACACATGAACAAATATATACAAATACATATACCACGTAAATAAATCATGTAGGATTTGGTAGGGTTCATGCATTATGGTGATTTTTCATATTCAATCAATAGGCTCAATAAGCAAGAAGCATAAATATAAAATTAGTTTTGGAAAACATTACTTGATGAAGGATGGATAAATCTTCAGTTTATGTGTGCAGAACTGAGAAGGTTGTCTTCTCAGCCAATCCAAGAGCTATTCGCCTCTTCTGGACAGCTCCCACTTTAAATGGTGTACAGGTCTCAAAACTACTCCAATAGGGCTGAAATTTGGAGGTCAAAGAGAAGACGCAGAGACGAACAACTTTGATGAAGGAAAGTTTTTGATCTGAGGTCCCGATCAAGAAGTTTCAGGGCGTGCAAACAGGCTGCAGCAGGGGGGTTTTTTTTCTCTGGCTATGGCTTGGGTTAGAGCTTCGTGCTGATAACGTGTTGTAAAACAGAAAAATTTCTGAGAGAGAGAGAGAGTTTGGACACAGAGAATCAGATTGTGTGTCTTATTCATCTCACCATGAGGAGTCTTATATAGGACTACATGGTGTACACAAAAGGGTAATGCTTAATTTACAATCCAATCACTCCTACAATTACAACCTATCAATCACCAATCTATAGGGATAGGCACCTATTACTCATCATCTATTTACATGATTATCCACAAATATTTACAACAAACTGAACTTGGAAACCTATCAAATGACCTTTGCTGTATTTTTTGAGGTTGAAATAAAATAAAACATAATCTTTGAAACATAGCCCAAAAGTGCATTGACTTGAAACAAATGAAACAAAGATCATTCTAATCAGAACTACAGGTTGACTATTAAATCACAACTATAAAACAAATGAAACAACTGCAGAATGATACTATATTACTCAATGGAAAGCAGACAACAAAGAAGTGGATTTCAGGCTGTGTATGAAATCAAAACCTGTAACTAAGTGAGGTTTGCAGTGCAGACCAAGTATTTATGATCAGTGATGCTAATTCATTAATTGTGGTCCACCATTTCCTCACTTCTTATGATTACAATACAGTTCGCTTCTCATCTAGATGAGCGAACAATTACATGGAACATAAGATCATCCAAATCAACCATTCACAAATAAATGGTTCAAGTGACGAAGAAAGTAGGCATCTTCACAAAATGACCACTGAACATATAAAAAAAGGAAATTGCATAGAACTGGAACTTACTTGGTCCGCAACTGCCTGTAGGGTCAGCTGATCTCCCCACTCCCCTTTTCTAGTAACATTTACATATTTTAAAAAAATATATATAATTAGTTTAGCTTTAAGTAACACTGTAACAGTTAGATACAAATGCAAGTGTCCCATACTTTGCAGTAAAAATCAATAGGCATGAAAGAAGATATCTAACTTTTTCATCTTCCACAGGTAACTTTTGCACTTCATCAGGACATAAGCTTAATTTTCAAATGTCTAATGTTTAAAACACTAATATCTAAAGCTGCCATAAAATTTAGATTAAGCAGATTATGCCTAAAGCTTTAAAATTAGATTATTCAATCAGATTGGTTAACATCGATTGGTATTGATTCTCAAATATCTAATATTTAAAACACTTATGTCTAAAGCTGCCATAAAATTTACAGTAAGCAAGTTATGCCTAAACCTTTAAAATGACTATGATTCAAAACGTTTCAAGCTATGTCTCTGGTGTTTACCAATTTCAAAATTTTAATTAGATGACAGCTCATTTTTGATTTGGGTAACAACAATCTTCTCAAATAAAAGCACAAATAATTCTCAATCACTATTAAAGTCTTAAAACAAAAACCAACTTTAAAATCATAAACTCACAAATCAAGGAAATTCAATGAACTGCTAAACACCAAAAACATAACTTGAAACCTCTCCAATCAATCATCAACAACCCAAACCCGCAGACAAACAATAACCCCCCAAAACGCACAAACCCATATCAATTCAAAACCACCAACAACAAAAGACCCAATCAAAAACCATAGAACCCAATCTGAAACCAAATACCATTATCGGTGACAACAAAATTCTGACCATTTAACAAAAGAAAGAATCCCAACCAACCAAGCAAAAAATATGATGAGAACAAAAGAAAAGCCTGAACCTGCCCCAAAAACTCAATATCGTTGCTGCTTGATCCAAACCGTAGACCCAAATCTCTCATCTTTTCATTCGCTCAGCCACCAGAAGATTAAAGCAGTAAAGTTTGAGGTCTCTCTCTCTCTCTCTCTCTCTCTCTCTCTCTCTAAGCGAAGAGTCTACCTTCGATCAACAACCAACAGCAGAAGATGAAACCTGCAAACTCTGAACTCTCTCCCAATTCCTTCGTCTTCGATCATCCAGAATACGTTCCCTGTCTCTCACTCTCTCCTCCTGCGAACGAAAGGAAAACACTCGACTCGTAGATTCTGGAGAGCGAGAGAGCGAAAATATCTAACCCAAGGGCAGAACCGGCATTTTACTGCTAAACCAACAGACAGAGCAAGGGCAGAACCGCCATTTCACTATTTTTTATTTTTTTTTTCTAAACGTCTTCTATTGCCTAAAGAGTAAAGAGTAAAGACACAATAGTACAGCACCAAAACCGACATGGCTTCAGACACCCATGGGCCATGGCAGAGGCGTAAAAAAAGATAATGTGAGGACGAAACCGTCATTTCTGTCCCTTATAAACAGTAGTAACAGTAACTGGGCTTTAGAATATAGTATAATTAATAGGGATGACTCATTTTCACGACACATGCCAGTTTTTTGCAGTTGAGCTTCATTCTACTTCGTTTCTCTCCTACTTAAGAATTACTACATTCCACATGGCATGAATCACTATATTGTGTGTGTGTGGATAATGGTCATTCACTAATGGATCTAATGGATGTCTTTCTCCTTCAATTTAAGGGACCAAACATGGAACACACTATGCATAGAACTTTGACAACGCAGACTCTAATTTGAGGGATTTTATGTGAAACATACTATGCAATAGATACTTGACGATGCAAAATGTGTATTATTTAAGTATATAGTTATAAATCTTAATATTCAAATCAAACATAATTAAGCTATTCACAAATCATATAGTCACCCTAACCCTACTCCCTAAACCCTAAACCCTAAATCCTAATTTCATTTTATTTTAAAACGCATTTTTATTTGGATAAACGGCAAACTGAAGGATTAGAGAGAAAGAAAAAGAAATTGGCGGGACCATTTGGTCTGTGCTACCATATTTTAGTTCCACGTTTCAAGTTCGGGTCTCAACTTAATTCCACGAGGTCAGTTCGCATTCTCACTCTCTTATTTGGTACCTGCATTTTGGGATTTTTGGTTTTGGTGTGGTTTGGGTGATTTGGTACTTTGGTGGATTAATTCTCAGTGACTAATGATAATTGGGTTATGGTATCCTTCTTGGTCTTCTTCTTCTTCACTAGTAGCTAGTACTAAAATGAAAATATAATATAAAGATTACTCCTTTACTAGTAGCAATTTAACACTGGCGACCCTTAAGACTACTCCTTGATTTTCAGCATTACTTTCTGGAGTTTGTTTAAAAGATTGATGACCAATATAACAAAGAATAGCAGATCTCTGTTTCATCGCCTATCACATAGGTATTGCATTCTAATATAATAAGTTCAGTTTGTCTCAGTTACTCAATGGAATCGCATCATTTAGACTGATAAACTTCTCTACTTTGGCTTTATGTTTTTTCTGATGATTATATTGGACTTTTGTAGTGGTAGTGGTTGATTTTGGAGTATAGTTTTATCAGTAGTTGTGTTCTAACGTTTGCGATAATTGTTTTTAGGCAATATTGGTGAAATTGATGAGAAATGTAGCAAATAGAATTTTGGAGTTATTGGAGACCAAGTGCTGCCATTGTTGATAGTTCCTAGTTTTCATTACATCAACATATTACTGTTGTTTAAGTGTCTTAATTTTCCATCTTAAGAAAAAGCTGCAGTTCTGTCTTATGACCCTTACACTAGATTTCTCTGAAAACTTTGATAGATGATCCATGGTCCTTAGTCCTCATGTCACTTTTGGTCCGAATTTCTTATTTATTTATTTTTCCTTGGAATGGGATATGTCGGTACTTCTTCAGCATTATACTTTGTTGCTTTTACATGTACGTCTTGCATTCATTACATTTTAAAATGGATTTTGTCCATCTGATTTGTTGCCTGGCTAGTCAGTGATAAGTTGAGCTTCATTTCCGAGCACTAAGTTTTGGGTTTTCCAGAGGGCAGGGGAAGTTTGCATTACTACCTCAAATGTCATGAGGGTCTCTTTTCTCCTTTTCAATCCCTAAGCAGTATTTCGTTTCAAGTCATGCATTTTCTTATTACAAACAGTTCTGAATGATTTCCAAGTTCCTTATTGGCATGTTTATTAGTTCGATCAACTTTTCATGAATATTCCCCTGATATGAAAGCTTGTGTATGTGCAGTATCATTATGAGGAATTTCGTGCTTGCTACGGTATCTTTTCTGCCAATTACATTCCAGTCAGAAAGTATGTTTCTGTGGATCCTGAAAGCTTATAATTTTTAGACATCCTATCTTTTCTGCCAATTATATGCACTCTATTTGAATACCAACTAATTTGAATTACATATTGCTGGTTGGAAGACCTCTCTAAAGGCCCTGTGGTTGCATTCTAGACTTGATTCAATCTAATTTCTGACTTGGTAAGTGATTTTTCTAAAATGTGTGTTCTAAGTTCTCTACAATGATATTGAAGAGTCTTAGTTGGTACTATAAGAGTCTTCCCTTGATTCCATGCCGTATGAAGTGATTTTACTCCTGATATCCTTATCTTATGATTGGTTTCTTTTTTGGGGAAATATCATCAATGGTCACTGAGTTATGACTTATTCGACACTTAACTCACTGTATTTTCAACAATATCACTTAACTCACTCAGTTTTACATCCGTCTTTCACTTAACTCACTGCCGTTAATTCTACCATTAGAAGCCGTTAAAATTGAGGATATATTTGTCAAAACACTTAAAAATCATTTTTAACTTATTAGACTTTTTTATTAGACTTTTTTTCAACTTTTTTAACTTATTACATTTATTAGACTTTTTTTCAATTTTTTAAAATTTCTGAAATTTCTAATAAAAAATGATTTTTTTAACTTAAATATAATTTGAAAAAAAATTGTCTTTTTTTTTTAAAAAAGAAGAAGTTAGAAATGCATATTTTTAGTGTTTAGACAAATATACCCGCAATTTACATTTATTAGACTTTTTTCAATTTTTTAAATTTCTGAGATTTCTAGTGAAAAATGATTTTTTTAACTTAAATATAATTTGAAAAAAAATTTGTCTTTAAAAAAAAAAAATTAGAAATGCATTTTTTTAGTGTTTAGACAAATATACCTTCAATTTTAATAGTTTTTAACTGCATAATTAACGGCAGTGAGTTAAGTGAAAGACGGATGTAAAACTGAGTGAGTTAAGTGATATTGTTGAAAATACAGTGAGTTAAGTGTCGAATATGTCATAACTCAGTGACCATTGGTGATGTTTTCCCTTCTTTTTTTTAATTTGTATAGCTATTGGATATTATGATAGGTAGGGAACAGTGAACCGGCATTGCATCTTTGCATTTCTTTTTGTTCTGAATTAGCATTGCTATTAAAGACAAGCTTTGATAAATCTCCGAATCTAGTTTGTGTAGTAGCTATTGCAAGTGTTTATGCTTTTTATAATCACCCTGCCCTTCTTGTTTGCAGAAGTTTATGTTGCCTCTTTATATAATGAAATTGCCTAGAAAAAATGGTGATAGAATTATTCATTTATAAACGGATTAATTTCTTGTAGTGGATGTTTCTTCCTAGCCCACCTACTCAATTAATAATGCCAAATTTAAGTATAGCACTAAGTATATATATGGATATTTTTCACTCCTGTATTTTGTTTCATTTTCCTTAACAGTAAATCATATTGCTTTATATGTTTCATTTGTAGAATGGTGTTGGGTGGTTAAAATTCAAAAGTGCAGCACTACATCTCTCAAATAGTTGGAGTTCTACACGTACAGATGGTTTCTTTTACTGTTCTAGACTATTATTGTGTATTTCACAATTTTGATGAGTATTCATTTACAAATGTTCAACTATTCAAGTGTAGATGGTTTCTTTTATTCTGTATTTCACAATTTTGATGAGTATTAATTTACAAATGTTCAATTGTTCAAGTGTAGATGGTTTCTTTTACGTTTCTAGACTATTATTTTGTATTTCACAGTTTTGATGAATATTCATTTACAAATTAAATCGCTAAAGGTTATACGACGATGGAAGTAAATTTCATCGTTATAGAACATAGTATCTACGACGATGAAAGTAAATTTCATCACTATAGATTATTCAATCTATGATGATAAAAGTAAATTTCCTCATTGTAGACCATATAACTTACATTGATAAATGTAAAGTTTCTCGTCATTGAGTACCTTTATCGATGAATGTTTTTCTCGCTAAAAAGATACATATGAGGACGATTGTAAATTTTCTCGTTGAAGATTGTTTACAGTGAGGAAAGACTTCCTCGCCAAAAGATACCTACAACGATGAAAATGTTGTTTTGAAATTTTTATTATTTATAATTTTTAAATGATAATTTATCTTTAGTGAGGAAATCATACATTTAGCAAGGAAATTTATTTTGTCAAGAAATATATTTAACGACTATTTTCCAACGGTGAAACTTTTTTAAAGAGGAAAAAATACGAGTTTAGGTGAGGAAATAAATTGTCGATAAAGAATATTGGCAAGAAAAATTATTTTCATCGCGAAAAAGGTTTTGAGAGGAAATAAGTTTTTCCTCGCGAAAACTTTTCTTGACCACCTTACTGCAAGGAACTGACGACCAAAATATTTTCCTCGCGAAAACACTACGGTGAGGAAATTTCAATTTTCAGCGACAAATTTTTTCCTCGCAAATTAGCTTTTCTGTTGTATTGAGACACAAACGGTAGTATTTTAGCTACCCAACAAGTTCCACATGCAGATAGCTAGGCAGCAATGATATTTCATTCTTTAATGGATCCCATTTTAATCACAATTTCCATAAGTAATAAACACAAGAAGACAAACTTTCAATAAAGAAACCCTACATCCCACCAAACCAGATTCAATAAATACATATATAAACCAAAGTGCAGAGCCACTAACACAAACATCACTAAATATGAATCCTACTTTAATCACAATTTTGGTAAGTAATGAACACAAGAATACAAACTGTTCATAAAGAAACCCTACATGCCACCAACCCAGATTCAATATATACATATATAAACTAAAGTGCAGAGCCATTAACACAAACATCACTAATTATGAATCCTACTTTAATCACAATTTCAGTAAGTAATGAACACAAGAATACAAACTTTTAATAAAGAAACCCTACATCCCACCAACCCAGATTCAATATATACATATATAAACCAAAGTGCAGAGCCACTAACACAAACATCACCCAGGCACAACTCGAAACCACCAAAATAATAAGCTCCTAAACCCTACATCTCATTGTTCATCGAAGCCCCTAAATGAAAATTTTTGAAATTCTCAAAACCCGACATTCAAAACCAAAGTTTTTAAATATGAAACCTTAAATCTCAACCCTTATCAACCAAGCTAAACCGAAACTCACCGTAATTGGGGATTTCATCACCTCCTTCTTCCGTTCTCGGTACCCACTCTTCAATCTCATTACCAGCCATGTGCTTTCAACCTCGAACTAGAGATTGGGATAGGTAATCTGAAGATGGAACTATAATGGAAGACGAAATCCAGGTTCAGTTAGGTTTTCAAATTTTCAGGACCGTAATGGATAGGAGTCTACAAGTTAGACTGAATTAGTGGTAAGAGGAGCATAATGGATAGGAGTTTAGGTTTTTTGGGGATGGACGCAGCGTTGGAGGGGGGGGGGTGAAAACTTTTCTGGGGATGCACGCCAAAAGGAGGGAAAATAGTCTAAAAGGGTATTTTTGACTTTCTGCATCCCCCTTCCTGCCACGTCATCAGTTGACAGAATCTTTGGACGGAATTAACAAAATCGGACACGGTTGATTAATTTTGGAAGCATAGGGGTATAACTGATGAAATTAAAAGAATAGGGACTAAAATGAAGATTGTCCCAAAGTTGAAGTGGGTAATCTGAAATTAATATATAAAAAAAACAATGGGAGAAAAATCCGCCACACTGCAAGGTGTCGGTCCTAATACTGCTCAAATGCAGCCATTGCCTTCTGAAGTACCAGAAGCACTACCTCCCTCCCATTATGCCTCATTGATTATTTCAAAGGCACATCACTCGTTTTTGCAAAGCCTGCTCTTTAGCAAAAACAGAATCGAGACCTTCCTATGCTAAAGATACAAAACAAAACATTCCATTCTTACAAAGGATACAAGGAGATATCTGTGAACCTTTCCATCCAGAATGCGGACCATTCAAGTACTTTATGGTTCTAGTAAATGCTTTGACACGTTGGTCACATGTCGTTTTATTGTCCACAAGAAATGCTGCATTTGCAAAACTCCTAGCACAGATTATACGCTTAAGGGCTCACCACCCTGATCACCCTATCAAGTCTATAAGGCTTGATAACGCTGGAGAGTTTACATCAAAAGCATTTGATGATTATTGCATTGAGATCGATGTAGAGCATCCTATACCCCATGTGCATACTCAAAATGGTCTCGCAGAAGCCACCATTAAAAGGCTAAAGATGGTGGCTAGGGCATTGGTTATGCGCACCAACCTGCTTATATCTGTATGGGGTTATGCAAGATTGCATGCAGCTTTACTTATTAGTTTCAGACCCACAGCTAGCCAACCATTTTCTGCGTACCAATTGGTAACTAGATATGAGCCTGACATTTCATAATTACCCATATTTGGTTACGCAGTATATGTGCCTATTGCGCCCCCATAGCACACCAAAATGGATCCTCAGAGATGATTAAGTATTTATGTTGGATATGAATTCCCAACAATTATCTGCTATTTGGAACCCTTGACAGGCGATCTCTTTACTGCTAGATTTGCGGATTGTCACTTTGATAAGACAATCTTCCCGTCGTTAGGGGGAGATAGGAAAAAGGATTTTCCAAGGGAATGACTGGAATTGTCGTGATTTGTCCTCACTCTGTCTCATTTTGATCCCCGCACTTCACAAAGTGACAGTGAAGTGAAAAGAATAATCAATCTTCAGAACGTAGCAGATTTGATGCCTGATCCGTTTACTGATATTGCAAAAGTGACGAAATCACATATAACAGCTGCAAATGTGCCTGCAAGGTTAGAAGTCCCCAACAAGGGGCATAGTGCCACATATAGAGGCATTGCAACTACACTTAGTGGAGGTGTGGTTGAGGTCGTGGCTCCCCAAAGGAAGAGAGGGAGGCCACTTGGTTCGATTGACACTCACCCAAGGAAGAAGAGGGCAAGTAAGGCACAAACCGATTCCCTCTCATGAGATTGTCTCTGATTACAGCTATGTCCATGAATCAATACTGGAGGACACTCAGATGTTTGAAATAATTTCAGAGAACAAAGAAATCTCAATGGATTCTGAGAGTGCGTGTGAGTTGATAGAAAAGATCTTCCATACACATTGATGATGTATTTGCATACACTGTTGCTCAAGAAATCATAGAGCATGATGATATCGAACCACGCTCTATTACAGAATGTCAACAAAGAGCAGATTGGCCTAAATGGAAAGAAGCAATCCAGGCAGAATTAGATTCTCTGTCAAATAGACAGGTATTTGGTCTGGTAGTGCTAACCCTACCAAGTGTAAAGCTTGCAGGACATAAATGGGTCTTTGTTAAAAAGCGTAATGAGAAAAATGAAGTCCTGAGGTACAAGGCTCGCCTTGTGGTGCAAGGTTTCTCAAAACGCCCTGGAATTGACTACGAGAAGACATACTCTCCTGTAATAGACGTTATAACTTTCCGCTACTTAGTTAGCTTAGTAGTTTCCCAAGGACTGGCAATGCAGCTCATGGATGTGGTTACTGCATATCTCTATGAGGATCTAGATTCAGAGATATATATGAAAGTGCCTGATGGCCTTACATTACCCAAGTTAAGTGACTCTAAACCACGGAGTGCATTTGCAATTAAGTTGAAAACCTCACTTTACGGATTGAAATAATCCGGGTGGATGTGGTATACCCGTCTAAGTGACTACTTGATTGGAAAGGGATATAAGAATAATGAATTATGCCCTTGCGTATTCATAAAGAAAACAAGTTTTGGATTTGCAATTGTAGCAGTATATGTCGATGCTATGAACATAATAGGTACTCTTGATGAAATAAAGAGAAACTGCGAGCTACTTGAAATCCGAATTTGATATGAAGGATCTTGGGAAAACTCGATTCTGTCTGGGCCTTGAACTAGAACACCGAGTTTGTGGAATACTAATCCACTAGTCTGCGTATTTCCAAAAGATGCTCCGGCGATTTAACATGGACAAAGCACATCCTGCTAGCACTCTCATGATCGGTCGAAGTTTAGATGCAATGAAAGATCATTTCGTCCAAAGGAAGATGACAAAGAGGTGTTGGGAGCTGAAATTCCCTTTCTAAGTACAATAGGTGCATTATTGTACTTAGCCCAATGTACTCGACCAAACACTGCATTCTCAGTGAACTTGTTAGCTAGATTTAGCTCAGCTCCAACGCAGTGTCACTGGAATGGTATCATGAACATTTTTCGATACCTAAAAGGAACCATTGACTTAGGACTGTTCTTTCCCTACAGAGAGACAAGAGGGAGCGTAGATGGAACTGTAGTCCCTAAAGGAAATGTTGATGGCGAAAGTGCCACTCACTACACCAAAACACCAAATGAAGCTTTGGTTGCTTTTGCTGATGCTGGGTACCTCTCTGACCCACATAAAAGTCTTTCCCAGACTGGTTATGTATTTACCATTGGGAACACAATGATATCTTGGAGATCAACCAAGCAAACCCTTGTGGCTACCTCCTCGAATCACTCAAAGATCATTGCTCTACATGAAGCGGTTCGTGAGTGTGTATGATTAAGAGCTATCATTACACATATTCGAGGGACTAGTGGTTTGAGTTCTACCACTAAAGAGCCTACTTGCATTTATGAAGATAATGCAGCTTGCATCGAACAGATGAAGCTAGGATATATCAAGGGTGATAATACAAAACACATATAGCCAAAATTTTTCTACAATCAGCAATAACAGACTCTCCTCAAGATTTAAGTGAATCAAGTAAGGTTTGAGAAGAATGTGGCAAATTTGTTCACCAAATCGTTGCCTAAGGCCATATTAGAGAAACATGTGAAAAGCATAGGAATGTGAAGACTTTCCAAGCTCTCTTGATTAATGTAAGAATCAGGGGTAGTCTAACACACACATGTCATCCTCAAATGTAAAAGGTGCGTTGCGCTCTTTTCCTTCGACCAAGGTGTATTTTTTGTCCCACATGGTTTTTATTGTTACTTGGCAAGGTTTTTAGTGAGGCAACAACTCATGCACCATTTCGTCTTTGACTTGGCACAAGGAGGAGTGTTAAAGGAAAAACATATTATGTGCCTTCGTCAAAGCGACTAACAGAGAGGGAATCAAGGAATCAGTGATTACCATCAATTAGCACAATTACAGATCAATCAGCATTTAATGTCATTATTGTAATTGATATTTTTGTTGTAATTCTCTCCCTATATAAAGGGACTATGAAATGAAATGAGTAGACAATTCCAATCCTCATTTTACTTTTACAATATATATATATATATATAATCAGTGCATATTTCAGCCTTTCAGTTAAAAGAATTTCATATCGAGACCTGAAGTCTCTTGATTCAATTACAGAGGGCCTCTTGATTCAATTACAGAGGGCCTGAAGTTCATCGAGTTACATAATAAAAATTGCTACATGAAGTTTCTCAGTGCTTATACAATTAACAAGGACCAAAAGTTCCTCAGAGTTATATAATGACTGAAACTACATGTTGTGATCCCTGATCATAAGAGGGCCTGAAGTTCCTCACCTTATTTTGATATTATGTTCTTGTGCAATTAGAGGAGAGGAGCAAGATTATCATATTCGTGAAGTTAAACAGACCAGAAGTTCTGTGTGTTTTCTTCATTTAGGGAACCAAGAGTTTCCACTGTAAAAATTATTCCATAATTTATTTTTTCTTCCTTGGGATTTTCCTATTTTGTTATGTACTTTCATTACAGTACTTATCTTTTAACTTTTTTGTTTTTCATATGGGCCAGAAACCCTATATCTAGAACATATGAATTTTGAATGTAATATTTTTGAACCAGAAGTTCAAAATTTCATAGTAAAACCTGAAATTCTAACAATGAAACTCAAACCCGAAGCTTTGAGTATAAAATATAAATTAGTTAAAAGTGAATTTGAAGCTTCACTTTAGTCACCTAGAGCCTGAAGTTTCGAGCACTAAATTTATTTGAACTCAAAGTTCAAATTACGAAATCTTAGAACTTGCAGTTCATAGAAAAAAAAAATTCGAACCTGAAGCTTCAATTACACATTCATAGTTTATTTGACTTTATGACAACTCGAACTAGAAGTTTCGAGTAAATTTTCATATGTCGATTGATACATTCTTCTTTATGCTTACTTAAAGCATCCCACCTTAGAACCTGAAGTTCTAATTATGCAGACTCGGGCCGTAAATTTCATGTATATGGACAATTTATTGAAGAGCTTTAACCTCAAACCTGAAGTTTTGAGGGAATTATATTGACACCAATTTTTACATAAGCATATATTCAACCATTGGTTTATGACGAATGAGTATGAGTATATCCTTTGAATACAAGTACGTCATTTCATTAATTTAATTACGTCAATATCAATATTGTCGTTGTCATAAGTTTCATGAAAGTGATCCATTAAATCCAAATTGGTGATCGACAATTTTGTAATTAAAAAGATCAGAACCTGTACTTTCTTGATCCTTAATTACATGAGGACTTGAAGTTCCTCAATGATCATACTCACTAGATGACAATCTAAAGTCCCTCACTTATAAGGTATGATCGTGAAGCTAATCATCTCAGATCTTACATATATGATTACTGGCTCCAGCATAGAACATAATAGGATTAAATTCTGCTTACTACCTTGTACTTTCAAAGGTTCATCAATTCAGTCCCTGCACTTCTAATTTAATCAGAAAAGTCCTTGCACTCTCCAATTTCATCAAATCGATCCAATCCGTCATTATTCTGTCAATTTTCGCTGTTAAAATGCTGACGTGGGACCTTCTCACAGGGAAAATTCTCAAACTATCCATCTCTAGACAGCCCGCCGACACGTCAGTGTTGTGAATGCAGATGGATAGTTTGGAAAATTTTCCTGAAAATTGACGGAATAGTGACGGATTGGATCGATTTGATGAAATTGGAGAGTGCAAGGACTTTTCTGATTAAATTAGAAGTGCAAGGACTGAACTGATGAACCCTTGAAAGTACAGGGTAGTAAGCAGAATTTAGTCCAACATAATATTATTACCAAAGATGTACAATCTCGCACTATCATGGTCTCATTGTATAGCAAGAAAGCCGATTGACATGGCTACACCATGAAATGCCACCAGAAGTGGATCATGGCAAGAGAGAAATCATGAGTCAATGCAAATACTGCCCTAACAATCACACATGTGAGGAAATTGAGAAATGGGTGTGTGTCTACGGTACACTATATGGTGGATTTTTCTCAAGCCACTTTCAAAAAGGCATTGTTCAAATTAAATTGCATTGACTAATAAGAACATTGAGATTCATTTCACATGCCTGATGTCTTTTGCTTTTAATAAGCAAATTGAAAGAATTATTGTGTTATTTGACAAATTTTTGTAACCTCTTGAGTTTCCATTAAAACTAAATGTTTCTTAATCTGATTATCTTAGAACGTCATGTTCCTCAAGAAGTTGTCACAAAATGGAAAAAATCGAAATCTCAAGTTTCTTGGATCTCCGATTACATGAAGGCCTGAAGTTCCTCCTCTTTATAACTATAAATCTACGTGACAGAGAACTTGAGGTTCTCCACATGATACGTGATAAAGTTATTCTATTATTATGGATTATAGTCTTCAACTTGAAATTTTTGAGTATATCATTTTGGCCAGCAGTTCAAAATGAATTTGGTCCATTCCAATTATCCGTATTTCACAATTGAGAAAAATTCAGTCACCGTCCCCAAACTATGCTGCCAAGGCCAATTTGATACCCGAACTGTCAAAAGTATCAATGTGATACCTAAACACGTATTTTGACATCAAGGTGATACTTTCGTCAAAATTTCCTAACAGAGCCGTCTGTTTGCTGACGTGGCAAGCACGTGGGTCCTATGTGATATTTTTATCAAGGGCAGAATAGTCTTTTATTACTAACTAATTTTTTTTTTTTAAAAGAAAAAGAAAAAAAGAACGAAGCCCAGAGCTCCATCTCTCTCCTCCCCCTCTCACTCGGTTCTGGTTTTCAGGTATCTGGGTTTTTATGGCTTTGGAGGCTATCAATCTCTCGCTCTCTCTCCTTCTCTCGACCCCCGTCTCCTCTCTCTCACCAACTTCATCCTTGATTTCTTCTCTATCCACCATGCCTCCATATCCATAGTACCTATTGGTACTTCTCCACGACCAGCCGATCCGGACACCAACATCGACAATGATGCCGCCGTAGCCGTCGATTTTGAAGACGACAAGGATCACCATCCCCAAAACGACGCCGTTGTTTTCCCACTCGCAGCTACACCCCAACGGCGAATTGTGAAACAGGGGCAGAGAGGAGTGTCGTCACTCAGATTAAACGACGACGTTGAGGGTTATGGGCGGCTGCTGGCGGAGGTGGCATCGGAGTCGCGATGGCAGAAGTGGTCGAGCAGCCTTGATGGTGGCGGTGGCTGTGCGTTCATCGACAGCTTGGGTAAAGATTAGATTTTTTTTTTGTGGTAAATTTTGGGTGTGTGATATTGAGGATGGTTGATGTTATGGTTATTGGGTTTGTGATTGTGATTGGGTGTGTTCACATTGAAGGGAAGTAGAACAACGAGCTTGTGGAAGGAGGACCAGCCGCCGGGACGCTCGGAGAAGGCGGTTGAGACAAGATCGGAGACGATGAAGCAATGTTCTAATCGATCTGTCTGGGCTTTTGCTTTCTGGGTTTTCAATTGAAGAACCTCACACTTGGTTGCTCTCTTCCTCAAGCAGCAAAGCAGAAACTCTTGGTTATTTTCTTGTTCGATTTCTGATTCTTCAAGGTTAAAGTCTCTCTTTGAACCTCTTGGTGAGTTACTGTGTTGAAATTGGAAATATGTAGCTTCATACTATGCCTCAATTTATATTTAGGGATCAGATTTTTAAGTGGCTTTGCTTTCAATTCGAGTCATGCAAAAATCATGTATGTAATCTAGCCGAAATTATTTTTGTTTATGTTGTTTGTCTGGAAATTGAATTGCAAAGGTTATGGGGTGAGGCAAGAGGCTGCGGTGGCATACGGTGCTCTTTGTGCTGTGGTTTGTTCAATTCCTATAACTTCAAATGGAAGACAGAACCATGTTATGCTTGGGAGCTTGGTTGACCGGTTCGTTGGTTGGGCGCTGCCGTTGCTTAGCAATTTCACCGTGATTAGATTGATCGAGCTATCGAATTGTATTGGCTTGTATTGTACTATTGTATGATTAAAATCATTAAATTGGGGTGGGTGGCTGGTGGCTGATGACTTTGTCAGGTAAGTAAGGAAATGTGGTGGCGGAGCTTGCGGAGGTTTGGCTAGAGGAAAATCCCAGAAGAAGAAGAAGAAGAAGAAGAGAAAGAAGAAGAAAAAGAAATGAAAAGAAAAAAAATGAATTTAAAAAGGGTAAATTGGTCATTTTACTTTTTTGGGGCCCACGTGCTTGCCACATCAGCAAACAAACGGCTCCGTTAGGAATTTTTGACGGAAGTATCACCTTGATGTCAAAATACGTGTTTGGGTATCACATTGATACTTTTGAGAGTTCGGGTATCAAATTGGCCTTGACAGCATAGTTTAGGGAAGGTGACTGAATTTTTCTCTTCACAATTAATATTTACTGAAGCTAAGGTAACATTTATATCAAGAGTTGTAGATCTTGATTTATGGCTCTGAATGAGATACTGACATTTAATCAAATTTGAAATATTGTTGCACTAAGTGCCTCCTATATAGTGGGAGAAGACTTTTTGCTATCTATTATATACTGTGTCATATTTCTACAGTAAATTGAGACATACAATGTTATGAACCAGAAGTTCATTGAACCAAATACACTATTTTAGCTTGACCGGTTACGTCATCTTTGTCTACCATGTTGCATAGAATCACTTACAAGTTTTGATGACTACTAACCTTACTCACAAGCAAATTGTTTATTTACCGCATATTTGCGAGTTGTCACTTCAATGAGATAATCCTCCTGTCATGAGAGGGAGAAAGATTGTTCCTAAAAACTGACATGAATTGGTGTGAGATATTTATCCACCGTCTCATTTTGATTTTGGGAATATCTAAGCTAGTGATTTGATAAAAGATTGTGACAAAATTATATGCTAAATGCAAAGGCATCTGCTTGGGTTAAAGTCCCTCAGACCAACCATATTAAAACAAAGGGATAAAATCTGTTTAGTCCCTGTACTTTGCCTCTCTCATCGTTGCAGTTCTTGACATTCTAATTTAATCTAAAAACTCCCTGACCTCACAATTTCCCTCCCATAGGTCTCTTCCGTTAAAATTCAGTCAAATTGCATCGTTAGTTTGTTAACTTGGCAATCCATTCCACGCAAACTCAGCTCTGTAATGGTGAAATGTCCAATATATCCCTCTGTTATTTCTCCCGTCCTTTTTTTCCTTTTTAATTTCTTTTTTTTCTTTTTCTTCCTACCTCCTTCTTCTTCACACCCAAACCCCCACCACCACCGTGCTCTCTGTTCGAGCCCAACCACCAATCCCATTGCTGCACTAGCCTAAGCATAAACAGAAACAATCGAAACTACAGTCGAAACTACAACCACAACTCAATGACCATCATATCTTGCTGCATTGGTAGTGCCATGCTGGCGGACCAATCCAAATCGATCCGCAACCCCAATTCTTGATCTCCACGTCGGCAACCATTTTTCTCTTCCATTACTATTCTTCTTCTTCACTTCTGGTTTTGGTCAACTTGGCCATCAAAAACCACCATTTGAACCAGACCCAGAATCCAAATAACCATTTGAGCAAGACCCAAAAACCTTAAGGTCTGAAAAAATGGTCGTTTTCAGTGAAAAGTTTTCAAATTGAGGCTTGATGTGGAGAGAGAAAGTGGGATTTGAGTGGGAGAGAGAGAAGTGGGATATGAAAACAAGAGGGGTGGTGATTTAGCGGCAAATTTCCGAGTTGGATTCTCTGTCTTTTCTCAGGCACCAGCTTCGATTCCTTGATTAGACTTTGTGCTATGCAAACCTCCAATCCTTTGTTGTTTCTTTCCCAGCCTTCTCCATCTTAATAGGAGCTGATTAGTGTTCTGCTTGTATTTGGGAGGTGGCCTCGGCAACGACGGAGGAGAAGGCAGATCCACTAAGAGACGATGGAGGGAGGTGGCCTCAGAGAAGGCAAAAAAGTGATCGATCAGCTCCTCTTGCTTTTGCTCATTGTCCATATCTGCACCACCAAGCTAGGTTTTTGCTAGGTTTGGTTTCAATTTGTTGAGAGAAATAGATGGGTTGTGGAGTTTGATCGGAATGGGATTGGTGGGTAGAGGAAGGAGAAGCTGAGAAGGTAGGCAGCACAAAAAGAAAAAAAAAAGGGAATAAAAAATTAAAAAGAAAATTGAAAGAGAGAAAGAATACAGGGGTATATTGGACATTTCACCATTACAGAGCTGAGTTGGCATGGAATGGATTGCCACGTCAACAAACTAATGGCCCAATTTGATGGAATTTTAACGGAAGGGACCTATATGCAGGGTTAAAGTGTGACGTTTTTAATATGTATTTTTCCTCATTTGGCTAAGTTATTCTCTTAAATTAATAATTATAATATAGTTTTGTGTTTTTAACTACTTATTCATGGTCGGAAATGGTGAAAACAAGTGAAAAAGAGCAGAAATGAGCATAAATTAATGACAGTCATTTATGAACTTTCCTCTTTCATTTTAGGAAATATTTCCTACTTTGTTTTAGGAAACTTTCTTCATTGGAACTTTTCTATTTCTGATTTTCCTATTTTAATGAGAGTCCATCCCATTAGAAACTCTTGAGTGATGAAATCAAGAAAAATTGAAGGATTAATCAGGAAGAATTCGAGGAGATAAAATGGATTGTTTTAATCATATTTATTCCTAATGATCTGATTTCTTATTGATTATAAACTCTAATTAAATTCTGATTTTCTTGATAGGATTTATTGTGGCACAATTCTTGGAAGAAATTAGTGCAAATCGAAGGAGAAGAATAAGGGATGTATCTGGTCGCTATTCAAGGCATATACAATGAGCCAGTAAGGGGAAAAGAAATCAGAAAATTCATGACTTTGTCAAGAGAAAATCAAAGCAAATTGGAGGAGAAATCACCTCAAGATGATTGGCCATGATTGCATCACAAGAGATGAGAATTCCACTATAAATAGCAGCCATTCTCTACTCCAAAATCATCACTTAACCTGACCAAGATTACTTTCCTAGCTTATCAGTTCTTAGCTAAAAATATTCCATAGCTCTGCCCAATTCACTCTCAAACCTCCATCACATACAAGACCGGGACCATCATCCTTCCATCAACCCAAAGAGTTCTTAGGCGCTGAGTCAAGGACGCTCCACCACCATAGCAGAGACGAGTTCATCACCTGTTGCTAAGCCGCTGAGGAAAGCTTCAAAAGTAACTATACTCTACTATAATTATTGTTTCAGTTTTGTGTGTTTGGATTGTGAGTTGTGTAATTGGAGACATGAGATTTTCAGAATATTTTTTATTAATATTTTTGAGATTTGCAGTTATTATGAGTTAATGTTCGAGAATTCTTTGATGATGCATGTATAATCTTGTGCCCTTTTATATGTTTAGGTAATTTTCAGAGTTAGGTTAATAGTTTGCATGCTAGAATCACGCTGAGTATTCATGTGTGTTTGCTTAATTTGCCAAGAGTAATATTATTGTTAAGACGCTAAACAAGTAGTAATTAGTTCTAAAGTGGTAAAATCATGCTTTAATGATTAAACGATTCTGGAAATTACGTGTTAATTGCTATGAGTAATGGTTAATTTGCACGTGTGAGTTGATTCAAAGAACGGATCAGATAAATGGATTGGACCGTGACAAGCTTTTCATTTGGGCTCTTATCTAGCATTTAAGATGGGCACATTTTTGTTGCATGTTTGAAAGGAATTTCTGTTTTTACAGTTAATAATCTCCGAGTGGTAGTGGTTTAGGTTTACGGAAGTCGATCATTGTATAAATTTTATTTATTTTTATTATTTTATTTTAAGTAGATAGAACCAATTTCAAACCCCCCCCCATTTTATTCTTTTATTTGTTAATTGACCTTTTAGTGTAGGTGTACCCTACAATCCCCGGCAACGGCGCCAAAAATTGTGAGGTTAGAGAGTTTTTAGATTAAATTAGAATGTCAGTGACTGAAACGATGAGAGAGGCAAACTACATGGACTAAACAGATTTTATCCCCAATAAATAATTTAGACTCCATTTGATTTATGGGATGCAAGTGTATCCAATTGACATAGTTCTCTTGAAGAGAATGTCATTAAATAACATCACAGCTCCTAATATGGCTACACATACAAAGGGTGTAAGTACGCCATTCAGAAATGATGTATTCGTGATACAATAATAAATCAATATGGTTGATGCTAATGAACAAAATATTTTTTGACCTAAAACTTGGTTTGGGTTCGCCACCAGCCCATGAAGATCTTCACTCTAAAGAAAGTGATAGATATTTGAACGCATCTTTTGCATATGGTCATAGTAAGACAGTCTTCCCGCCGTTAGGGGGAGGAAAGACTACTGCCATTTGAATAACAGCGTGAATTTGTGTGGAATGTATCCACCAGGTCTAAAGTTTTAAGCTCCCAGAAAGGGAAAGATTATACAAGCCCTATAATGCTCTACATGAGATTATAAGTAAAAATATCCACATTCTCTAAGTGATTCATCTATGAGAGATGATTGTACTAGAAGTGACAATGTATATGCCCTAGAAGTGGCATATGGGGACCCAATATTAATAATCTTATTACAGCTAATGCATGCATATAAGAATGTGTGGGATCTATGATTAATTATCATCGATATGATAATTTAGAAATGGTAGCTACCAAATAAAAATCATTAAGGGCTGTATTGATGTATATCACGTTTCATTATGAATGTCAACAAAATATATTATTGGCCAAATTGGAAAAAGGCAATTCCAATGAAATTGAATATTTGAAACGTGGCGAAATACTTGGACCTTAAACCCTACATGGTACCAAAGGGTATTTATCAAAAGTGAAGATAAATCACTATGACACAATGTCTATTTATAGAGACACGAGATTATGATCATCTTCCCTTATACGAATGACAATTTTCTGTAAGTACAGTGTTACATATAGCTGTTATATTGACGAGAGATTTATGGCACATTGTCATCGTATATTATGAAGATCTTAAAGACACGTTGCTAAAAATAAAATCTCAAAAGTAAAAGTGTCATTATAAGCGTATTGCTTATCATATCCTTGAGGGATTCAAATACATGAAGGATTCAAATGCAAGTCCATGAAGGGTTGAAAGAACATGAAGCTCACTCATGGAATCAAAGAGTCTAAAACTAGCTCATAAGTACTCATTCCGTTATAGTTAACACGACCTAAATTGCCTCAGTGAATACTACGATAAGACTATGAAATCAAATTCGAATTACGATTATAATGTTGCAACATATTCTAATTTTCGCAAAGTTTTGAATTACTTAGAGTTGTTGAAGAGCTTATATGAAATGTATCAATACACAAAAATATTAATGTGTATGGCTAGTTATGCCATGATGATTTTCAATGTTTTAAGCTATACAAAGTTAAATGTGTCAATTTCTTTATATTGTTTAGCTATTACTTATTGTATGAATTTGAACATATGATATTGTTTTCTAACCTTATCATATGAGGTAAGGTTTATTGAAAATCGTCTAGCTTAGTTGGTATTGCTTAAACTTTGCAGGTATGAAAATTTGTGATGAGCCCTTATATGCAAAGCACACATTGTCTCACTTCAGTGATAGACACATCAAACTACTATACATGGTACATGTAGCTTATCGCATACATAAATGAGGCTTGCAACAATCAAGGGGAGCATCCAGAAGCATGCTACCTAGGACATATGCGTGTTGTGCTCTTTCTGTCCTTCAACCAGAGTTATTTTTGTCCCACTGGGATTTTGTTACATGACAAGGTTTTTAACGAGGCAACAATCAAGGGGAGCATCCAAAAGCATGCTACCTAAGACATATGCGCATTGTGCTCTTTCTGTCCTTCAACTAGAGTTATTTTTGTCCCACTGGGATTTTGTTACACGACAAGGTTTTTAACGAGGCAACAATAAACGCGTCCAATACCATTATTCATTGGTAGACATCCAAGGGGGAGTGTTGTAAATATTATTATCTATGTGGATGTCCATGTAAATACTCATGAGTTATGTACTTTGATGTAAACCCTACCTCTATATAAATGAGACTATGAAACTGAATGATAACACTTCTACTTCCTCCCAACTATTCTCTCTATCTTTCTCTCTACTTTATAATATGTTTAACCATTTTTCTATTTTTACTTGTTTGCGCAAGTAATTTTGGGCGACCTAGAACCATAAGATTCTTAGCTAGTCGTAATCCCCGAGGTACGATAAACCGGAACGTAAATACTTCCCATTTTTGATGACCGTGTTGATTGTTACGCGATAGGCGAATTAAAAACGCTCAAATCAAGGCTTTAGTCATCTAGTAGGCTCATTTGTTTCTTTTGAATAAGCAATCTAAACCTATTTACAATGAAGGGTTCTAATCAGTTTGTTCAGCAGCTTGGTTCATATGTACTGGTCCAAGATAAAAAAATTATATATGGCAATTTGGTTATAGATAAATAATTAAATTATCACCAAATATTATAAAATATACACAATAGAAAAATACGACCGTGACTCACGCTAACCACACTTATCAACCAAACTTTTTACTCATATTACAAGGATACGCTCATAGGCCCATAGAAATCATTAAAATTTAAAGAAACCATTTATTGTAGTATGACATTTTATTTATTTATTTATTTTTAGTCTGAATTATTGTAGTATGATATTGATACCTTCAAAGCCTTGCATTTTGGAGCTGTTGCTTCAGCACAGGCTTGATGTATTCATGATACCCATCAGGTACAATAGAATCATTGAGCGGATCTTTCCATGCTTCCTCATAGAGCTTTGGATACACATTACCGTCATAGCGCCCAAGAACTGAGCCAAGGAAATGATCTGTGTAATTAAATGCATCAACAAGGGCAATAACATTGGGACGAAGCTTGGAATAGAGACTCCTGAGTTGATCACTGGCAAGTGAAGCTTGCTTGGGACTGATGCTTACTGTGGAAAGAAAACCACCCAGATGTTTGTGAATAAGATTCAAACAGTAAATGTTGCAGAGGGTCTCCAATTGTTGTTTCACTCCATTTCCTTCAATGTTTTGCTGCAGCTTCTCAATGAACTTGGAAACCACAATTAGTTGGCAATGAGCAACTGCAGCTTCAACTAAATCAGGTGAGAGTTCTGAAAAGCCTTGTAATGGAGTGGCAAACTTGGTGAGATTTTCGGCACAAGCAACCGACAATCTAATAGCCCTTGCTTCAAATACCTCAAGTATTACACTTGGGTTCAACCAATCCTCAGCTTTTTGAACCGTACAGCGACATTGGATCAAATGCTCCACATGCGCCATATAAGCTGTTGTTCCAATAGGCTTCTTCCCAGTCTGCAACTGAGAAATGGTCTTCATGAGAAACCTTGAAACCTGTAGAAGCAGTACAATGTTATCTCCTTCATAAGTACAAGCAGGGACAAAAGCAGCATATAACTCAGGAAGTCCACTGCTAGACAAGTAACCATGGCCACCACATAGCTTCCGACATTCTTCAATGCCATCAGCAGCAGCGGAAGTAGTCAAGGACTTTAAACCAGCAGTGCAGGCATGCGCCTCGGGCAGTGTAGAGAAATCGTTTGCTTCCAACTTTTGGGTCAAATCTGTGTATAGCCATTTCAACCACTCGCCAACAAATCTGAAAGCATAGGCAGAAGCCAGTAAAGGGAAGAGTCTACTTTGCTGAGTCTTGTAATCAATTACCTGTGTCTCAACACCTTTACCATTTTCATCCTTATGTGGAGGACCAAATTGTCGACGAACAGCACTGTACCTGGTAGCAATACATACTGCTCTTGACAAAGCAATGGAAGCATCAGCTACAATGATTTGTCTGACATAAACCATAGCTCCATAAACCAGCTGCTTCGGAACGTTGGATTCTACGTACTTTCCTTGTCTTGTGACCCTTGAGACCTTCATCAACATTTGATTCCTTGGAATGCGCACACAATCGAATCTAACGACACCATTGTCAATGGAATTGAATGCTCCACTTCCAAACTTCATCCCAATATCTCCAACTGTAACACCTGGAAGAGGAAAGTGATCATCCAAGCTCCGAATTTGGACTAGGAAACCATGAACTCCATACTCTTGGCCATCAGTAATAAGCCGAGCATAAACAACAGCATGTGTAGCAACCTTTCCCAGTCCACCAGGCCACCATTTGCTTGAGGTCAGTGTAGGACTATGGATGATGAACTCATCTGTCTCCGGATCAAAAGTCGCGGTTGTCTCTAGGCCTCGAACATTGGAGCCATGACCAAGTTCAGTTTGTGCATAAGTACCGATTATCTGCATCTTGTTTGCCAAAGGTAGCCACTTTTGTTGCTGCTCCTCAGTAGCAGACCCTTTAATAGCAGGCACAAACATTCCCCAATGAACATAAGCATATGCTAATTCATCAACGTAGAACCTCAAGCATGATGCCTCTTCTTCTGAAAGTGCAAGCTCATTGATCCTTTTCCACACATAAGCTGCTTTTCTCAGAGCACTTTTAAACAATTCCTTCCTGCTTAGCACAGCTCTGTTGTCCTTTCTAAAGCCTGGATCGCTGGCCACGAGTCGAGCGATCCGATCAGAGACTTGGAAGGCGTGGAGAGAACCAGCCCAGATGACCTTCATCTCCTCCACACTGAACTGTGCCTTGCTCCTCTCATGCGCCAAATGATCCACTATGCCTTCCATATTTTTCAGACTCAACACAAAACCTCGCAAATTAATGAAAAACTAACGGTACTTTAGGAAACCTGTTGCAATAAGCGCTTTGATGCAAGTTTCATGGGGAACATTAGTAGGGGTGCTCACTAAAGAAAGCACCAGCGGAGATAGATTCTTCTTCTGGGACTCCACTTATTTTGTGGTCCCCTTTTAGTACGTATAAAGTATAATCCGGGCCTAACCCTACCACTCCCCTAATCCCACAATACCTAGGACATGGCTCTCGTGGCACTCTCGTGGCACAGCTGGCTAAATATCTTGTACTATAACGTACCTTAGGAGAACACCGACCACAAATGATTCATTAGCGTTTATTACACGCAACACAATAATAAGATATTATGTACAGTATATATCTTTGCCTCTAGCGCTCTGCTGATAAGACGCTCAACTAGTCAACTACTCGCCCTATGGTTGCTCAAGTCGTAATAGAGAGTGTGGAATTAAGTTAGGAGTCGGCTAGTTAAGTCACACTCACTGTTAACAGTAAATAAGAACAATTAATAAAAAGAAAAACTGAGGTCATCATTTCATTTGAACAAATACTCCATGCCTAAAGTTCAAAGCTTTGGTTTACAAAATTGGCAGAGGTATAGTATACTTTCATATATCTGGCTTTCAAATCCTATCTGACTGTTGAGGTTCTCGTTTCAACACAACTGTTCATTAGCTTTGCTTTCTGTTACTTGGTGGCCCTTGTGATGCAGCTATATCTTTCAACTTGGTTTAGCAGTAAAACACATTTGTTCAGTTCCTGTTGATCAAACATTCTCGAGGTAATCCGAACTCCTTTTTTACATGAACATGTTGCCTCCAAGGGTCATTATGTAACTTGTAATGCAAAACCTGATTAAGGTGAATGAAAACAAGTAAGTGATAAGCAGGTTTACATCTTATGGTCACATGGTTCAATTCTTATTATGATCACATAATGCTAAACTTCTACTTAAAGTTTGAATTTTCCCTGAACTTCCATATGCTCAATGAGTCAATGTCGATCATGGTCACATAATTTAACCTTTGCAGCAGGCAAAGACATCATATTTTAAAATTTATGTCCTACTTTTAAATTAGACTTTCCTGGTTAAAAGAAAGAATAAGGCTTCCTTGCTAAGCTTATTGCCAGAATATCTTCTTTTTTTTTTTTCCATGAGCAAAAACATGTACTTGTGTATTTTTCAACCAAAAGATGGAAACCAATTCATGCCACCTTCTATATAAATTCAACCTTGCAACAATGCTAGCATTGTAGTATTTTTTTTTTTTTTTGGTAATGAAAAAAAAAATTATGTTGAGCAATACATGCAAACATGCAATAATTTTCATCCAATCCAGCACTGCTTAACAAAAGATGAATTGTGAAATGGAAATAAAACTGAAGATGAAACATCTGTACTGGAAGATATTTACCTGTACAAATGTTTGAAAGACATCGTCTTCAATTAATTGTGAGAACTGAACTGCCCAATCATCCATATGGCCAAAACCAGTTTTTTGCCTCTCTGCTTCGAGCAAAATAGAATCACGATACAAAAACCTCTGCCAGATTTTCTGCACATTTGCTAGCCTGAACTTTATTTCAGTCTCATTAAATGCCTACAGGAATTACAATTCCAAAATTCAGTCTACTAAAATGCTAGCAACTTCCAATCAAAAGCTTCTACATTAAAAAATAATAAAAAAACAGTAATTACCCGAAGAATATTTATAAGGTTTGGAATTTCATCTTCACGTATCCGAACAGCAAAACTCTCATAGTTGAGAACATTTTCATATGGCAAGAAAATCCCATCCTACACATGAGGAAACGGTAGAAAAAACATGAATATAATTTATAGTAATTCGATGGTTTGGAAGCATCCCAGTTAAATGAAATGGACTGAGGAAAGCTCAACTACCTTTATAACTATGATAATTTAAAGAATAAAATTGCATATGCAATCTCATTACAAGATGTCAACAGTGACTGATTGGCAAGCATCTTGCGATTAATGACAAATGTTTCAAGGCTCTGATAAGATAGTGAAGAAAGAAGATATGAATCACAGTACCTGAATGACAACAGGAATGCATCCTTGCAAAATACTGTCTTCCATACGACCACTCCAACCATCTCCAGGAAATACCCCGCAGAAAGTGGAACTGGCTAAATCCTCATGATAATTTTCAGACCGTAGTGGAGTAACAATCACATCTTCTGCGTGTTGTTTTCCAAGTTTCCCTTCCTTGTTAGGGCTTGACCCAAATTCTTCTGCTAATTTTTGTCTAATACCCATGCTATAGCTACATAAATAAACAAATCGGTTAGTCTGATTATATGTAGATTGTGCAATACATAAATCTGTATCAGTAGCTGCCCAGGAAACTGAATTTCTATTACTGCCACAGATTTCTATTACAGAAAACGGGAAGGAATGGAAGATACATGGTACATTCTTGCCACACACACGAATAGTAATAGTAGTAGTAATAGTAGTAATAATAATAATAATAATAATAATAATAATAATAATAATAGTAATAGTAATAGTAATAATAATAGTAATAGTAATAATAATAGTAATAATACTAATAGTAACAGTAATAATAATAATAATAATAACAATAATAGTAATAGTAATAATAATAGTAATAGTAGTAGTAGTAGTAGTACTAGTAGTAGTAGTACTAGTAGTAGTAGTAATAGTACTAGTAATAGTAGTAGTAATAATACTAATAATAATAGTAGTAGTAGTAGTAGTAGTACTAGTAGTAGTAGTAATAGTACTAGTAATAGTAGTAGTAATATACTATAATAATAGTAGTAGTACGTAACTAGTAATAGTAGTAGTAATAATACTAATAATAATAGTAGTAGTACTAGTAGTACTACTAGTACTAGTAATAATAGTAATAATAATAGTAGTAGTAATAGTAGTAGTAATAGTAATAGTAATGAGTAGTAGTTAGGGATGGCAATGGGTCGGGTTGGGGATGGAGATCACAATACCATCCCCATTCCCGGGGTCATTCTCTACCCCCATCCCCGCCCCAATCCCCAATAAAAATATATTGGGGATTCCCCGTCCCCATCCCCACTGGGGACTAAGCCTCCAAACCCGCCCCAAATCCCCAATAAGAATTTAATAAATAAAATAATTTTTTTCTCATATTGCCTTTTTTAAAATCAAAATCTACAACAAATAAATTTAAAACATGATTAAATTCATAAATTATAATTTAGTGAGTGCAAAAGTCAAAACACTATTAAAGTAAAGTAGTAAATGTATATATTTATGATTTATATTATAAAAAATAAATTAAACAATATATAAGTTAAATATATATATATATATATATATTATTGAGGCGGGTTTGGGGATGGGGATCACAATACCATCCCCGCCCCATCCCCAATCTTAGATAGCGGGGATTGGGGATCCCCATCCCTATTCCCCATTTGTCCCCGAATTCTCCCCCCATTAGGGGCGGGTATCCAATGGAGCTCCGCCCCGCTGGGGATTTTTGCCATCCCTAGTAGTAGTAGTAATAGTAATAGTAATAGTAATAATAATAATAATATTATAGTAATAGTCATAGTAATAGTAATAGTAATAATAATAATAAGTAACCCACCACAAACAGGATTTCATACTCTTTTGTTAACTTACGAAGTTTCGGGCCTTCCCTTTGGGTAAGCTGGTCCCAGATTTCCATTGAAGTAGAACAGAGTTTTCCGCATCTCATGGGGCCTGAAAAGAAAGTAATGAACAGTTGCATTTTGTTCTGTGGATTAGGGCATATCGATTAAAGAAACAGCATTACAAAACAGAACAAAAAAGGCATTATTGAATGCTCTCGATCGGATATCTACCTGGCCCAAAGTTTTGAGCTCAAAGAGTTGACATCGGGGCTTTTCCACGCAGGAAGCACAAGATCTTTATCAGGGTCAAAGCAGGGATGGTTGCCCCTCTTATCAGAAGAAATGTCATTCCAGTTGTCAGCCCAATAGGCTGTTGTTGAGTGCTTATGTTTCGAGTTTGTGTTACCCCAGTGAACCAACATCATGCTGTTCCATATCTCCTTTGGAGCATAGCAAGCACCTTCATCCCATGAAAAAAACTGCCTTCAGATATAGAGGCGGACATCATTAGCAGATATACTTTACAAAGCAATCTAACCAGGAAAAGACAAGAAACTCTTATTTTGTTCAATTTTTGACACTCTAAGTGATTCTCTCATTCACATTACCCAAATATGGTCCCTTCCAGATGAGCGGTTCCAGAATGGGTACTGTTCAACAATGTGATCATAAGCCTTCCTATAATATTCCAGAGTGAGAGAGCTCCTCAATCCCTTATGTTCCTATGAGTTTCAAACACCGAATACATAATTCAACAAAGCCCATTGGAAAGGGCAATGAATTGAAAAACAAATGTAAAACTGCAATATCTCAAATATTTTAAAAGTCACTAAGCATACCTGCATACTCAAGTGAGGAGCATCATCAGCCCGAGTTATAATGCATGAATCAAGAACAGGAACAAAGAAGAAATCTGCTTCTTCACCATTTAATGTACGATATGGACTAGCTAACATACTTTCATAGAGTGCCATCTGCAAAGAAGCAACAAGCTCAATAAATAATCCTAAGCATCTTCCAGTTTAACAAGATGACTACCAGATTCTCTTTTGTCAGATGTTAACTATAAGTTTGAATTCAAATAATACCTGGGCACCATAGAGCATATCTGTCCACACGGTGGAATTTAGGTCATTATAGATTCTGTTTACACACTCGAACTTAAAGTGACGCCCCTAGAACAATAAAGTGAGAAAATAAGAAACTTTTTCTTAGAATTAATCACATAATCCCAACTGAAGCTAATCCTGACCTCAAGAAGTAGGCTGTTGAAATCTGGGGGTAAATCATAGACATAGATAAGGGGCCTCTTTTTTTTAACCGCAGCATTGAGGTTGACAACTTTCCCTGTCAGCTGTGAACTATCGGGAATGTCAACCTGAGCAGGCCGAAGCCACTGAGGCCACTCTTGAACAGAAGACGCCACAGATGGAATACTGCAATCTATTCCATACCAGCCATTGTTACACTGGAAATAAAAGTCATTTCAGGCAGTAGATATTGACAAAGAAACCAAATTTTTCTACCAAATAAATCTTGGATAGAAAGACAAACAGACTGATATATGTTTCAATAAAGGTACATTATATAAAACAGGAACTTACATATCAAACAAGAACACTAGCATAACACTAAAAGTATTATGACAGTACCTGGTTGATCACGAACTATATTTGTAATCTATCTAAAAGGATTTTAGGCAAAACAATGAATCGATGCACTAAAGGATATAACTTTATTCAGGATTTTCACTATGGAAAAGAGATGGTTTATGTAAAATTATTAGCCAAGCCATTTTCTTAAATCTCCAATAAAATTTTGATATACCAAAATAAATATAATTAATTTATGCTTTGTCTTAGTGCTTGTTTTCTACATTCCAGTCACATCTTCCTACGCCTCTCAACAACTGAATCAACTTTTCCTATGTTTAGAATCACTCCCTGAAGATGTTTTGGAATTCTGTTTGTTAGAAACTTAGAATTCTTATGATTTAGTATGTTGATGGCATCTTTCTCCTGAAATGGCTGAACCTCAACAGCTATGAAGAAGTGATAACATGATGACAAGAATTTTCCTCCTTAAAACGTAAAACAAGGAAACATTCATGAAAAAGGACCAACTCTATTACCTGACAAAATCCACCATGGCAATATCCGTGTCCGGAGCACTGATTAATGCAAGTACATAGCACAGGCACTTCACAGAACCGCCCTGAGAGACAATCATATTTGCAATCGCATTCCTGTTTGAATTGAACCTTGAGAGCATATGCTTCAGCAGGATCGACATTGCACCATCCGGGTTTGCTACTATTTGTTGTAAGAACATTATCCAGGTCATCTTTTGCCCAGTCAGTCAGCTTAGGTGCGCCAGGTTCAGAGGGTGGCCTAAAACAGATGTTAGAGGTTTGCGGAGTACTTTACTAATTTATTTATTGTTGATGAAACCCTATTTAGTATCTGATGAACTTACTTCACTTGAAAGCCACATGCCTCTGCCACAGGTCGATTTGGGTATTTTGTGCCTTCCCCACAGAAGCACATTGCTCTTTTTGTGTCACAATGAGCCGAGCAAATTGAGACGACCCATCTCCCATATGGTTGCTCTGGTGATCCAGGGTAGTTGCATTCTAGCTGCTGTGTCTCAGAGCATCCTTCCCCTGTAAAATTAACACATTTTGTATTTAGAGAATATGTTTCATCAGACAACAGCTACTTTATTTGGTTTTATGCAGTAAAAGAACAGACGTGTTTAGAAACAAATCGAAGAAGCCATACCCTTTATAGCATGTAGTAACTCTATGAAAGTGATGCAATGACAAAAGGTTTCTTTCATTGTGATGCAATATGACCCAATAACTCCAGCCAAACAACATGAATGGCTATGAGCCTATGACACCTAATTACTCTCCAGAATATAAAGCTATACTTTTAAACACTCAGTAGAGGGGGCAAAAGTAATAATTAAAAAATTAAAAACAACTTAAGTAAAGGTATCAGAAAATTTCACGACAAAAAAGAAAAAGAAAGATATCAAACTTTCCTAATAGATACTAAACCATGCAAACCATGTGCTCAACATACGACTGCTTGCTACTGCTGTACTCGTCATATTATAATGCAAACCAAGTTTCTCACTATGCCTGCTACCTGCTGTGGTAGTATGGTTACAAAATATAACCAAGGAGAAGCTAGAAAGATTGGCGAGTAGCTGACATATTAGTTGGCTGTTTATAAAAGTACATAGCAGAACTAATACCATTATGGTATAAACTCGGTTTGTTTCCAGAGATGACTAATTGGGCATCATACCCACTTCTGATTGCTCCTAATTATTTGCAGTTTTGTATTAATTTAATTACACCGAAAGAAAGAAGATGAAATTATACTGACCACTATATCCATGAAAGCACCGACATTGTCCCAATTCACGATTACAAACACCTCGACCACTGCAGTCATTTTTGCAGCCACTCCCACCTATTAACTGCCAACAGAACAATTAGTTAACATGAATACTCTTCCCGTAAAAATTGATATTCACCTCACATATCTCCAAGGGCGAAGAATAATAATAACATTTTTGTGTCATCTGGTTTCACAGATTAACTGAGTAAACACCCATTCACCCCCACTTCTCTTCCCACCTCCTGATTCAAACTTGCAAGGTATTCATCTCTATGTTTCTAATTTTCTTTATTCCTTCTGTACATGAATTAACTCCATTATAAGAAATCTACTTCACTCAGTCAGAAAAAAAAAGAGTATGTTACATCATGTAAAAGGTTGTTCTTATTACCTCCACAATGTTGACTTCATTAGAAATTGAGCCACAACCAGCAAGCCACCGGCCAATCTCTGCCTTCCATGGTGCTCCATGAAAAACAACTGCCTTGTGCAAGTCAGCTGGAAATTGACTTTCTAAGTCAATAGGAGGTTCTAAATTTCCCCTAAAATGATCCGTAATTGCTTCAGTGGAAGCATTGATTGTGACACAAGAGTTCTGAGTTTGACTAAAGTACTCGAAAGAAGGAACTAATGGAAAGAAGAACAGATGGACTATTGAAGCCAACATTAGTGAAGCCAATCCCACAATAGAAGCAATCGCCGCTATCATAGACCATGAGCATTTCCATTTCAGAATAGAAAACATTATCTCAGAAGACCCTTCAGAGAGAAACCCACAACTATATCTCCATCTTTTTGACCCTGAGCCCCTCTATATGCACCTGAAAAATTAACACTTCAGTCTATGACAAAGCCATATAACATAAGTCAAAGAGAACCTACGCAAAGGAATCATATCAAGCACCATTCCTTTTACCTTCTCCTTTTTGATAATCATATCAACCACCATTCTTTAAAGGATAAGATAAATTATAATCAAACAACTTTCTTTAGAATTCTATCATCAAACTATTAAGATAATGTGTACAGAAAATTAACATATGTAAATCAATTGGAGTAAACAATCTTTACAGGAAATACTACTAAGTCACTATAATTCCAGTGGTAATTCTCATCCATTATGTTCGATAAGGTCCCAAGTTCAAATCCCCACTCCCCCGCAACATCAAAAAAGAATGTATGTATGATACAAGAATTAGCAGGAAACCTTACTAAACAAAGAGCAGCAAAGAAAGCAAATAGCAAACAAGTTTAAACTCCACACAGAACTAGAAAAAAGTTTCACCTGGAAACCCACTGATCACACAAAATTAACAAAAACCACCACTCGTTTGTAATCAAAACAATTCAGAAAACACCTTCAAAACTTCTAATGCGTTGCTGTGGTAAAATCTCAACAACAGCTCCAAGTATGTAAACACCAAAATTCTATCAGCTCTACACTGATCAAACATTTTCTGCTTCCCACAAAATGACATTACCTCAGTAAAATGAGTTCCAGCAATCAGAGAGCATTGACTGACCCTCTTACCAGATCTGAAATGTCAAATTCTGCAAAGAAAGAACCAGGAATCATGAAACAGAGTAGAACCAAGAGAATGAACACAGAAGAATAATTCAATGGGAAAGCTGAGATTTTGAAAGAGACAAGTACCCAAATTGAAGCAGCAGCTGTTGCTCTTCTGGGTTTCCAGCTAAACCCAGAATATAAAAATCACTTCTTGAATAATTTTCAACATTTGGAATCTATATATATATATATATATATATATATATATACAGACACAAAATTTGGAAGAGACGTGGGTCAATGTCAATGCAAAAGCCGCCAAGGGGTACTGATGGGGTTTGATTTGAACCAACAGAACAGCTTTTGGCATCAATTCTGTTAAATTGACTGTTCCTGCCCTTTTCATTTTCTTTTCCAAAAGGGAATGTATTGAGCTGAGAGTGGGTAATTCTGTCATTTTATACATTTGTATTTGCCTTTTTTTATTGATAAAAAATGACTTTCATTGAAAAAGAATAAAGTAGAAATGTGTTCTCTTTTGACGATGAGGAATATGTTCTAGAAAAGGTGAAAAAGAGTGATTCGTTGATTGTGTATTAAAAGCTACAAGTGTAAAGCTTTGTTAGTTTTTTGGGAGGACCAGATAATTTGGCACCAAATTTAATGTATATTGTTGAATTAGGCAATGAGTACTGTGATATAATAATTGCAAGGCTCCGTAAATTAAACTAAACGAGATCGATGAGATCTGAACTGAAAAGGATATGTATTATATTGATGATGATCTGCACCAGCAACATGTAAACCAAGTAAACAAGCCATTAATTAATACAATTTGTTAACATATCTGCCCTGTTGTGTATTGTAAGTCAATGACTACCTCCATCATGGATTCTGTTTTGTTATCAATAGTCTTCTCCTTCTGCTTGTGAGGGGAGCTACATGAATTCATTTGTATATTCAAATCAAATGGAGAGAAAAACTACTCAGATTCAAATCAGTATTACAAAGAGAATTAAAGAAATGAGAGAATGGACAGTAGATGGCTCTTCTCCTAAGTAACGCCAACCTAGAACCAAGACAAAGCATCAAAAGAAATGAAAGAACACGTCAATCCCTCTTCCTTTCTTATCCCTGATTAACTAACACTGTCAATATGTGACCGGCCAAGTCCAAGTGCTCGTGCGGCATCAACTCCTCGCCAAACCGGCCAGCTCGCATCACCGTGGCACGATATACAGACACGCTCCATTTTCTAGAAAATAATTTGCTTATCTTTAATCAAGCTTAACCTCGATTACAGAGGCGAAAGTGACATTTGTCGGCCAAACCTTCCCGTGTAAACTTATCACAAAATAGTGAAAATACTAGACCAGTAAGAAATACCCATCTACGGAGGCTCTTGAAGGGGACTTTACCAACAAGATGTGCACTCTCCCAAAAGGTTAGACTCTCTGATGTTAATTGTGTTTATTGCCACCAATCTTGTGAGGATGGGCTGCACTTATTCAGAGATTGTGCTGTGACCGCTTGTTTTTGGGTACATACTACTCTGGGTCTCCAAGCTAAGAATGTGGCTGCGTTAAATGTGGTGGATTGGGTGTTGAATGTTATTGACATCCTCAATGGAAGTCAACGGTGTGCTTTCTTCATGGCACTTTGGGTACTGTGGACTGAACGCAATAATGCTTTATGGAAGGATAACTACTTCTGTGCAGCCAATGCAGCCCAATGGGCAAGCAAATTTCTTGAGGAGTACCAGCAGCTAAATATCCATGGAGGTGCGAAATCTCGGCGGAAGAAAACAAAATGGCAGAATCCTCTGAGTGGGCGACTGAAGGTGAATGTAGATGGTAGCTACCGGGCTGACTTTGGTGATGGAGGAGTGGGGGTAGTAATACGTGATGAATGTGGTGTCTGTTTGGCAGCTCTAGCACGCTACTTCCCACATGCTCTTCCGCTTTGCATATGGAAGCAGAAGCATGTAGGGCAGGGCTTCTTTTAGCTATCCATCAGAACATGACTACTCTTGTTCTTGAGAGTGAGTTGGTCCCTTGTGGTTACTACTCTACAGCATGATGTGGAAGATCGATCTGAAATTGGGCGCATTATGATGATTGTAAGTCATATTTGACGTCTTTTCACTCTTTTCAGGTTAGGCACATCTTCCGTGAAGCAAATGGTGCTGCAAATAGGTTGGCACACCTTGCTAGTTTTAATTATCTTTCTGATGTTTGGTTAGATGAGTCTCCTGTTATTATTCGGGATGTACTCTACGAGGACTTTTGTACTGATGCTCGAGGTCAAGGTATTATGTCCCCCTCGACGCATTCTAATTCTAATATAATAAGTCAGGCGTGGGGATGAGCCTCCCAGCTTGGCTGGGTTCCAAACCCCTTTCAAAAAAAAAAAAAATATACCCATCTACATAACACTGAAACTCCTCTCAGACTGCTTCAGAGAAATCAATATTGCATAATATCCCCTCATTAGTTATTTAAAGAAAAATAAAAAGGTGTCAACAAACTAAATTCTGAAAACTTGATCACCCCAACTATCTGATCATGAATTTTTATTTCCTGTTGTTTTATTCTAAATTTTGCAGGTACCAGATGATAAATTTCTTTTGTTCCAGGTAAATTTCCCTCTCCATTTTCTTCTCCTTTTCCATCAACCAATTGCACAATTATATTTTCCTTTTCATGTCATCGCGATTATGATTTCCATTGGTTTGATTCATTTTTTTTCTTTTGAAGCTATAATTTCTGTTCATGGAATCATGGAGCTCCAAAGAAATTTAGTTTTGACACTCATCTAATCATTGCTTGAAACATTTTACCATAATTGAAATCTATATTTTTGTTTTTGCAATTTTTTTAGGGTTTAGGAAATGGGTTGGGTTGGTTTTATTTTAAGAATGACAATTAGTATCACAATAGTGGTGTAACTTTGAATAATATCAAGTTATGAACAGATATAAAATGAAACATAAGCATAGAAAATGAACTGTAAAGACATTTAATTTGGTTGAGTTTTTACTTTATACTGTTTGGTACTTTGGTTTAATATGCAACTGATTTGCTACTAATGGGAGAAAATGATGGATTAATTTCATGATTTTGATCGTCTACGTTTGCAGGGGTCCATTCAGATGCAGTGGTTATGACCAAAACAGAAAGAGGAAGACTTTGAGAAATACAAAGGTAAGGCATGCTTATGCAGATTGCCAATTCAAGTTTGAGTCCTTGGATTGAAGGTTTAGTTTTTTTTTATTTTCAGGTTTCGATATTGCCCATTTCAGCTCTAAGGCGAGTCATTTTCATGGTGACCATCTTTCTGATGTAAGAGCAGGGTACAGAGATTAGTTGTATATAAATGTGTGGGTGTCTCTGGGGGAGAAGATAAAGTCCATATCTTTGACATGTTTGATGTTTTGCCAAAGAGAGATTAGAGTGTGTAATATGTTGGGTATGATGAATGAGAGTGAAGAAAACGTTTATATGTTAAATGGGTGGGTGAAGATCTTTGCTTTCTTTTGGTATGGTTTTCATAGTTCCATGTTTGTTTTCTGAAGTAAGGTGATAATGGCATTGCAGGGTCCACCATTTGAAAGCAAAATCTTTGCATTTAATCAAGCTACCGCCTTTAGAAGGCGTAAAGTAGTCCAAAATCTTTGCATTTCGTCCAAGCTCTACTTAGATGGAATATAATGAGTGCTTTTCAGCATATACAGATTTTCTGCGTACGTTGTTGCTAATCTACAGAACAAATGTAAATCAGTCTCACAACGTTTAGTAATTACAGTCTCTTATGGCCATTTAAGTGTATGAAATTCATGCTTTTGAGATGTGCATACCAACTTTTTTTAAAAAAAAATTTTATGGGGATGTTTCAAACACTCATCATGCATGCTATGCAATATGTCAATTCCTAACCTTATCTTAATCTTACTGTTATTGTCACAATGTTATATCTTATAAATCTTACAATATACATATCTAATATCTGTGTCTTTTTCTTGGTTGTCTTTCTGAATTAGATATTGTTGCCACTTGAATTATTGCTATTACTGTTCCTTTTTTCTTTTTTCTTCTTTTTTGCTATTGCTATTATTGATATTGGATTTTTTTTTTCCCATACCTCTTAAGTGTTGAAATCAACTTCTGGAAAATCTTAGTAAAAGTCACTGAGGGTTATTTTGTTTTTGCTTCAAACTTGACCACCCTTCTGTACGTTGTTTTTCAGAGCTTTGGCTGAGCTTTTGGAGCGAAGTGCATTACAACTCACTGTATGCTACTGCAGATGATGAACTAACTGCTATTACTCGAATATCTTATTAACAATTTTTTGAGCTAGAATTAAAGGAAAGTGCAATAATGAGCTAGAATCCCAACTAGAATCAAAGACAAACATAAAAGGACAAAAAAGAAACAACCATCCTATACAACATGAATATCAGCCATGAACAAACTGATAGCTGAAAAGTGATTATGTCTTAGCACTGTATTAGATTCTCCCATATTTCCTGAGGTTTACCACAATCAACAGTCAAATTTTTGAACATGGTTTCTTTTTAGTTTTCTATTTAAATTTTTTATGTTATCAGTATTAATTAAGCCAACAAGGCTTATGGTTAAATTTTCAAAAACCCACAATTTACCCTTCTTTAATTATAGTCTAAAAATCTATAATTTAACACATGAACGCTAAAATAGTAAATATAACAGTAAACTGAATTGAAGAAATTACAAAAAAAAAGGATCTTAGACGTTTTGTTAACTACAATGGCAGTTTAATTTTTTTTTTTATGGAGTTGGCAGTTTAAATAAAAAAATTGCTTATTAAACAAAAAGTTATTCTTTTTTTTTTGAAGAAAAAAAAGTTATTCATAATTTCATAAAAAATAAACATTTTTTAGATAAATTACGAAAACAAACTCTTTTTTTAGAAATATTAATAAAAACTCAAGTAAAATATTATAGACACAAATAAAGTATAAAAAAAAAAAAGACCAATTGACACACGCGTGAGCGTGTGTTAAGAGGCTAGTTACCTAATTATGCAATGTTTGTTTTCCATTCAAGTTAAGCTAAAGAGGTATTTGGAAAGAAGGGAAGCTGATGGAGAGACTTGATCTACTTCATCTTTTGTTGTAAAACAGACTTAATCTTTTGTTAATATAATGATCATGTTAACTATATTTTCTATGCTTTTAAATTTAGCCTTAAATAACATTGTGTTAGCTCCAAAACCCGCGGCAAAGTGTGGGCACAATTTCCAGTTAAGGATCTAAAATTCATTCAAAAGCTTATGTTGAGGTGTCACACCCTGTATTCGGATCATAAATTTTTTTAACGTACATTTTCACAAAATTCAAGGTGTGAGTAAAAAAATTAAAAATATATAAATAAAGTAAAATCTACACTTTCTTAATGGAATCAACTTTTCATTTCAATATAATAATCTGTACAACTTACTTTCAATAAGAGTATGCAAACTCTTGAACAATGATCTTACATATTTAAAAACTCTAACCAATTCTAATTTCCAATCACTAACTTTCATAGATCACATGTCTAAAACCTGCAAAATGTTAGGGCTATAAAGCCTATTAGGAAATTATTCCTCTTCAAACAATGATCATATGATATGCATGAATGCCCTTTCTATTCCTAATAATCCACATAGCAGAATATACTGAGCTTACATGTCACATACCATGTAGTTTACCACAAAGGTGACCCTGAATATTGAACTATATGCATAAATCAACCTAACCCTCTTTTGTAGTCATTTTTTCCATTTCCCTTTCGCGAGTCCCAAATTACCTTTTGTAATATCCTATACTAATTGCACAATAATAATGGGTTTACTTGGGATTTAGTACCTGCTGAGGTTATAGACCCAACTATGAAAAAGATAAATTCCAAATGAAGAAATTACATGGGAAAAAAACAACGCTCTTGCACGCGCCTGTGAAAAAGTGAGAGTTCTCCTCCCTGTCCTGCAGCGAGCCCTTTCGCCGTCGTCGGCCAGGCCTTGTTGACTTCATGTGAGTCTGGTGTGTTCGCAGTGGCTGTTTGGGAGGGGAAGATTGAGTCGGGAGCTGCCTTTTGGCTATGGCCTCGCGGGAATTGTCGGCGGATTGGAATGACGCTACGTGATTAGAGGCCGTTTGGATCAGCGGTGCGAGATCGAAGGAAGCCTGGATCGGTGCTACGAGATCGGAGGTTTCCTAGTGTTATGATTTCTGGGCTTATTTTAACTCTTCTGTTCATCTTGTTAATTAACTATATCGTTAGTTGTCCTCGTGCTAGGCACTGAGCTATTAATTAACTTGTTTTAGCTTAGTTATGCAATTTGATTCCATTAGTAAACGTACACGTGATGGCCACATGGCCTTATCTCTTAGCTGCTTCTGGGCTTATATATACCCTTGTAATCCCATTTCTCATCACCGATCAATATATCACAGTTATTTCCAGCTTTACTTTGCTTTTCTCCTGCCTTTCTCTTTGTTAGGGCTTTCATCCTAACAACTCTGGTATCAGAGCCCCTCCATGGGGAAACTAAAGGGGGTGGGGAAACCCACCTCACCAACTCACCCTCAAGTTTCCGGCGAACTTTCTCATATTGAATTTGAGCTTCAAATTCACCGAGATGAAACTAATGTTCGTTTGGACGAGATGCAACCGAGCCTGCATGACTCTCTAGCTAGCTGATTTGCTGGTTTCAAAGCTGCACTGCTCGAAGATATCAAGCAACTCACTGAGCTGCGGCAAGCCCTACTACCTCCTTCTCCACTACCTGGAGGCACCGCGATCCCTCAACCTGATGGATCTTTACGATTTGGCTCTTTTCCATTTCCAATAGCGCCGCAGATGGGAGCGATTGTGACGGATTCGTCATCTTCATCTACTATGGCTAGATCTGAATGTAACTCTGCTCTAGTCACTACTTCGGTTGCCCCAAATTTTATTACTAATGACGTTTTACTGGGTTTTGCTAGTATGAGTACTTCTAATCATGTGATTGCTATGAATGAATTGAGTACTACTGATATTGGCATGACTAGCAAGGATGTGGGGATTATGGATAACCTGTGTTCGAGGGAGACAAATGATGGAGGCTTTATGGGTCAAACTAATCTTGCTATGAGTGAAATGCAAATGCAATTCCAGCCTAATTTGTATTCATCAGTGGGCACACAATCCTTCATTGCTTGCACTAAACCCATATTCAACCATCACTCATACCCTGTCCACCCACAACCCTCTCATACAACCCACATGGATTATAATCCCTTTGTTATGACATACTCTGGTCCATACTCTCACACGGTGCATAATTTTGCAGCACCACAAACCTCATTACCTAACTATACAGGCCCCAAAACTCTGCCTCAAAACACCGTTCCCACTTTTGCTACTACCATCACTACACATACCCTGGCACCACCATATCCTCATCACATTGCAACTTCACACCATCAATTGTCAAACACACAGTACCAGATGCAACAACCACGTCCTCCTAACTTTGTGGCCTATGCTCGACTTTTTATGCATCATCCACCATTCCTGGATCCTAACCTACCAACTATGAAGCAATGCGGCTAGAGTTTAGTGTTTTTAGTAGGCGAGATCCAGTGGAATGGCTTAATAAGGCTGAGCAATACTTCGAGTTTTATCAAATCCCTGAGGATAGGAAACTCTCTATTGCCACAATGCATCTGTCAGATAAAGCTTCAGATCGATGGTACATGTTCCGCCATGAATTTCCTCCTAGTTGGCAAGGGCTAGTTGACCTGCTCATGAGAGAGTTCAGTGGCTATAATAGAGCTGAGTACCAAGCTGCACTGGCTAGAATGAATCAAACAGGAAGTGTGGAACAGTACAAGGAGCAGTTTACTAAGCTTTCCAGAAGGGCACCAGGGTTTCCTGCAGAAGTGCTCCTCTCTTGCTTTATAGGAGGCTTGAAGGAAGACATCAGAGTTGACATCCAAGCTCAGAAACCTAGAACTTTGTATGAAGCTTGTGAATTAGCTCGAGTGTATAAAACAAGGAATGAAAGTCACAGAAGCTATGCTAGAAACTCTATCAATAAATCTTCATTCAGTCCCCCAAACGTGACTCATAGCAGACAATCATCTGTTAGTACAGGAACTAAAGTCCAGGCTCTCCCAATTTCCTCTAGAACTACCCACAGTACAATGACTCCACCTTATACTTCCTCTAATGGTAGCAGAAGGCTTTCTCATGCCAAATATTAGGAGAGAAGAGCCAAGAATCAATGTTTTTTCTGCAATGAACCCTTCAAGCCAGGTCACAATTGCCGGAAAGGGCAGCTAATGGTTATGGAGGTTACTCAAGATGAACCTGATGCTACATTTAATACTCAACCCGAGGTTCCTCCCATAGTAGATCTTGATGAACCACTCATCAGGCTATAAGTGATGGGAAACGGGAACAACTATCCTGCAACAAATGTGTGCATGTACTTATTGACTCAGGTGCAATACATAACTTTATACACCCTCAGTTGCTTAAGGGCACCAAAACTCAAGTGCATCAGCTACCTCCATTCACTACACCAAAAACGTTAACACACAACACTTTTTGCACAACGGAAAAAAAAAGTGTTGTGTGATAAAGAAAAGTTAATCACACAACATGTTTAGTAAACTTACGTTGTATAAGGTGGTTAAAATTCTGAAGTTTTTGTTTAGAAAGTCACTGCACAACGGTTACAAGAATAATCTGTTGTGTGAATAAAAAAAATTTGCTGCAGATTTCCCTCCTAGATGGACTCAAATTTGGCTCCAAATTGTACAACAGTTTAGTTATTTGTGTTGTAGGAGTATACTTGCAAATCATCATACAATGGTTTTTAATGTGCCGTTGTGCAGCCGTTGTGCAAGTAAGTGGGCAGAATTTGGAGAAGTCTCCAAAATGACATTCATTCCCCCTCAAAACAAGCAAATTTGGCTTCAATGGTTTGTCATGCTTGCAACTTCCTACAACATAATGAACTATTTCTGTTGTGTGAATCAGAAATGCCTAACGTGAGCTCCAAAACTGGCATTTTAAGTGCACAAGCGGGAAATTTTCATCTTTTGTTCCCTCAGCTATGTAACAATTCAGACAACGTAAATGTATCTATACGTTGTTTGAGTAACTTAAAAAAAAAAAAAAAGCTATTGCTTAATGCCTTAGACAACTGAGGGCACATTTAAACAAAGTTGCTTGGCTATTTTTCATAACCTCTCGATCTCTTCTCTCAGGACGCCCAACACTCACAGCTCTCCATCTTTCTCGCGAAATCTCTGTCCTCCTCATCGTTGAACTCTCACGTTCTACTCTCTCTCTCTCTCTCTCTCTCTCTTCGGATTGCTCCTCTCCCTATCTCACTCTTAGTCTTCTCTCGCTCACTTCTTCATCCAACTCTCTTCTTTACCCAGAAATCATAGTCTTCCTCTCTCTTTCATTCTGAAATCCCAAATAGGGAAACCCCAATCTTAGATTCCCCGAAATCAACCAAATCTCTATTGGTCGAACCCTTAATCTGAAACCCAAATTTCATTGACCTAACTCTCGTCTCCACAATTAGCCGGATTTACACTGCACAGCCATGGGCCAGGAACTTGATGAAGAACAAGCAGCGCCGCTGGTCATCCTCCGATGGCAGGATTTGGGCGAGTTGCCAGAAAAACGAGATGATTATTAAGGCTCCAGAAAAGGCCAGAACGGGGGGTGGAAGATGGTTTGCAGAAGATTGATCAAGAACAGCGGTGAATCTAGGGTTTTGTAGAAGAATACCCGATATCCATTGCTAGTTCCAGGTGAACTCTCTGCGAGATTGCACAATTTCAAGAACTCCCACTGCTTATTTCTGGGTATGATTCTTTTTCATGTTCTTCCTAGCGATAATTGGCAATTTTTGTTCTTTTTCAATTTCGTCAAATCTCTTGGTTTGATAAGCCTTAGTAATCTAATTTCTGTTTTACGAATCTCATCGATATAGATCTATTTTTCTACACTTGGTGGAAACAAAAAGGTCAAGAATTTAAGTAGAATATACAGCAAGGCTTCTTGACAAATAACAATGGCAACTTTGTTGTTCAAGATGCATGTGATGTAATATGGCAGAGTTTTTAACTGATGCATGTGATGTAATATGGCAGTTCCAATACATTGAATATTGGAACTGGGTTAACGAGATGATTACTTTGTGGCAATTTGATCTTTGATTGTTGAGAAGAAAAAGGTGATTACTTTGTGGAAGTTGATGTGTGTGTGAAAATGGGGAGGTAAGTTATTCTGTTACTTAGGTTGGACTTGCAAGGATAGGTGTTTATTATATGTCAGAATGGTCACTCAATTCAGCAATTTTTTACATGCCAATGAGCAGAATTAAAAAGTTTCTTTGGCTTCTGTAGAAAACAGGGAAGGGTAGGAGACTGGGAAATGGAGGATTTCAAACATTTTTACCTAAACACTTGGTGATTTAATTCTGCTCTGCTTTTCAAGCCATTCTTTTGCATATATCAACAGAGGGAAAAGGGTTTTTCTTAATGTTATTTGATTTGAATTTTTTTTTTTGAATTATAAAACACAATTTTGACATGATTACTGTCATGTCAAAAGGGTGAACTCATTGTTAAGGTGGTTGAATTTCCATAGAGACAGCTCTACGACACTCAATATGTAGACTCATAATATTATTTTCGTTGGTGCAGAACGTCTTCAGTTTTGCTTTTGGGCCTAGAGTTAATTCAATTAAAATTATATCTTCTTATGTTTTAGAATGTTTCATAATAATCACTTTGATTTGTGTTTTGTCTAGAATCTCTTCTTTCTTGCTTCTGGGGCCTTCTTATTTGCTGATCTCGGTGAGTTGTTTGTGTTTTATTTTCTATTGAGAATGGTATTTTTTTGTTTTGATTATGCTAAATTCAGGTCTAATCAATTATTTTTTATATTTTGTTTCTGGTTTTGCTATTCATTCTCTTTCTGCTGCTGTTGCTGCTATCCGATTTGTTGTTCCCCCTGCATGCATAAATTGGCTCTTCCTTGCCTATTTCGGCGAGTTGCTTTTTATGTTGTCTGTTTTTTTTCTTGGTCTTCATATTTTTGGTTTGAATCCTTTTGAGTTTGCTTATTTGCATAAGGAGTTTGTGTTATATGCATATGGTGTATATTTGAGCCGAGAATAAATTAGTCAGTTGATGCATATGGTGCAGAAATCTCAAACTGCAGAATGTCTATTTGAAATTGCAGAATGGTTGAATCATTCATAGCAAAGTCATTGAAAAGCTATATATTTCTTGGTCTAAAGGTAGCTAGATGTCTATAAATGAGTTACTGGAAAAAACAATATTGGAATTTCTTTTGCTTCCTGATGCTGTCATTTTGTATTATGTTCATAATGTTTTTCATTTCTCATCTTTTTTTGCTAAGAAATTCTAATTACCTATGTGATTTGTTTTATGACTTTGCAGCATTGTTCTTTTACATGGAACTCCAGGGACTAGAAAAACCGCTTTATGTAAAGCATTAGCTCAAAAACTATCCATCTGATTTAACTCCAAGTTCGTGGATGTATCACTTTTCTCTCCATTAAGTCATGTGTTTGTATATTTGTAGAATGCCCGACTCATGGTTTTATGATTTACAGATACCTACAGTCCCAATTGCTTCAAATTAATGCACATTCTCTATTCAGCAAATGATACTCTGAAAATGGCAAGCTGGTATGTAGTCGACACTATCACTGAATATGACTGCTCTTTGTAAACTAAAGTTGGATTTGGACCATGTGCTCTTTGTAAACCAATCTGATAGTGATCTGATAGTTGTTTTGATTGGTGAAATTTACTGTTACTGTGATTTTGTTTTTTCATCTGGCTTGACTATAAATGTATGATGATATGCAGATGAAGTTGAAAGTCTCGCTGCTGTTAAAAAATTTGCTTGATCGAGTTTGGAACCTTCAGATTCTATTCAGGTACCATGCTCTCCCCTTTTCCTTTTGCAGGCTATTTTCTAAGCTTTTTCATCAGATGTAATACAAAAGATCAAAATTAACATTTTGCATTCAGTTGAGGGTCATATATTCAAGCTTTTCCTAATTCCCTTCAACCATGGCATGTGCCCACGAGCCCTTGACTTGGAGTTACAGGACAGTAGTAAACTAGTAATGGTAGGTATCATAATGAACATAAAGTAGAGGAGTAGTAATAAGATGAGACAAAAAGAACAAATATAGCACTATCAAAACTGAGATTTGAGGATGGCATTGTCAAGCTATAATTCATGTTATTTCTTATCCTTCATTTGGTTTGGAAGACCTCCATCAATACTATGTTGTCCCTCACCTTTGGTTACATTCACCAAATTGTATAAAGTGGTGAATGAGGCCGACAATGTATGAGTTTAATTTTTGTTGCTAGAATGAGGCAAGATTAATTAGACTACAGAATACCATTTTGATTAAAGAAGCAACTGAATGTAGATGGACAGAAAATATGCAATAATGTCATTGTATAAGTTTCATTCTTTAGAGTATTGTTTTTGGCCATTTAGCTTTCTTTCTTATTTTGTTCAGGAAATTACTAAGGCCCTTTATGTAGTTATCTTGCTTCGATTTTTTTTTTCTCTCCCTACTTGACCAGCTTGACTTACTAAACCTAATGCTGATACTACTAAACAATATCCGTTTCACCGGACTGAGATTATAGATGAATAGAGGAGAAGAGAGATGCAGGTATTACCTATGGATTACTGATGTAGAGATTAGTTATCAGCTTTATCTGATTCGGAGAATTTCTGGTGGTAGTATATATCAATTAGTTATCAGCTTTACGAATCATATCGAATCTCATCGATATACTCATGCATTTCACTTTTGTTTCATACATAAATGATCACTATATCGATTCGAAGTTTGTAAGTAACATTGGTTGGTATATATTAGCATGTATCAATCAAATCATATTAAGAGTGTAGCAAATGACTAATATACAGCTCAGAGATGTATATGACTTCTATTTGGACAACTTGACTTGCAACTTTCAATATTTAAATCATAAGCATAACAATTGGATATATGCACTTTTGGATGGCATGCAGAAGGTTGTGTTCAGATGGATAGAGAGTAATTTCAACTTTCTGAAGCTTATTTGTTTGTATATAGGTTCTGGACTGGCTTTTTTGGCTGAGGTGTCTTTGGTTGGACATTTGGACAGAAATTGCAAACCACTCGCTTCAACTTTAAAGGTTTGACACCATGGCTGCACAGATTAAGTTCCTGGAATAGTGGGAAGACAAGAGTTTGTATCAATATGTTGGCTATTGAAACCAAGTTCCTGCACAAACTCTATATGTGCATGTTTTACGTAGTTGTATCAGCTTTTGGGAAATGCTTTTAACATTAAGAGATATGGAATAGGTTTGATTACTCATTTGAGCATTTGCAATGTGTTTTCTTTCCAATTGATCAACGATCTAGACGTACCATTATTTACGTAATAATGGAGCATTAATTTTACTAATTCTGATCACACAATGATCAGGTAACAAAATGGGAAAAATACATTGTAATCAATCATATCACACATCGGTTTTTAACGAATCAGTGTCTTTGATTTACACTCAGACAACAGAATTAATTGAACTCTGTTGTCCTACAAGTTAATCACACAACAGAAGCAATTGAACCCTGTTGTCCTAAAGTTAATCACACAACAGATATAGTCTAAGAACTGAAGTTTGAAGAGCAATCAGACAACAGACAAAATAAAAAAAATTTGTCTGACATGCTTAACATACAACGGTTGCAAACTGGCACTGTTGTCTAAAGACGCCCCTCAACTGCTGCGCTGGGCATCTGCCGAGCCATCTGCCGAGCTATCACACAACGGTTATAACATATACCTGTTGTCTGTGTGTTTATCACACAACTGTGTTCCACCGTTGTCTGATTTTTCATGAGACAACGGCTCACTCTACAACGGTGGGTCTTCAAATCACACAACGGTTTTCTGCCGTTGTCTGATAACAAAATTGGTGTAGTGATTGAATGTGATTTTGGCCAGTGGTGCAAAGATGAAAACTCAAGGTGAAGTGAATGTGAATTTACAGTTGCAAGAATATTTTCTATTTTCAGCTAATTATTATGTGCTACCTGTGACTGGATGTGAGATCATATTGGGAGCTGGCTGGTCTTGGGGACATCTTGTGGAATTTTGATACTATGAGGATGAAGTTCACAGTACAATGGTCTGAATTTCAGCTGTAAGGTGAAACTGAAGCTATTGAACAGTGGTCGGAGGAGGAAGAAATAGGCAAACAACTGTGGCTCCGGAGAGAAGAGAGAGAAAAAGTTCCCAAAAACGGAAATTAGGTTTTTTTTTTTTCTGAAATTTTCTGGAAATTTTTCTATTTAACCAAAATGGAAACTTTTTTCGATGGCCATAACTTCTTCCTACGAACACCAATTCCCGCATTCCACATATCCACGAACTCGTATCGACACTCTCTACGGCTTTTGTGAATGAAGTTTTCAAAGAAACCCAATGTATAAAAAGTCAACCTTGGCGCCCCCCCCCCCCCCCCCCCAAAAAAAATTTGACGCTTACTAAATAATAATTCATCCGAAATTAATTCTACTCTATTCCCGAACCACGCACTCATACCAACAACCACATAATTAATTTCAAAAAATAATAACTGAATTTCCGGGGTATTAATTACATCTTTGATCATGAGTTTCTCCATTCTAATCAAGTCAATGTGTCATGCATATTTTGTGAGCTAAAGGGTAATTCCACACAACATGAATAATATATTCAGAATTTGTTCCTTACTTCTTTCATGCCTCCTTTCAAGTAGTAGGCTTTCGATACCATCGTCATGTCACTTGAGTGGTGGAGTGAGCTAAGGTCATCTCCACTTGTAGGTTCAAAGTCTAAATTTTAAATCTCAAGTTTCTAAAACTCATATCTAATAAGACGGTGAGTCTAAAAATCAGTTTTGAGAGTTTAAACTTGACTAAAAACTTGACTAGTCGTGACATTTTGTGAACAGTATCTAACCAGCCAACCTCAATAGTGGAAATACAAGGCAAAAAAGCAATGAATAGTCTTGACCGGTCAAGCTTAACAGGTGGACTTGCTCTAAGTTGGTCTACAAATACACCATGGTGTAAATCAAAATGGACTATGAAAAGTTGAAGGTTGGCCCACATGCATTTGGTGTGGAGAATAATAACCCACATGAAAATGAGGGTTAAATAAAATTATTGGAGTTAGAAAATGTATAGATCTTATTATTTGGATGAATAGTATCTTTGGAAGGTCTAAAATTTTATACCATGATCTACTTCAGATCACAACATAGAGATATATGGCCTAATAATCCATCAAATTCGATATCAGAAAGATCCTGAGTCCAACTTAGGAACTAATTTTTATATGTTTTTAAGAATAAGAAAGGAATTTATAAATACACAAGAATCTTTTTCTTTTAACACAAAATGATAAAGATAAGAACACAGTCCTCTTGCATGTACCCACATAATTAAATAAGAAAAATCACTTCTAGAGAAAAAAAAATCACTTGAATTTCATATTATTTGGTTTCAACTCATGGAAAAAGTAATTTGTAGTTTTAGTCTCATATCAAAATTTTCGTCATGGGCCAATTTTATTATCTGACACAACACACACCTAGTTAACTGCTATATATAGGTCGGGTTAGGGTTTAATGGCAAGAAGGACGGTCGTTCATTTCAATCCTTGCGTGTTGCTCACTCTTTATGAGAGATTGTTAGGTAGAGCAGCCGTACCATGTGTCAATATGGCTGCCCAATCAAGACTTTGTAGAAGGGTGTTTTAAATTTATTGATTTATTAAAAAAGGAATCATTTCAGAATATGCAAAATTCTTTTTTATTTTAATTGGGCACGCATGCATGCATCAGAGCTCAAGAAACTAAGAGGCTTTGATACTATTAATTACCTCCTCCCCTTGATTAAGTAACAACCATTGCATGTAGTCCTAGTGTAATCTGTTCATCACTCTCTCCTTCATGACTCGCTATAAATACCGAGCAAGAGGACAGTCACCAATCGATCAGCAAGAGTGTAGTCCCAGCATTTTTTTCATTCTTCATGGATGTGAGCCCCTGAAAATTTTTAGTTAATTTTAGAAGGTAATTTTTCACCAATAAGATTTTTCGCAAGGTGATTTAAGTGAAGAAATCGATTTCGGAAATTGTTTTGGTATCGAGATCACAATTTGGGCTCTATAATTTTCGTTTGGGCCAATGTTCTTCCATTTGGGTCTAGAGGATTACCAGAGCTTATGGAGATAGAGATTGTCAAAGTAAATTTGAGAAGGAGACAAGTTGGGTTGTAACAAAGTTCTAAATGTTGAGTCTTAAGAAAATTGAGTTTTGGACTCGAGACGAAGTCGAGAAATTACTAAAGTAGTCGTTGACGAAAAACGAGTAAAGTAATGAACCCCAAAACCGGAAAGTAACCAGTCAGGAGGGTTTCGTAATTCGTCGCAAGGGTAAAATGGACATTTCACACACGCAACTATAAATAGGAAATCAGAAACCCTAAAATCTAAACTCTCTCAGCCGCGTTCTTCCCTCTATCTCCCTCCACAACCTCTGGCTCTCTCTCTTCCTTCCTCCCTCTGCCATCACCGGAAAGAACATATCCGGCCACCATCTCACCACATTGCCTCCACCAATCGATGCAGCGCCCAAAATCGACCCTAACCCGGGGCTCGCAGTCGACATGCACCGCCTCCGACCTCCACCCGCGACCACCAAAGCTGCGACCCTGCTGTCTCCCCTAGTCCTCTGACTTCCAGTCGCTGATTCACACCACCACTACCAGAAATTGAAGCGCCAAGCCCTAGAGAGCAAAACCCGAACCATAGCCTCAAGCCCTGACCAACGGAAAACACCATGCAAGCTCGCCGGAACCCGAGGTTCTGCCTGTCTTCATTCTCCGATCTCCAGCTCGAATCGAACTTCAACACTCCAAAGCCTCGTCTCCGACCCGACGCCGGAGAACTCCGTATACACCTTCACCAACGATCTGGGCTCCTGCAAAGCTAGGGTTATCACCTCCGGCCACGATTGAGCGAAGCCATCACCTTGAGGAAGCTTAGGACTGCACGAACCACCTTAATCTCTAAATCCCGACTTCGGACTCTAATCAGAACAACCTCACGCGCTTCATGCGCCGCCGCTGGCACATGGAACACTCTAGCACTGCTGTGATCTTCACCGGCATAATATCTTCATTTGGTAAGGCGTTCTCAAGTCTCATTCCTTGGGTAATTGAATTTCAATCTTGAGATAAGTGGGTTTCTAAGTTTGGGTTTTCTGGACTGGGTCGAAACATGGACTTCAGATTGGATGGAAAGCTTCTGGTCTTGTTTTCGATTCTGTTCTTAACCAGATGAGGAAGAACTGATGAGGGCCATGAGGTGCAGTAGGTCATTGAGTTCATGACCTTGGCAAGAATCGGGATAGGGTAAGAATCCCATCCATTTAGATTATGAATTCAAGTTGGTTATTGTGATTGACTAATTAAAATTGTTGTTCTATGGTAGGGATGAAGAGCGAAGTTTTGGATGAAGGACCTTAGTCTGAGGCCACCACTGCGTCAAATAGTTTTGTAAGGGACATGGTAAGGGTCTTGGGTATCTTGAACATATATTGTCGTGATCTGATTGTATATGTTGAAGTTGTGGTTTCATTGAATACACGAAATGAACTTTGGTTTGCAATACTGGAATGATTAGTGTTTCTGAGAGTTGTTAGTTTCGTTGGGAAGTTGACGTAGTAATGAATTGAGTATGAAATGGCTTGTGTATTGAGAAGCTTGGCTTTATTAATTAAAGTGGTGAATCTGTTATCTGGAAATAACATATTGCAAGGTTGACAAAGGATAATTGATTTGGTTTAGTTATGTAGAGAAGTTGATAATTGAAATAAGTCAAAATCTGGATTAACGTAGTCAAAAGCTATCATATCCCGAAATGAAATTAATAAACAAAATTGTTCGGGAATGATAACCACTATTAGTTTGCTTAAGTTTTAAAGACTAAGTAAGAATATATGTCAACTTGGTTGACCTGAATTACATTAAGGAAAGAAGTACGATCACCATATCCCGAATGAGCTTATTATGTTTAGTGGAATGTTCGGGAATGGAAATTATCATTTGTTTTCTTAAAGAAAAAAGGGTAAAGAAATAAAGGCCAAAGTACTAAGCATGATCACTATATCCCAAATGGTTCAAATGCAATATCATTTGGATTATTTGGGGATGGATAGTAGATTTTTATGTTAAAGGTTAATTCAATGGACTTCAAGGAAATTAAGTGAATGCCTTAGGTGCTCGATTGATTAAGTTAATGATGTCAAGTTACTTATTGGTTCACTTTTATTATAAAGGACTCGAGCGTGTGCACGTGAAGTTAGGAGAAGTATCGAAAGTTCGAAACGCAGCTAATTGTGTATGAGCACTCCAATTCCAGGTAGGGTGAGCTCTCCCTTCCTTGTTAGAGGCTTTTCAATATATGTAGAATTCTATACTAAGATAGTATGTTGCCTACAAGAACGTTTTTAGTTGTTCATTAGTCGATGCCTCGTGATACATGTGTTTTCAGAACTGATAATTGCTAATTGCAAAAACCGAGGCTAGGCTTGCATGTTGAGATACTGTACCCTTGTATGTTTATACTTGTAACCTAAAAGTGAATGAGACCTAGACGCTTAGATTCCTAGGGATCCCACGGTGTCGATAACCGTGAACCTCCGGAAAGGGCCGTGCTCCTATGTTTGTCGAGGAAAGGTAAGTACAGAAAGTGAACCAGTCATAGGAGACTCAGGGCCAGGAAATGGACACTTTAGCTACTTGTAGTCACGGGGACTACAGAGTAGTTGGCCGGTTCTCGAAGGATGACGAACTAGGTCGGTCACCGATTTGTTTTATTTTAGCCGGCAGGTAAGTATCTCGGAGCTCCAAGTTGTGTGAAACATACTACATATGTTTTATAAAAGAGATAAATGTTTGTGGTTGCCTCTTTATAAAGTATTTTCGACAAACGTGCACAATATTAAGTAGTAAATATTTTCAAGTATATTATCTTTCAAACCTAGCATGGTTGGGTCGGCCCCTACTGGGCATGCGAGGACGAAAGCTCACCCCTACAACAGTGTGCAAGTTTTAAGCATGTGGTCGGGAAGCGTATGGGAGAGGCACATGGCCCGGCTTGGCGTATTCCTCTTTGTCTTTACTAAAGTACGATTTTGGGTCCATTATAGGATTTCGAAGTAACTTATTTAGTTACTTTCTTACTAATTTATTTATTTATTTATTTATTTCTTACTTGCTTACAAAAATTCCGGGAGACCCGTAACCCTGGGGCGCATCTCCCATGTTTGTAGTTATGTAGTGATTTGTTATTTTTCAAATTGGGCTCCTATTGTAAGCCCAAATCTTTTAGCCCACTTTAAATTCCGCTTTCGAAATTATATTGTTCGATTACTAGAATGTTTTGTGACTTTTGTCCAAGAAAGTGTTTTGTAAACCAACAACCTGAACCTAAAATGCCTTGCGATTTCGAGTTGATGAGCTATCGGGATGTCATTCATGACATGTCGGTTTCTCATTGTCTCGGGGTCGCGGCGCTATGGGACCCCTCTCTCGGGGTCACCACAATGGACTGACTCAATGATCTTCCGTACGAAATCGCTTTTCATATTCTCTCATCCCCATAGCCGACTCAACTCGAGTCGACATCTTATCCAACAGATGCAGAGGAATTTACTTGTCAAATCCCACTTTGAATTTCACCAAGTTTCCTTCCGAGCTCACCCTCATCTCTAATGGGCGCTCTAAATTTTGAATTCCTTAGATGGCTTCTTCAACCTTCATCGTGCCTTCATCAAAATACAGAGCTTTTGTGTCAATTGGGTTTCTCGATTCGATCTAAGGGAAACTGAACTGAGCGGAATCCAGAGTCTCTCTAGTGTGGAGATTTCTCAAATCCTCGTTTAGATTCAAACTGCAATCTTGAGGTGCAACGTGGAATTGCTTGACGTTTCGGTTAGAGTCAATGTGATGCTACAAAGACCTTTTGGGCCTAACGTGGTTAGTTCGAAAGGGATTCAGATTGAATTTCCTTCATGCGTTTTTATTTGTGGGTCTTTGAGGTCTTTAACTTTGGACGTGAAGCATGTGATTTTGAAATCCCCTTGTTTTTCCCCATCTTCTTCTAGCTCCAATTTGGTATGCTTGAAACTGGTAAATGTTGTTTGGCTCCAAAATCAGTATGGGTGCAAAATGTCTCTTTTGAGCGTGTGCGCAACCGTGCCAACACCGTGGGGTGCAGTCATCAGAGAATCCATTGACATGACTTCTTGATCAAACGCCGTGGATGAGGAGAGCACCAACCTCGTCACCAGGTTCTTCTCTATGCCTTTCGGAAAAGAACTTCTTGCCTTACGGGTTAAGGCTTTGGTTGTGATCTCTTCGCGACACCGAATTGATACTCAACATTGTAGGTTGAGCAGAGCAATCACTGGAAAGTTTTGGAGAAAGCACGGGTTTTGCTAAAGCGTGACTTTAGCTTCACTGGGTTACTAGAGCGTTACCCTTGCTTCGCTGGTTTGCAACTAGGTTGCGGGTAGGTTTGCTCCAGAGAGACTTTGATAATCTGTATGATTAGTTTATTCGAGAGTTGTCTTTGTTGTTCCGTTTTAGCCTCTATATATAGGCTGCTGCAGATTCTCCTTCCAAATAGGAATGAAATACTATATTTTAGGCGGCCACAGTTATTGGCCTTGAATCAAATCAAAACTCTTAACAGTTTTGATATCTATCGTAGGCAATAATTAATAATTATTCACCTCTGTGACGTAGCTAGAATATAGGTAAGATTAATTACCTCTTGAAGTCCTGGACGTAATCTTCTTGGATGCGAACGGTAGGATCTGCACATATCTTAATTGCAAATATATCGTCGCGAGGACTCTGGTAGCTTAGCGGCATGCAATCTTTAATTGCATGCATATATATATATATATATATATATATCATGTTGATGTTTCGCGAGCAAGACTTAATTGCAATATATATATATATATATATATTTGTGTGTGTGTGTGTGTAACCTTGTTTCTTGTGCCATGCTTCACGTGTCCACTATATCCCTTCCTTAATTGAACCATGCATGAGCCATCATATATACATATGTTCCTTGTTGATGACAATAAGCTTGATTACATGCTTACTATCTCTCCCACATCCAGCTACCATCAATTGCATGGGTGGCCCACCTTGATACTTCCTTAATTGAACCACCAAAGACCTTAATTGCATGAGTAGTCTTGATTACACGCTTTTTTATGCATGTAATTGTATCCAAAACACTAGAAATATGTTGATACTTGAGCTAATTATAGTGTAGTTAATCCAATTTTATTTGTTGTGTAGGAAATAAGCGGAATTGCGGAAATTGAGAGAAAAATGGTAGAAAATTGAGCAAAATGAAATTTCTGACAAAAAGACGAAATAGTCAAATCGGGTCAACATGGTCAACTCCATCAAGGAAGCGGAATTTAATTGCCTCCGATAGTATTTGCAGAAATGAATTGAGAAGGGAGATGAAAGAAGAAAAAAAAAAGAAGAAAAGAGAAGAGAAGAAAAGGAAAAGAAAACCCCCAAAAAAAAAAAACCTTTGCTGACGTCATCATGATGTCAGCATTAGAATCAACAATTTCCTCCCCCCCCCCCACGTGCTCCTTCACCATTTCTTCCCTTTTCTCTTTATTTTTTTTTTCTTTTTCCTTTCTTCCTATCAGTTGCTGCCACATGTCATTTTCTATCATTTTCTATTCCTCTTGCAGCCACAAACCGATGGGAATGATCCCATTCCCTCATATACCCATAATTATCCCCATCTCTTCCTCTCTCTCATCAGTAGCCGCACCAAACAGAGGCAGCCCCTTTGGGCTGCTCTCTCTCCTCTCCTCCTTTTCTATTTTCTAGATTTTTGTTAGTTTTATTTTAGAGAATTAAATAATTACTCACCCAAATCTTCAAGGATTCATCAAAGGCCTCAACCTCTACAAGATTCAAGATTTGGGTATTTTGTGGGGTTGTAATTCAAGGCTAGTCATGCTAGCTTCATAGCTATTTGTGACTATCCTTGTTTTCTCCTATACTTCTCTACTCTTTTCTCTTTGAATTTTGTATCTTTGATGTTCATAATTATGGGTTGTGAGTAATTTTCTTGTTGGAGGTTAGGGTTGTGTCCCTAACCCAAATTTTGTGTAAAAGATGTTTATTTTAATGTAATGATGCAATTTTCATACGATGGATGCTTATATCTATTTTTGTTGGGTTAAAATGCATGTCTAAGAGCCTAGTCAACTCTAGGGTGTGTATTTTGAGCATTTCTAGGACGGAGTTAGAGGCTTGACTCCCTCTAATTCCTAAGCTAGAAACCTTCAATTTCGTATTCGAGGGGTTATAAGCATGGTGATTTACACCCGTTGCATGATTGCGTGGACGGGTCGCTTAGTAGTCTAATTTCTCGATCTTTACGCCTCTTGATGTGAATTAGTGACCCTTGAACCGGTTCTAATTCATGCCAAGTGAGTTCTTACGACCCTTGAACCGGAGTAAGAATACCATGAAAGGGAATTTCGGTCCTTGAGCCTTGCACCGCCTTGGATACGACTACCGCCAAAATAGGAAATATGCATCTATATTAGATTAGCTTTTGACACATGAGATTTGGGTGAAGGAACCTCCCTAACACTTGGCATTCCCATTTATATTGTTTACGCTTTTATTAATTTCTTTGCATTTTTATTAGTTGCTTTACATTTTATTACTTTTTGTTAATCTAAAATCAACTCTCAAAATATTGAACTCCAACTCATTGTAAATAATCATCACTAGGCTCTTAGTTTTGATTAGGCTTTGGTGAAAATTAAAGCCGAGCATTGCTAAGGCTTGGTGCCTTAGATTAACATTTTTATTTATTTTCTTTTTCTTTTCTTTGTTTGCTAAGTGTCTTTATTTCAGATTACCCAAGGATTGTGGGTTAGCCACTAATCCCCATGGTACGATAAACTTTGGGCATAATATTTCTCTATCTTGATAATGATACGTATGCTTGCGTAAATGTGTATCAAGTCAAGTCTTGAATATGGGTAGAGAAGTACGTTGTCATGTTCTCTCTTTGCACCAGCTTGGTAATCAAGAAAATAAGTCATCATTAAATACCAAATATTTGATAATTAATAGTAAATCGGTGAGAATCCAGTTTTGCTTCAAAATTGCTTGGCCTCCAAGTAGGCTTTACTTAGCCTCTAAATAATATATTCCGAACTTGTCGAAAATATATAACTTGGGCCACCGATATTGGCCCGGCTTTCTTCAAGTCCCCTTTGTCGAGAAAAATATTCATTGTGGGTTCAAACATTGCCCCCCAGACCTCGAAGTCAAAGTTCCCCGTCTTGACTGAAGAGGTCTTGAGTCAACACTAGTCTTGTAATAACGTCGATCTAAAGCCACTTGCATTGGCTTAAATGAAAATTGATAATTCAACAGACCTCAATTGCTAGGTCGTGAAACTTGATTGACATTGAAAATGTTTATTTCGCTAAAGATATGCTTCCAAGCTTAAACATGGATAAAAAGGCCACAGGGACTGGCCCTGTATATTGATGATCAAGCTCTTGTACTTTTATGAACTAAGCTTGGTCGAAATAAGTTTCCAAAACCACACTTTGGCTTTGACAGTTTAGCTCCAAACTAGGCTCATTAGGCCTCAGTCAGGCTTTTCCTTTCCTTCTATAGCAGTGAACTTCACGAACTCTTGGATTTGGGTGAGAAGATGGGTGTCATTGGTATTAGATCATAAAGCAACATTCCCCCAAACCTTGGTAGCCTTGAATTGTACCTTAAAAATATGTTGACCATTATTTTGCTGAAATTCTTTCAAAGATGTGTACAAGCTAGTGAGGTTTTTATGTCAAGGGATCAAGGCCCATGAATTCCAAGCTTGTATTCATGTTATAAATGACCCACCAGTTCAAGCCTCTTTCCAAAGAAAGTGAGATACCACTCTCTTCCAATAACATGATTTTATGCTCAAGCCACAAGAAACATAAGCATGTATAATACTCATGTACTTTAAGCCCATAAATCATAACAAAGGACATATATAGAGCTTGAAGCAACAAATAAGAAACCTGGGGATCCCATTGTGAATTAAGCAAATGTTGACGAGCCTCTATAATTGTGATCTAGGCCTGTGATTGATTGATTGCTGCAGGTTTATAGCTAATGCTGCACTTTGAGAATAGTCCTTTCTTGATCACACTCGAATATGCTTCAACGACAAATAGCCCTTTTATCTTAGTACCTCTATAGACACCTGCACACACCTACATATAAAAAAATATATATATATAAATATAAAAAAAACCACCAGGCTAACCAACCGATAGAAATTGAAGCCTCTTTTATGCCCCCTCCCCGTGGGTAAGAACATGTTGCAGAATTTTAAATCCCATTACACAAAGAATGTTGCACGTTGCCATAAGCTTATGGCCACAGAATTTGGCCAAACAAATAAAATAAAATAAATTTCTTTTCGTGTACAATATGATTTCATGATTATGCTCTTGAGCTAACCATATGAAGAAAGACATAGATAAGTTGATTTTCTTTCTTCTACTCATGCCATAGTCTGGCAATAAGAGTTTTCAGTCAAACATGTGCTTCTCTTTGCTCGTGCTGCAATATTTTTGTTTAAACAAAGAGCATGAGGACTTGGATTGAAGCTTTTAGCCATTAGCTTGGCTAGCAGACACCTAGCCACCAAGTGTGCCACATATTGAGCACATAAAGCCAGAAACCACCTCTTCACCATTTCTTGTGCAGCTCTTTTGACAAAGAAGGAAGAATGATCCTGTAACTTGAATAAATTATGTTTCCCCCCTGCAACTATAGGAAGCCCGTAGTAGTTGGCATATACTAGAGCCACTTGCTGGCTTAACTAGATAATATTCCAATAGTGCTTCATCTATGAATGCAAAGAAAAGTGTAATGCAAAAGCTCACTGCGAGGAGAAACTCTGAAAATTGCTTGGTAGCTTCACTTCGCGAGTCATATTTCTCTGTGGCATGCACATTCTTATTTCGTATTCAATTCAGAGACTTCATGTAGTTGGAGTCAACAACCTGTCTATATGGTGCCCCAGTTTTGATGTCTGGAGTGACCCCATCGAGTGCATGCTTTGGTGTTCATCCGGTGTGGGCTAGGAAAATATTAAGCCTCTATTCTTTGCACTTAACCAATTCGGACTAATACTCTCTTGGAATCTATCAAAGATACACTAACATGAGGATTGATAGTTCGGCCTCCCACGGTTGCCCATGTCATCTTTGTAGAAGGCTTTTCTTAGGCATTTCATCAAACACCTGGTATGCATATCTCAAAATTTTCAAACTTTTGATGAGAGTTCAACAGAATAGCCCCCAACAACCAATTTATCAATTAAGATAGTACAATCAAGAACTACTTCCTGGGATTTAAGCTTGATTCTTCATAGAAACAGTGGGAGACTACTCTAGATTGGGTATGGAACCTTCTGCAATTTGATTTTGCTTCTTCTCGCCGCCGGAAGAAACTCTCCCTGACTCCATTTTGGCTTCTAAATCCTTCCACGATGGTGACATATTGTTCATTAAAGACCAATCGCTGGCCCTGACTTCTCCTCGGTTGTAGCATAGCTTGTTGGAAATTTCTGGCGAAGCTCGCTGGCGAGGCCCAAGCGATGTATATCAGCGAGCCCTGCTTCACGCGCTCATTGCTTGCTAGAAAAGCGTTTGCAAATTTCCCTGGCGAACATTCGCGGCCATTCGCTTACGGCCAGTCGCTGATGTCTCCGCGTCCTTCGCGATGCATAACTTTCTTTTTGTATTATTTTCTTTTATATTCTTTCATTATATGCAGCATTATTCTGTTGAAAGATAGCAAGCTGCTCCTCAATGCTCGCATTCTCTAGGACAGGGATGCGCATATAGCCTTCTATCTTTGCCTCGTCATCTGCAACAGTAGCGTCACCATCAGTTTTATGCGGCTCGCAACTGGAGGCCTGTGCTTTGAGAAGTTTAGGAATTTGCACTTCTTCTTTTTGAGAAAAATAGGCATGACTTCAGGAATTTCTTTTGGTAAAGATTTTCCTCTGGCATCCCAATGATGGCGAACACAAAGAGACTCTAGTGCGGTCCCACTGGGCATGCCAAAATGTTTGGCTCCAAAACCAGTATGGGTACAAACTGTCTCTTTTGAGCATGTGAGCAGGCGTGCCAGCACCGTGGGGTGCAATCATCGGAGAATCCCTTGACCTGACTTCTTGATCAAATGTCGTGGACGAGGAGAGCACCAACCTCGTCACCAGGTTCTTCTCTATGCCTTTCGGAAAATGACTTCTTGCCTTACCAGTAAGGGCTTTGGTTGTGATCTATTCGCGACACCGAATCGATACTCAACGTTGTAGGTTGAGCAGAGTAATCACTGAGAAGTTTAGGAGAAAGCACGGGTTTTGCTAAAGCGTGACTTTAGCTTTGCTGGGTTGCGAGGGTGTTACCCTTGCTTAGCTGGTTTGCAACTAGGTTGCGGGTAGGTTTGCTCCGGAGAGGCTTTGATAATCTGTATGATTAGTTTATTTGAGAGTTGTCTTTGTTATTCCGTTTTAGCCTCTATATATAGGCTGCTGCAGATTCTCCTTCCAAACAGGAATGAAATACTATATTTTAGGCCATAGTTATTGGCCTTGAATCAAATCAAAACTCTTAATAGTTTTGATATCTATCGTAGGCAATAATTAATAATTATTCACCTCTGTGACGTAGCTAGAGTATAGGCAAGATTAATTACCTCTAGGAGTCCTGGACGTAATCTTCTTGGATGCGAATGGTAGGATCTGCACGTATATATCTTAATTGCAAATATATTGTCGCGAGGACTCTGGTAGCTTAGCGGCATGCAATCTTTAATTGCATGCATATATATATCATGTTGATGTTTCGCAAGCAAGACTTAATTGCAATATATATATATGTGTGTGTGTGTGTGTGTGTGTGTAACCTTGTGTCTTGTGCCATACTTCACGTGTCCACTATATCCCTTCCTTAATTGAACCATGCATGAGCCATCATATATACATATGTTCCTTGTTGATGACAATAAGCATGATTACATGCTTACTATCGCTCCCACATCCAGCTACCATCAATTGCATGGGTGGCCACCTTGATACTTCCTTAATTGAACCAGCAAAGACCTTAATTGCATGAGTAGTCTTGAATATGGGTAGTGAAGTACGTTGCCATGTTCTTTCTTAGCACTAGCTTGGTAATCAAGCAAATAAGTCATCATTAAATATCAAATATTTGATAAGTAATAGTAAATCGGTGAGTATCCAGTTTTGCTTCAAAATTGTTTGGCCTCCAAGTACGCTTTACTCAGCCTCCAAGCAGGCTTTACGTAGCCTCTAAACAATATATTCCGAACTTGTCGAAAATATATAACTTGGGCCACCGATATTGGCCCGGCTTTCTTCGAGTCCCCTGGACCCCTTCGTCAAGAAAAATATTCATTTTGGGTTCAAACAAATGTTACTGTAGAAGATGATGATGGTTTTTGCAAATGGGTATCGTTTTACTGCAAATCCCTCAAGGAATTGTCACTTTGGGGAGTGCAACGCCTCAAGAAAGTCACCATTAAGACCTCGTCTCCGGAGTTGTTCGTGATTCTTCCTCCGCGTGGTATCTTCCTTCCCACCATTTCTGGTGAGAAACTTGAAAAAATACATGTAGATTGGGTTTTTCAGCACACACCAATTCTTTGAATGTTTTTGCTCCAAATCTCAAGTACCTGACATGGTTTGGAAACATAATGAACTATCATTCTCTTGGAGAGTTGAATTGCTTGGAACAAGTCTATATTTGTGTCTGTACTATGTTGGCTAAAGGAACTGAGCGAATTCTTGACTTACACAGCAAACTCGATAAGTTCTTCTGCGGTATCCGAAGCGTTAAAGTTCTTGTTATAAAACAACACACTGCTCAGGTAAACACTGTTGCACTTTTGAAAAATTATCAAGTTCATGAATTTTATTTTCTTTGATTTCTTTACATTTTTACCTTTTGCAGAAGCTGATGGAGGAAGGCTTCATGCATTTCCTGGAAGCATTCTATAATGTTCAGAATTTGGGTGTTGGTATTAGCTCAGATTTGGATGACAAGATGATTCCATCAATAGTCTCTCTTCTCAGAGCAGTGCCTAATTTCACTACTTTGGATATAAGATCGCCTCGCGATAAAGTCTTTTTTTCCAGTGGACCTGTTGTAAGTGATGGTTTTATTAGTTGTCCTTCCTTAATTTGTGACTTTTTAATTGAGTTGGGTTTCTTGTTTGTCAAACTTTTCCAGGAATCATCCTTCGATAGTGGTCATTGGCAACTGCAAGAACTCGACTTCATCAATCGGATTAAGGAGGTAACAATAGAGATTACTGATGGGTCTAATGGAATTGAGTTTGCAAAGTATGTGCTGGAGAATTCTCCTAGTTTGAAAATAATGTCCATCTTATGTGCACCCACTCAAAAATAAAGCTTAATGGAAGGGTTTAGGACAAGTAGGGTTATAAACCCTATCATGATTGTCTTTCTGGCTCAAGACAACAAGAATAAAGTAATAGTTAGTGCTCATTAGGGGCATATATAATTGATTCATATATAAATAGTACTTTCTCATGGCTGGACTCACTACTAGAAATATGCCCTATGGGCACAGCCCTATTGGGCACGACCTTCTTTCTGTGGCCTCTATACGGTCAATAGGGACAAATGGGTTTATTTTGTGGCAAATAAATCCAATATCACAGCATCCGTCCCCAACTGAGGCCCAAATAAATATATCATGCGCATTATGATTATTTAGCCACAGATCATGTTAAATCTCCGTCGCAGGAGATGAGTTGGAGTAGACAATTTCACGCGCCGGAACAAAGTTTGCTGATTTAGCCACAGATCAAGTTCAATCTCCGTCGCGGGAGATGATTTGGAGAAAATAATTTCACGCGCCGGAACGAAATTCCTACAAATGTCCGTCCCAATCATGATTTTTTATAATAGAAGTGTAGAGGAATCAACGATAGAAATCTAAGCTTTGCTCTTCGGTGGTCATAGATCGATGTTTCTCATCTCTTCCTCTCTAGCTCTTCCATTGCAGAAAGAAGAAGAATTCAGAAATCCATTAGAAAGTCTAAATCTTAGACGACATCCCACCGCAATTTCACAATCTGAATGAAAGGTAAGCTCCTGGGCAGTTGGGTGTTTAATGGTAAAGAGGTTTTAGACATTAGATGGCTTCTTTATATCCCCATCAATCATTGAGTCTATGCAAATTTTAACTTGTTTTCAAGTTTGTTTCATGATTTAGAGAATACCCATTGCTTTCCTCTGCTATAGAAACAAAATTTTGTTTTTATAGAATGAAACAAGCTTTATCAGAGTATTCAAAGAGTTGTTCATCGAGTTTTCATGATTCATTGAGGTTGACCGGCCGGGTTTAGCTCATTAGCTAAGCTAGATTTTCATGAGAATATCTTATGTTATGCCTACTTGGAACCATATTACAATTACCTGAAGATCTCTTAATTAGTTTACTTTTCAATCCGTGTTTGCTTTATGGGTCATGTTTGAAGTTTACATATCAAATGTAATGGAAATCTGCTACTTGGTTGTGTTCATAAGCTTTCATCCTAGAATGCCAAAGTCCACTTCCACATGATTTGCCATCATATCTCTCCAAATCTTTAGTAATTGGATGCACCTTTTGACTGTCCTGAAACTGAGTCATCATATGTTAAGTTGTGTTGTTGGTTGGAGTATGTGCTATCTACTTCAGTTTTATGGTTGTTTTCCTTCTGAAATAATGTTTGAGGCATACTCTTCTCAACAAAAAATAATAATAAAATAAAAATAAAATTGCAGGCTTATCAAAGTAAAGATAAGCTCAACTATGTCAAGTTGTTCTTGCTTCATTGAAACGTAATAGCAGTGTCTTTTGTAAGTTCATATCTATGAAATTCAAATAGAGACCTGGCTGCATTTTTAGCTTTTATATCAGATAGTTGGTATTATGTAACTTTTGTTGTTTTGTAATCTACAATTCCAGTGATATGATTACCATGTGTTGTTGTTGTTGATGGTTAGTGCTACGTTATGTGTATATGCAGGTCTCTTATGTTAGCATGGATAAAGAATGGGTATTTCTTGATCGTAGAACTGATCAATATATGGTTGGATTGCAAGCGTTTATCGACAACTCCATATTAGTTGCTAGTTTTGAAGGTAAATAAAGTGTCCTTGCATTGAATGCTACAACTGTGGGTGGAAAGAACCAAAAGAGGTTGAAGAGCATCTTAAAGTAGATGGTATGTGCCCGGATTATCTTCAATCACGGTGGAAGTGGCACGGCGAGGTGTTGCCAATGGGTAACATGGGAGAGCTCCCTACAGGGGCTGCAGATATAACTACTATGCTCCATGATGCCTTTGGTATACATGGTCTCAATCCTGGTGACAATGTTGAAGAAGAAGATGCACGTCCTCATAACTTGACCCCTGATGCTGAGAAGTTCTATCGTTTGATTGAAGAGGGTAAAACAGAATTATACCCAGGTTGTGGAAAGACAAAACTTGATTTCATATTGCAGCTGTATCAACTCAAGACTATAAATTGTTGGACTGATGTGTCTTTCACAGGTTAGTGTTTCAATTCTTTCACTTAGTTTTGAGCATATTATCCATTTGCTATTTTTTTTAATATCTTTTTTTGCTTTTTTTTTTTTTTCAATGTCTTGACTATGTAACTTGACTTCAAATGCCTATGTTATGTTATTACATACTTTCATGGGTATGCGAGTATGTCCCCCTATTATGTTTACCATATTTAACTATTAGGAGTGTGGTCATATATGTTTGCTGTAGGTAGCTTAATTATATACTAGCTGGATCAACTTGTCATGTTTATTTTACCAATGAACATGCATGAGTAGTTCTCCACATTTACTTTAACAAATGAACTTTGATAATGTAGGATACATCTTTGTACAAAACATTACTACCAACAGGATCAAAAACTGAACATGACATTTTTGTTTTCTATAAATAAAAAGAATCAAGTGTAGAACCAGAAAAGCACTATGATGTAAAGTCAGATTAACTGTCACATGGATAATGCCCTCACCTGTATAGAACCAGAAAAGCAGATAAATCAGCTAGCATTAAAGGTTTAATTAAGGATATCTTTGAATAAATCAGAGTACTATTGAACTTGTTTCTTGGAGTATATAATATGTCGTATACTCATTTGTTTATTAGAGGCTAAGATTATCTATTTTGATGTCATGGTACAATATTGCTGATCTGTTAATTACTGCTATAGACTTATATTACTGCCATTTGAGTTTAATCTTTAATATTTTCTTAGGTTTGTTGAACATGTTAAAAGTATGGTTTCCTGAAGCAAATTTGCCTGCTAGTTTCTACCAAACTAAGAAACTCATAACAGATTTGGCATTGCCTTATGAAAAGATAGATGTATGTCCTAAGGACTGTATGTTATTTTGGAAAGATCATGCTAAGGACGAAACGTGCAAAGTGTGTGGCAGCAATCGCTACAAGTCCAAGAGTCGGTCTGGACGTACTAGAGTTGCAAATAAGGTATTACGATATTTTCCATTAGGACCTCGACTTCAACGGCTTTACATGTCATGCCACACAGCTCAAAATATGGTGTGGCATTCAGAGAGAGGCATGATGATGAAGTGCTTAGACATCCTGCCGACTCGCCTGCCTGGAAACATCTTGACACAATGTATCCAAATTTTGCATCAGAGGCACGTAATGTTCGTCTTGGGTTAGCAAGTGATGGATTTAATCCTTTTGGCATGATGAGTTTGTCCCATAGCACGTGGCCAGTTGTGATGTCAGTGTACAACCTTCCTCCATGGCTTTGTATGAAACAACCTTACTTGATGCTTTCATTGCTGATACCTGGTCCAAAAGGTCCTGGAAAAGACATAGATGTATTCCTTCAACCTTTAGTTGATGAGTTGAAAACTTTGTGGAACCAAGGGATACCCACTTATGATGCATTCAAAAAAGAAACTTTTGACTTGCGTGCTGTGGTATTGTGGACCATCAACGACTTCCCAGCATATTCTATGTTATCTGGTTGGAGCACTAAAGGAAAATTTGCATGTCCACAATGTGCATTTGGTACCAAGTCCACTAGGCTAAGACATGGCCGAAAAGAATGCTACTTGGGACATCGTCGGTGGCTTCCAATGGCTCATAAGTATCGCATGTTTAAGAAACCCTTTGACGGTAATATTGAGCTAGAACAACCACCAATTCCTATGACAGGTATAGACTGTTTGGCTTCTTTACGTGGATTGAAGTTTGAATATGGCAAGGGACATATAAAGAAGGGACTGAAACGACAAAGGGGGAAGGGGAAGAAAAAGTATGCTGGCCCTTGGAAGAAGAAAAGCATATTTTATGATCTTCCATATTGGAAGGACCTCCTCTTGCGACACAATCTCGATGTAATGCACATTGAGAAAAATGTCACTGAAAGTGTTCTAGGAACCTTATTGGGTATGGATGGGAAAAACAAGGATTCTCTAAATGCACGATTAGACTTGCAGGAACTCAATTGTAAGCCAAAGTACCACCCAAAATTAGTAGGAGGTCGTTTGATGTATGACCCTATGCCTTTCACGTTGAAGCCTGCTGAAAAGTCATTGATTTGTGAAATATTATCTATTGCTTTGCTTCCAGATGGGTTTTCTTCTAATCTAGCAAGATGTGTTAGAAAAGCGGAAAGGAAACTCATAGGGCTAAAAAGTCATGACTGCCATATCATTATGCAATACTTACTTCCCCTAGCAATTCGCCATTCCCTGCCAAAAGAAGCCACACTAGTTTTGTTAGAGCTTAGCTCATTCTTCAGAAATTTGTGTACTAAAGTTGGAAGTAAAGAACATTTTGAAGATTTGAGTGGACGAATTGCAATGACATTGTGCCATTTAGAAAGGTTAATGCCTCCAGCTTTTTTTGATGTCATGGTACACCTCACGATCCACCTTGCTGAAGAAGCAAAGATTGCTGGTCCTGTCCAATATAGGTGGATGTACCCAATTGAAAGGTTTGCTAAATACTTTGTTTCAATTCACTTACTCATAATCCAATGGTGTTTGCATTAACTTCAGTATTGTTGAAACTCTGATAATGTACTAACAAATATATGGCAATTGGTATTGCAGGTATTTGCATACATTGAAAAAGTATGTGCGCAACAGAAATAGACCCGAGGGCAGCATTGCTGTAGCGTATATTATTGAGGAAACACTTGGGTTCTGTTCATTGTATTTTGGTGATGAAGTTGTAACCAAAAGAAATAGACCAGGTCGTAATGCTGATGCAGCTGGCAGTGGAACTCGCCATGGTCTGTCTATATTTGGTGGACATGGACGATCACTTGGCAGTAAACAACTTATTGTTCTTGAGCACTTAGAGTGGGAACGGGCACATCGAGCTGTTCTTTTTGGTTGTCCAGAGGTTGTTGATTACATCAGGTATTTGATGAGTTTAGAAAAAGCATTATGAAATGTATTCATTATAATTATGTAGCATTTTGGACTCAGAAGTAACTAAAATTTGTTTGTAGCCAACATGAGAACCTAGTAATGAATAATCCACTTCCACGTGAAACGACGAAGGCTGCGCAAGCACGAGCACATATGGAGTTTCCTGGATGGTTTAGTACACATGTATTACTTTATACACTTTCCTTTATTTTGTTTGCCATCATTTAGCAATGTTACTAATCTGAAATTAACATTAAAACGTTTTGTTTCTTTAGTTTTTTGGCATGATTCTAAATGGTAACTATTTCAAGTCTTATTGAACAATTTATTTTAAAACATATAGTTTGTATTTCTATGTTCTATTTTGCGTTACATTATAGTCTCTACCTAAGGTCTGGTACACTTTTGTAGATTAAGTCTCAGAAAGATGATGGGGGTTGAAATACATGAAGACTTGCAAGCATTGGCTAGGGGTCCAAACCATTGGACAGGTCGCTTGTTGTCATATATTATCAACGGTTTTCGATTTCATGTGAAATCAATTGATGTGGAAGGGAACACGCAGAATAGCGGTGTTTTTGTGAGGGCGGTGGAAGATAACTATGTCTCTGCTCGAGATCATAATCCAAGGGCTGCTCTTCTTGACTATTACGGTGTAGTGAAAGACATAATTGAGTTAGACTATCACCGTGGGCGCAGAGTGGTGTTGTTCGACTGTGACTGGATTGATGGAAGGGTTAGAGATCGATATATAAAAACTGATGAATATGGTTTTGTGTTGGTTAACTTCAAGCACTTGCTTCCAGGGCCAGATACATTTACCCTTGGGTCAAATGCCAATCAACTATTTTATGTTAAGGATCCCACGCAGCCCGATTGGCATGTTGCAGTAAGAACAAGACCACGAGATTTATTTGATATGGGTAACATTATGAAAGATGACATAGCAGCTCCTCAAAATTTAGAACCGTTACTTGTTGCTGACGAAGACGTTCAAGTAAGAACTGATATGCCTGGGATTTTGTTTGAATGATTGCTAATGGACTTGTCTACTTCCTGCTGTATTTTTGTTACAGTCTTTATGTATTTTGCTGAGTCTCAGACGAAATGAGTTTCTTTTTAGACTTTCTTCCTTTCTCTAATATGGTTATGCACTTGGTAATTTGCTTATGAAGTACTTTGGTTGATAATTAATATTGGTGCAGTTCCATTGGCTCATGAATACTGAAGTCCTTAATTTTGTATTTAGCTTCATTACTGGAACAGCAAGCACAGATGATTGATTGGGTTATGCAAATCAAAGTGGATGAATACTAGCTAGCATGTATAACACATCCCTTAGTCACACACACACACACACACACACACACACCCTAAACACTTGAACATAATTGAAAAACAAACAACAGTCATTACTACAAAGTGGAACAATACTAGCTAGCATGTAGAACACATGCCTTAGTTATATATATACACAGACACACACACACACACCGTAAAAACTTGAAGATAATTGAAAAACAAACAACCATCACTACTACAATTATGATCAAGATTGATAGAAACTTTATGGTAAAAATGAAAAACTTAAAATGATTCATAGCCTGGATATTTTTCCTTCTTTGGCTTCAGAGGTTTAGCTTGTGGGGATGCAGTAGATGTACCAATCTCTACAACTGAAGATGGAACAACCCCAATAAATGAATCTGCACAACTCTCAAGTGTTCGATTTCCTGAAAAATGTGCCGTGCTTTCATAATCCGTGTTTGATTCCCCGGATATATTGAGGCTATTAGTTGGTAAATGGGCTGTAGGTGACATATGAGGACCAGAGTGTCGCCGACTTCTGTTGACACGGGGTGGCGTTGTGAATTGGTAGCCGCCGTTATTTGGGTTCGGTCGAGTGACCCTAGTTTCCGGTACATCCCCGCCGTCGACAAATTGGGTAAGATAGATACGTAGTATATCTTTGGATAATTGAGCATTTGGGTTAGGGGGTGTATTAGATGAAGATGCCGGTGAGTGAGGTGGTTGATTTTCTGGAGATGGACCCTCATCAAATAAAACCTTAGCACTCCTAGATGAACCTCTCTTCATTTTGGTGAACTTGACAAAGTTTTTGAAATGAACAAAAATGTCATGCCAGTGTTGCTGTTAGATGCAAGTGTTGGTGTTTATAGTGCACACAAAATAACGTCAATAATTGCTTTTGAGATCATTGTCAAATTTAGAATAATGAAAACTTAGACCAATATTGATGTGGAATCATAACTGGAAGGAAATTTATAAACATAGCAGAGAAGAAACAAAAGGAATCTCACTGCAAGCACAGGTTGAGATCATCATCAGTGGATAAAAACAAACCGGAATCAATGGCTTACACACACAACTGTATGGTGATGTAGTATTCAATTTCAAACAATAATATCAATTAATATATCCTCATTGATGATTTTAGTTTGAGTAAGAAAAGTCTTAGCATCCATGGCCAAATATTGCTGCAAGAGTGAAACATTAAACATATAATAAAATATCTGGCCGTCGCTATATGATATTAACAATCAAAAATGAAAACTGAAAACAAGGGTCCAAAACTAAAGCGGCAAAAATGAGTGGGAAGAGGTAAAAAGTTGCGGCAAAAGGAAAAATTAAACACCCTAATTTCTTAAATAGAATATAATAAGAAAGAATGAAAGATATAAGTGGTCTAAAATGCTTTAACCTCTCTCTTAGTCCCGAATTTCTTGCCGTCACCTACTTCATCTCAATCTCAATCTCTCTGCATTCATCTTAATGCCATAATATCCATGGCAGATCCATAATCTTCCTAAAACACAATCTTCACGTACTAGCAAGATTCTAACTCCATCTCTACAATCACATCCATCTGAAATGCCAGCTTATACCAAAAACTCTATTATCCACCAAAATCCCCAAATCTATCCGACTGATCTCTATTTTGCAACTCATAATTCATTGATACCTATGTGGTTCTGAACAAACTTCATTGGGTACATCTCATCCTCAACCAATCGTTACAGAAGTAAGGTAATCATTCTGTTAAATAAGAATTCTTCATATCATCAATCATACACTTCAATGCATGTCTGAATTTGTAGAGAAATATCGATCTTTTATAAATCATAGTCTTAGGTAGTGTATATATTGTGTGATTTGATGAGGTTAACTGTTTCATATGTTGAATCCAATGCCTCAATTTATATAATTACTCATAACTTTTATTTTCCTCACAAAAAGTTCTGAATTTGGCTGTATATTGGAAGAAATGATTCCTCAAATTGGAGGTCTCTCAGATGATGAAGAATTCATGAGCATGATGAACATCCCTGCTGCAAGAAATACAAGGCTAGAATCATCCCCTCCTGTGAACGTAAATGATACTGTAAGATCATCAACAATCCCAACTGTTGGCAATGAGGTGTCGATTGAACCGGCAATAAGTGTCAATGACAGTGGTGCAAATGATAGGCCAAGTAAGAAGCGTAAGCAAAAGACTCGCAAGACTCGAGGAAAGAATAAGCCTAAGTTTGCATTAGAAGGACCAGAGAAACTCCAATTTAATGCCATTGGGCAGCCTGTTGGCCCAAGTAAAAAAGTTGCCGAATTTGGTCGATTCATTGGACAACTTGCAAGTGAATGCTCCAATTTTCCTCTCAATGCTGAAAATTGGGCTGAGATTTGCAAGGCAGGCAAAGTAGATGAGGCATGGCAAACTGTTCAAGTATGTATTTACTTTAAAACAGTTTCTGTTTTAGTTACATTATATATTCTATAATAATGAATATATATGTTCATTGTCTTAGGATGCATTGGATTGGTCAGATCCTGAAACTCTAAACTTGGTAGCTGACATCAAAGATGTGGTTGTGGATAAATTACACGAGCGTTGGAGATCTTTCAAGTACAAGATGAAGAAAAAATGGTACAAACCTTTCATGGGAATGGAAAGGAGATTCATATGTGGCAATAAACACGTTCACGTGGGACAATGGCGTGCGTTAGTGAGTACATGGGACGAAACAAAAAATCAGGTTGCATTATTTCTAATGTTTTAATTATTTTTTTTTCAAATTGTTTTGGTACATAAGCTTTGTGGTTGCATGTAATGATAGTTAACCTAAATATAGGAGGTTGCAGAGACAAATGTAGCAAATCGACAGCAATTAAAGTTGCATCAGACAACTGGAACAAAAACCTATGCACAAATGCGATATCAATGGGTAATACTTTTATAAACTATATTCATTTCCAACAACATTTAATTACTGACAGAACGGTTATATATTCCTGCTGACTTAATGAATGCAAATGTATAGTTACTGATGGTTAATTAAGTAGTGCCTGAAGGTGCTGGCTTCATGAATGCAAAAGTATAATTAGTCATGGTTAATTAAGTAGTGCTACAAGGTGCTAACTTGATGAATGCAAAAGTATAATTACTTATGCTAATTAAGTAGTGGATGGAAGTGATGTGTTGTCTTCTTTTTGTGAAAATTTGTACACACTTAATCACTAAATTATTCATAACGAGAGAGCAGTGTCATTTGCTTTGCCTTTCTGGAATTTTATTTTCATTATCTGACCTTTTGGATTGAATTATAATCAGTACATATTAATGACTTCGTGCTCTTACAACTTAGGCATGTGCTTTTAACTCTAAATTGTGTATTACTCTTCTTTGCTTCCATTATTTATTTCAATTACGTAGTAAGATATGCTGACATGTATGAATTCATGTATATATCTTGTTTGAATTTATTTGTCTTCAAGTTTGAGAGTGGATGAATTGGGTGGTATGGTCTTATCCAGAAAAATCATGAAAATAGATTTGTTTGTAGGAATGTGAGCATCCTGGAGAGGTACTTGATAGGGTGACTTTCTTTGGCATCGTATATGGTTCAAGGCAAAAAGATCCATCTAAGCCTCAGCCCAATAATGAGGAAGCTCAGAAAAAATTTGTAAGTGCTCTAAGGGTACCTTCTTTGCATTTCTGTTATGCATTCAGTTTTCAAAATTTTCGCATTACATGCCAATATAAACTTAATTACATCCATTCTTTACAAAGTATTTTGTTTGTATAAATTTTAATGATGTATTTGAAGACATTTTATTCATATGCATTGTATAAAAAGTGTGTGGTTTTAGCTAGTAGCAGTAGCCTTTCACTGCCATTATGTTTTCAACAAAACAGTTATGTACTTATTGCAGGATGAATTTGAAGAGCTTGAGAACAACGTACGAATAGAAGGACGAGAAGTCACTCATGAGGTTCGGAATGAACTATTTCACAAGGTGATGGGCCCTGAGAAGCGTAATCGGGTACGTGGATACGGAATTGGTGCAAAATGGGCGGATGTTCCAGGAATTGTTACCCAAAAGAATGGGACAAAGTATCAGCTATTAACCTTGACTGAGGCTTATGAAGCAGAGCGTGCAGCTAATGTAAGAAGGGAAGCAAATTTGGCCCAACAATTGAAAGAATCAGCCGAGAGAGAAGAGGCGCTGCAAGCTTCTTATGCGCAACTGAACAAGAAGTTAGATTTGATGCAAGAACAAATGGGTGCTAATTCCTTGACCCAAATCTTTGCTGCAGGGGGTATAAATTCTATGGAATCGTTAGATCTTGGCCTACTCATCAATTTTCTAAAGAAACCAGACAATCCCCTTGCAATTTCTACTTCAAATGTGCCAATGGGACACAATATTGGTCAAAGCTGCATGACTTGAGAGGTAATGGATACAAAAATATGCCCTTTTGAACATGTTATCAAGTTAGTGGCTGATTTTTGGAAATATGTAATTAAGACAATATTAGATACCCAACTTCTGGATCCCATTAGTTAGGCTGGATCTCTTTTGAAAAGCAAAAACAAATTCTATTCTATCCAAATCCAATATGGATTAGAATGAAATTTGTTTTTGATATATGGAAGTTGTGATGGTAGTTTTTTAGGACTTGTGTTAGATATTTGGAACTTGTATAGTCTGCCAGAACTCTTAGCATGGTGTTGATAAATGAAATGGGCTATGCTCTAGTTTCTATTGCTCCAAATGTATGTGTTGTTGTTTTTTTTTTTTTTCATTTGCTTAGTTTTTCAATTTGGTGTGCAGTTGGATTGAACTTTATACTTCAAGTTTGCTTCTTACTATTACTGTACATGATTGAGCATTTTAAATACATAATTTTGACGGCCAATTATATGTTTGATTTGAGAATTTTAGATGGTTGACATTATAGAATTGGGGATGTGGTAAAAAATTATCATGTCACAATTTAATTACCATTATACATCTATTATGGGGCCCATGAGTAAAACCAGATTTCATCAAAACCAGATTGGGAAGAATTTTTGTTTTGTTTTACGATTAATTTATTTTGGGAGTCTGTAACAAGTTGGCCACAGATTAAAGAAGAAACAATATTTTATTGAGATACATTATGGGGACTGATGGACAGTGGTACCAAAAGAGAGCGCGTGAAATAGAATAGGGAATATTATTATAGTATAAATAACATGAAGCCATACTGTTCATTGTCAGATGGTCTTTTGTAGAGCGCGTGTGTTGTTTCTGAGGTTTATATCCAAGCTGCGACAGACAGCTTTTGTGGTGCCAAAATGGGAAAATATGAAAATGGAGTCAGTACAAATCGTCTCGGACAGGAAATCTGTGGCTAAAGATCAATAGGCACAGTAATCTGTCTCCAATACCATCAATAGCCACAGATTAATGGTTGTGGCCATAGGCCTGTTTTCTAGTAGTGACTGGACCTATCTTGGTTTTGTATTATTAATGATTCTAGGTAACATATATATGTTCTGGATTTGCAGTGTTCTGTTCTTGAATTTGTCCTTGCTACTATCTAAATCTGTAGAATGTATGAGGGATCATACAAGTTTATTCAAGTAGTCATGACCTGACATATTTAACATCTGCAAATTTATGAATACTGAATGTAGAATTACATTAACCATGTAAATCATACCTTGACCAAGATTTTGGTAAGACTCAATAGCATAATTTAAATACAAAAGGATTTTTCTTTCTTGGTGCAAATGTGATTAAATCAATGACAATGTTAGAAACACCTGATTGGTACTTTAATAGTCACCTTCTCTAACAATTAGAGGCATTCTCTCCCATACTTTCTCCTTCAAGCAACTATTCTCTAATGTCTTTTTTCTTGAACACCTATTGGTCAAATTCTTCATGTCGGTAAAGAATTCGGTGATTTGATTCAAAATTTCCCGTCCCTTGAGCAAATTACTGGCTGAGAATGTACTCTTCAGCTTCGGTTTCACACCATCGTGTTTTGATGAATCTTGAGACGACTCATCCCCTTGTTTCTTCTTCTCACTACATGGAGTCATTGATGCCTTTCTTGATTTGGACTTGCAAGGCGCAATTGGAAGTGGGGCAGCCATATTAGGATTCTTGTTCTCACTTTCGTCATTGACACTGCACACATAATTTGAACTATTGGTCTTCATATTACGTAGCTTTGCAGCTGAAGGTGGTTTGGTTTCTACCCCTTTTAGCTTCACATCCCTGATAAAGAGACAATAGAATTAAACACTCATATATTCTTTTATATTTACAAAAATCTGAGCATTAATTTCATTCGTTTCCTGAACTTTCTATGAAACCAACTCATGGAGATTTCTAACATACCTTTGACTCTTTCCCCTAGAAGGTAAGATTTCAGAAACTGATAAAGACCTCAGAAGCTTCCCCTGAAAGAAAAAGACCAGATCAATCAGCAAATTTGCCGAAGTTGATTATTACTGGAAAAGAAATTAAATATTTTGTTTTTGTAGTATCAAAAAGAAAATCATATGAGTACTACCTTTAGACTACGTGCTGATTTGTGGAAATCTTCAGCGGACTTTGGATGCTTGCAATCTGCAACCCACAAAAGTAAAAGATAAACATATTTTTCCTAATTAGAGAAGAGATTAAATTTTGAACTTTCTTTCCCTTTGGTTCCTAAGCAACCAAATGGGTCCTCACCAGGATTGCAGAACCAGGCTTCATCATCAATGAGCTCATCTTGGGCAGAAAGGTCGACCCATTTGGGCGCTTTGAAGTTCTCGTAAGTTTCATCTTCGACGAATATCGATTCTATGTTGCTCCAATCAATGATTTCTGGTTTCATCTTTCTTCTTGAGGGTACCTACAAATTCATAAACAGGAAAGTGTGACAAATCTAATCTGAAAAGTAAGCTCTGAATTAAAGAGTGTAAAGAGAATGAAGATTTAGAAAAAATGAGTAAGCTTTATCCGGATTCTAAGACATTCCACGAAGGTTTTGAATGGAATAGTGAAAAGTTAACACTTGAGAGAGGAGAGAGAGAGAGAGAGAGAGAGAGATTATGAAGAGATTTAGAACAGTGTGCTTGTGAAGGAGCTGTGCGGATTCGTAACGTCAGAAAACAGAGGGCAGTAAATTCGAAGGTTTAAATTAGTTTTCGACCGTTGGGAGCTAGCTTTTTTTTCCTGAGATCAATTTTCCTTTGACTGCGATGAAGGTAGCCCCAACCCATTAAAGTCGGGTTGTGAGCCGGCCTGGTTCAATATACCAACCCAGAATCTAAATTTTCATAATGGTCCTTTTGATGAGTAGAATGGAAATGCGATTTGATACTAATTAAAGATATTTGTAACAATATGGATGTTTATTTCAAGAATTTCTCATCCACCTCGTTAAGGTTAACAAAATATCTTAATAACATAATTCACAATGAGACAAATGACAAATTATAACAAAATTTAATGAGATTTGCAATATCTTTGCTTACCTCTTTGACTCTTTCAAGAAATACGTACTTGTGTTTCAATACGAGAATACTACCAACAATACGATATAATTGAATTAAATTACCATGACTCCCACTAACACTCACAGATTTTCAAGAACACACCGTAGCCCAAGAGATATACTCGCTCTGTTTAGAACTGGGCACTAATTATAACCTAATTGTCCATAGGAAACCAATCCTTCTCATACAAAAAGTTAAAAAGATCCTAACAAGGGAAGGAATAAAATGCAAGTGTTATGTCCAACAAGAAGGTTTAAAGAAGTCGGATTAGGATTCGTTTTTCCTATTTTATTTTGAAACGTAAATTCTTTCTCTCTATAATTAATTGCATGTGCAAAGAGGAGATCTGAAGCCAGTCATGCATGTTCATCTTCCATGGTTGACACTAGAATTTTGTTATTCTCCTAGGTCAAGCTTTAGTAACTCCACCCTAATCATTCCCTATGTCCAAATATCGGCATGCATTCGAGGATGATCTCTAGAGGTGGAGGTGTTCCCTTGATCTTATCGGAACTTTATTCTAAATCTTTAAATTTTTATTGAAGTTTTGGTATAGGTCTGATTTTTTTTTTTTTTTTTTTTTTGAACTTCAAAGTGTCCACTTGAGATCAAATTGTGACTCCGTCACTGTTCTCTAGTAAATAAACAAGACTATTGTTTCAAAGAAGAAAAAAAATTGAGGGCAATACTCCTACGTACTCGATCTTTCACTTTAAAAGTGAACATACAAATATCGTTGAGAGTCTAATAACGCCGTAACTAAACCATCATCATCATCATCATCATCATCATCATCATCATTAACTATTATTATTATTATTATTATTATTAACTATAAAATACTATAGTTAGTATTTTAGTTATCATACATATGCTCGTCAAATAATCTCCTTAGGGTTTCGAATCGAAACCATTCGAACAACAACGGAGACGATGAAAAGAAAAACAACGGAGACGATGGAGTCCTCTGGGTATCACAGTTTAGCCTGTAGTCCTCCTCCGGCGGAGCCAGAGATTTTCTACGTCATAGACGATATGCTCATAGATAAATCAGATTGTGAGGGACCGAACGCCGACGACTACTGTGAGAGTGTTTATCCCATCCTCGATGAAATTATTCCTCGGGCGGAGCCAGAGATAGACGATGTGTACATAGATAATTCAGATTGTGAGGGACCAAACGCCGACAACCACTGTGAGAGTGTTTTTCCCATCCCCGATGAAATCCCAGATTCTAAATTGGAGGAATTTTTTCTGCAAATGGAATTTTTTCTGGATAAGGCTGCGCGAACCATCACATTCTCTCAACAACCACTCAAGTTGATGCCTGGTCCTGCTTTGAACAAATATGGCGTTCTTGAACTCAACGCTTTCTTTGTGTACTTCCCCAAAAAACGAGCAACAAAGTTGAAAGCCGCATGGCCTGAGATTGAATTAACTTAAATGCCTACTCCCTTTCATGCGATCTGAATCTGGCCAAGTGTTGCATGCAAGTCTCAACAACCACATCGCTTAATGATCCATGTATGGTTGGAAAGGCTAGGCATCTCCTTAAACTGTTGTCCACAAGTCTTGTTCCGCCATAAATGGCGTTAGAAATATTTCAAGAAGTTAGGCAACAGGAAACCATCAACATAGGATTTCAGCAGGATGGGATTTGCTCAAAATTTGGGATCAAGAAGGATGACTATCTTAAACGATGGCAATGTCTCTTCTGCTCGCTAAAGGCACTTTCAAAAGCGACACATTGTCATATCTTTCTTGACGAAAACACTTTTACTGCTGTGACTGCTGTGGGTAGCTCAGTTGAAAGAATTTCTCAGCTGAAGGCTGTTGTGGAAGACTGTATAACCAAGAATCTGTGTCCTTCGGCCTCTATTAGGAGATTTGAAACGGAAGTTGTAATGTATCAATCGATGGATGATCTTGATGATCCACATGCCAAGCACACGGAATGCTTGAAGTCTGGCCCTTTGTCGGACAAAGATGGAATGCTTGAAGTCTGCTCGCTCTATGCGTTACTCCATGAAAGACGAGTATCGAAGTTGCAAGAATCTTTACTAATGCTCGAGTCTTCCCTAGAGCATTAGCAGTGGAGACTCTTTTGGGTCCAAACAAGCTGGAATAATAATTTGAGTCCATCTGAATAGTGTACAAAATGACTTACTTTTATTGGGTGCTGCAGTGGTACAGGACTTATTTTAGGACCCATATTTTGGACTCATTTTTTTAGACTCAAATTTGGGTCCAAAACACAAATCTTGCCACTGTGGAACAGATTCATAGTTGAGTTTTCTACTTTATGTTTGTTTTAATATATATATAGATATATATAGACACACACACACACATATATAACTTAAATTAAGATAAAAAAAATGCCTAACAAATTAGTATAAATAAAAGTTAATCATCAAACATTAAACATAACATTCATTAAATTTATTCATTACAATAAAAAAAAAAAAAAAAGAGGACCGAAACCCGCTCAAGCTAGAGGCCGTCCTTGCGCCTATTTTATTTAAAGAAACATAACACAACCAACAATAATACACTTGAAAAATGAGAACTGCTTAAGGCCGACCGCCTCTAAGATTCCATAAATGATCAATAAGATCTTGTTTGAGTTCGTTGTGGCGTCGGCTACTCCTGAGCTGAGTGTAACGAGCCAAGAAAACATCTAAGTCCGTTGGAAGTCGATGCACATCTTCAGCATCGGGTAGAGATTCGTACTCATCTTCTTCATTCCTTCTAGTACTATTTTCGGGCACATCACATAATGATACTTCCTCTGATGGACGTTCATCTTCAACAATCATGTTGTGTAAAATTATGCATGTCTTCATTATCTTGCCAAGAAAATCTAACTGCCAAGTTCGAGCAGGTCCCTTTATAATAGCAAATCGAGCTTGAAGAACCCCAAAAGCTCTCTCCACGTCCTTGCGATATTTTTCTTGTTTAGTAGCAAAGTACTTTAGCTTTATAGTTTGAGGCTGAGATATTGATTTCACAATCGTACCCCATGCGGGATATATACCATCTGTAAGATAATATCCGATTGTATGTGGCTTTTGATTAAGAAAATAGTTAACAGTAGGACCATGACCTTCAGCAAGTTCATCAAACAAATGAGAGCAATTCAGGACAGATATATCATTGTGGGAACCAGGCATTCCAAAGAATGCATGCCAAATATATCTAAGTGTCATACGAGGCTACTGCCTCAAGGACAATAGTTGGACGGTGGTAATGCCTAACAAATTGTCCTTGCCAACCACTAGGACAATTTTTCCATTTCCAATGCATACAATCTAATGAACCAAGCATACCAGGAAAGCCACGAGACTCACCTTTTCGTAGGAGCCTGTCAATGTCCTCTTGTGTTGGTTTTCTAAGAAATTATGCTTCATAGATGCGCACGACAGTGTCACAGAATTTCTTCAAACACTCCCTTGCAGTGCTCTCTCCCATTCGAAGGTATTCATCAAGCGCATCAGCAGCATTGCCATACGCCAACATCCTCATTGTTGCGGTAACCTTTTGATAAGGACTAAACCCAGGTTTACCTCTGCAATCTGCTCTCTGTTGAAAGTAATTGTTAGCATTAGTTACCTCTTCAAGAATGCGATCAAAAAGGGAACGTCTCATTCGGAATCTTCTACGAAACTTTTCTGGGGGATACAAACAACCAGGATCGAAGTAGTCTGACATCAATTGACGGTGACCTGCCTCGTGATCTCTAGGAAGGTAACGGCGGCTGGAAGAGGTACCACCATGCTTTCTTGGATTCCTTGTCTGACTTTGATGAATCTCGTTCATTATGCCGACCACTATTCTTTGGCCTTCATTTTCCTCATCAGAACTGCTGTTGAAATCACCGCGCATGTACGCATCAGACAATTCTTTCAAATCCATGTGAATACACAAAATTATACTAGAATTGATGAAATGAGACTCTAGCTTTGATAAAGATATTATAAGAAATGGGTGTTCTGATATGGTCTAGGGATGATTGATTTTATAGAAACTATATGAAGATATAGATAAGAATCGGATGGTTTTGATTTATTGTACTTTATTTGATCCAATGGTTATTATTTCACAAAATCTTATCTTGTCGGCATTTTGAAATGTGTGTAGATTTCCTTATCTTCTCAAATTATTGAGCCCTTTTTTTTGGTCTATAGTCAAATGATTGAGATTCTACACGTTTTATATAAAATTTCACAATAAAAATTCATTTATCTTTTAGCCAAAATTAACCATTTATTTAATTCATAAAATAAGCAATAAAAATAAACAACATATAACTAGTACAAATTTATAACACACAATAAAAATAAAAGCCGTAAGTAATATTAAGACTCAATATGGACCAGGATTCGGATCAACATGATAGTCTGATGACGTATCGAAGTCTGAGGTTACTGATGGGTTACCGGAGCTTGAGGAATCGGAGCCACGGAATCTCATTTTATTATAAATCTCAGTTTTCTTATGCTCGAAGAATTCTCTCTGCTCTGGAGGCATATATGTGGTATCTATTTTCAAATACTCCAAATCTACCTTTTCTTCTTCCCGTCTTGCAGACTCTTGAAATACTCGTAGCATATGTTTGTCCTTCTTTTTCTTCCTAATAGCTTCAACTTCCATGATGTTATTATATCACCGAAGTTCTTGAGCCATATTAGAAGCTTGCCCCTCTTCAATAATCTTCCTCTTTGCAGCCTTTTTCCCGATTGGCCTTTGATTGGGGTTAGTGGCCGGAATACTAACCGGCGGCTCTTCATCTCCATCTCCATCAAGTGAAGTGTGTGTTTCTTTTGTTTCGGTAAACTGCGACGATGAATTGCCATGGAGTGAGTTGTTGTTGGTTCCCGCGGGAATTTTCCATGTAATAGCATCTTTCAAATATCTCCAACAATGATGATGAGCAAACACAATTTTCTCCTTATTTTTAAAGCTTATATTTGCTTGTTCCATCTACCAAAAAAATATAGACACATATCAACACTAATTACTAACAGACAAAAACAATGAACGATAAATTAAAATATTGTGGATGAACAAAACTCACAATGTCGGCTTCAGTAAAACCGCTAATCCGTCTTCGTTTTGTCTCTGTTACTCTTGCAGCATATTTAGTACACTCAGTTTTTATAGTTTTGAATCGAGAACGAAGGCTACCTGGATTTCTCTTTGGGGCAAGCCCTGTTTCTGCAATATACAATTCTTCCCATTTTGCATGAATTCGTTGCCAAAATACAATCTTTGTTTGCCCGGACCCAATAGCATAATCTTGACTTACATACAAAAATCCCTTGCATAGTGCGTCGTCTTCTGGACCGGAGAATGCAAGCCCTCTTATTGTCTTTTCAGAATCCTCCATATTGAAAATTTTTTTTTGAAGAACAATAGAGTGAGAGTAAGGAATGAAAGAGGCAAATGAAAACTAAAATGAAGAAGTGAAAGTGGGATGAGAAAAATGGTGAAGTAAAATGAGTTTATATAGAAAAATTAACCATAATTTTTTTTTTCTAAATATAACCGTTGCAAAATAAAAAAAATAAAAAAAATTCATCAGAAACGGCTATTTTTTCATTAAAAATCAAAATTTTACATTTCTAAAAAAAAAAAAACTGTAAAACAAATTTATATATAATTAATGGAATCTATTTCTAGCCGTTAGATTGAATTAAACATTCAATCTTGGCCTTTAATTAAACACAGAAAGAGCCGTTGGGTTAAAAGAAAGTGTGGGTCCCAGGAATTTCTGATCCCATAGGCCACGTGCATGCAACTTTTCTGATCCCATTTCCCACTTGCATGTCCTTGCATGCATCATCAACACAACGTGGCGGGTCCCACAAATTTGGGTCCAAGACTGGATCAGATTTGCTCTCAAATTTGGGTCTCCGGCATTTAAAGGTCCAATTTTTTCCGACCCATTGCAGCTCAGTTCCTACACTTTGGACTCAAATTTTGAGTTTGGACCCAAATTTAGGTCCCCATTGCTGATGCTATAAGGAACTATGGTATTTCATATATTCTGGATAAGAATTGGATGGTATTGTCAGCAACCGGAGGTACCAAGGAGCCAGATATCATTGACAAGGCTTGGCAGCTCCTTGAACTTTTGTCAACAACTCATGTTCCAGCATCTATGGCAATATAATTATTGGATTGCATGCAAACTTGCCTTATCAAAATTGGGAATCAAGAAGGTGGACTCTGCTCATTATCTGGGATCAAGGAGGAGGAATACCGTGAACGATGGGAATGTCTTCGCCACTCCCTACAGATACTTGCTGAAGTGGTGGAGTGTAATGTATTTCTTAACGATAACACTGTTGCTGCTGTAGGGGAAACCTCAGTAGTAATGATCAAGCAGTTGGTGGAAAACTGCATTCTTCATAATGAGTGTCTTGGGACTGCCGCAAAAAATTATAATTATTTATCAGAAGGTGTCAAAAGTATTGAGGACCCACATGTACAGCACATGGATATAGGAAATTCTGGGTCAGCGATGATGACCATGGTCATGCCTGAATTCACCTCTTTCTATATGTTCTTTGATGGAGAACAAGCAACTCAGTTGGAAAAAGATTGGAAGTGTGTGGAAGAGTGCTTAAAGAAGCATGGCTTTTCTTGCAAACTGATTGCTGCGGTCGAGTGTTACATGATAGTCTCCAAAACTACAAATGCTGGGGATCCAGATATCACTGACAAGATTTGGGATTTCCTTAAACTTTTGTCAATTGATGTTGAGCCTTCTAAGACAATAGAAGTACTGAATGGCCGTCTGCATTTTGACTTCATCCCGACAAGGTATAAATATTGACATGACCCGGCCCGGATTTCACCTTGAAATCCAAAGTGGCCCTGCTGGGCCCACCTCAGAAGAAATTCTACCCAAAAAAAAAATTCGGCGGAACTCCCTCTAAAAGTGGACTACCCAAAAACCTGTAGAAAGACATTCATACTTCTAAAATAATTCACCCTTAATCTTCTTGAGCCACCATGCTCCCTAAATCACAACATCTCCCATATCACAAAACAATTCTGAAATTAAGAATATTAATCTCTTAGGTTATCAGAGCAATCTAATGTACAGGCGTACAAGAGAATAGAATACAAGATAAAAGACCAATACTTTTATAATGCATAAGCTATGACAGTTATGCCTCAACCCCAAGTACGCTCGACCTCAAGTTAAACTGGCCTGCAAACTGGGCATTTAAAACCGAAGGGCCCAGGGGAAAACATTTAAAAACTGTTAGAGTGAGTGGACGAAAAATAAGTAATTTCGAATGAAAAGTAAAACGTAATGCTTTCCCAAGTTATTCTCTAAAATCTCGCATGCAGTAACAATCTTGAAAATACTTTTAATCATCATCTTTACTGCAATCTTAATCACGTAAAAATATAGAGCATCTTGCAATCTCTTAAAATCTCATCCTCAATCATTTTTAAAACATCATTTTCAAGAGGCTCGTTTGATGACTAGAAAGGACTGCTGTCTAGTCATCTCATGCCATCTGGGAGGGACTGCCACCAGATGAAGTATTGGAAGGGACTGCCAACCGGAATAGGAGGGTGTGGATAAAAGGGACTGCCAACTAACCACAGGTAGTTAGAATGGACTGTCAACTAACTACCTCATGTCATCTGGAAGGGACTGCCAACCAGGTGACGCATCGGAAGGGACTGCCAACCGGAAGGGACTGCCAACCCGAATAGGAGGCGGTGGGTAGAAGGGACTGCCAACTAGCCACAGGTAGTTAGAAGGGACTGCCAACTAACTACCTTATGTCATCTGGAATGGACTGCCAACCAGGTGACGCATCGGAAGGGACTGCCAACCGGAATGTAGTCTGGAAGGGACTGCCAACCAGACTATTACCTAGAAGGGACTGCCAACTAGGTAATATACGCATGCGCCGAAGATAACCTCCTCAACAAATGGAAACAACCTCTTTCAATTACTTGCTTTCGGAAAGAAACTCACTGTTACTTCAATAAAACATTAAAAATTCACCGAAAGCATAACTCATGATTATCTCGCTAATCAAATCTCAATATCTCAATAAATCCTCGAAAGCATACATCAAATACTCTGTAAATCAATAAATGCTTTCGGAAAGGAAATCTCAATATAATTCAAGGCTGGTAAGTGCGGAGCTCAAAACTCAATAAATCACGATAACTCAATCATGCTCAAATATTTGCTAAATCCTTCGTAATCGTATATCATCATAAAAACTGATATTCGAAATCAACAATTCTCATAATATTTTCTTAATCAATCACTTCCCGAAAATCGTTTCCCAACTCAATAACTCATAAATAAAATAGCTTGAAAAATCTATTGAAAGCCCTTGGGAAGGAGATCCACTAAAAATCCTGTAACTCATAGAGCATAATAAATCTCAAGAAATCAAGCTCATAAAATCATAACACTCAATAATTCAAATAATAAATTAAACCTCAATCGGAAAATAATAATATACTGCATGCACATTTAATTTAAAATAAATGTCCACTCACAGTACTATTTAGGAGACCACGCAACCGGTTTCCTACGTCGAGCAGTAGCTCGGCATGTCGCCCTGTATACAATTATAATTCGTGAATAACAATCCGGAAATTAAATACGATTCCCACATCAAATCCTCATAAATTAACATTTCTATTTCTTCTCTGATTAAACCAAGACTTTATCATTTGCACCATTCTTTAATTGAAGGTTTGTAGGGCAAAATTGAGAGAAATCCGATAGTCGAATTCTCATAAATCAATAACCAAACTATTGAACTTCGGAAATTCCGATTAATATCCAAACCTCCTCCAATTTCCACCAAACACCTATCCATAAATTCGTAACAATATATACTACTCAATAGACCAAAACAACTCACCAGGAACGGCCGGACGCGCCCTCACGCGCCTCTACAGGCAGCTGCGCCTGGGCCCCATGCTTCGCCGGTCTACCACCATATCTGGTTACCAAATTTTACCAACATCATCAACTCAACATTCTAAGCGCCTTTCATAACTGTGATCAAGTTCAATTTCAAGTCTAAAGGGTCGAATTTACCTCAAATCCGAAATCTCCAAATTTAGCTCAAATCTTTGATTCACCTTCCTCCAACTGAATTGGAACATGAAACTTGGTGGATTAGGACCGTGGAGGAAGGGGCTAAAAAGCCCAGACGGTGGAGTCGTCTAACATGGCCAGAAAATCACGAATTGGCCGGAAAACCAATAACGAGCTCGCAGGAAATCAAGCTTGCTGCGCCGAATTCTGCCATTATCATCGTGCATCGTGGCCACAGGGAGGAAGAGGAAGGTGAGACGTCCATATGAGCCCGGTTGCACGGCCGGGGGTGGCCGGAAACGCCGGTGGTGAGGCCGGGAAGCCCACTGCCGGCTATCTCCCTCTCTCTCTCGAGTTCCCTCTCTTTCTCTCGTCAGCTTCCAGAAATGGAAGCCCCCAAAAATAATGGGTTTCCCCTTTGGGAAACCCCCATATACAAAAAAAAAAATCCCCCAATTTACAAAATTGCCATTACATTCCAACTTATATAACTTTTTTGTTACCGCTCCGATTTTAACGTGCTGCATGTCCACGAACTTGGTTTAACGTCCTCTCCGATTTCATGAAGAACATTTTCTCAAATTTTGACCCGAACAAAAAGCCAACTTTTAGGGCCCCCAAAATGTCAAAACGGAACCAAAAAGTAAATATAAATGTCGTTTACCCATCGAAAGACTCGTAAACTGGTAAATTTAGGTTCGGGACGTTACATATATGGTGGGCTCTGTTCAAAATTTAGGATCACTGAGGAGAAATTTGCTGAAGTGGTGTGGCCACATATTGAGCGTGGCTTAGAGGAAATTTCAACTCAACTGAACTGCGAGTACATTATTAGTCTGAACTTTATTACCGTCTTGGGACTCGGAGAACTAGGGGTGTTCAGAAGGTTTGTGGAACAGTGTTTTTGTTTCAGACCTCGTCCTACTTGTGTCATGCGGGCTAGGATAAAAGGCAGGTTCGTGCCACCTTTTGGTTGTGAGGCTCGTGCACTTTTCTTTGGCGAGGATGTGGCCATGCTTGAGGCCTAGAGATGGACTGAAGAAGCTTTTGAGGCTTTGTAACTATTTCACTGTGAAGTATGGGTGTGTGTGATGGCGTTTGAATTTGTGAACTCTGATTTATGTGTTTAGACTGTTGATCGATAATACCAAATTCTAAATGTGGTGATAGGGCCCACTACTTTGTAGTTCTAAAAAAAAAAAAAAAACATATGCTTGTCAATAAAGGAATAAAATAAACTGCGGGATTTATAATAAAAACAACTCCTATGGGTTCTCTCTATGGTAGGCTCTTCCTAGGTTTCTAGGCGGCATCTATGCACGATGGTTTTGGATTGGCCTGGCCGGCCTTTCTTGGCCTCTCAAAAGGGTGGCAGCGGCTTCGCTCGCCATTCTCTAATATGGGTAGGCTGTTGTCTACTCGGTCTTCTCTACATCTCTCTCCATGGAGGAGATGTGAACGAAATCCCTATACCAGATCGGGATTTGAACAATGGGACTCTCTCGATAAAGGGACGACTAGATGGCAGCAAGCCTCGTGGGTTGGGTCGATCTTGGGCAACACAAGATTTTGGCTGGTAGGTTGATATGAGTGGTCGTAGAGTCTCTGCTGATACTTGGGCAGGATTCGACTCGGGTTTGATATCGGATTCATGTTGCGGTGCAGCAGTAGCTCCAGGCAAGCTTGGACGTCCATGGGAGATTATCGGCAGTGGTGGTCTGGTTGTTTGCTTCTGGTATGCAGGCAGTGACGGCGACGATTTGAGGAAGGCTAAAGACATCGAACATGGCAAGGCAGGGTTAGGGTTTCTGGGCTCTGGTTTGGGGATTTTTCCTCAAACAATTGGACCTAGTCTTTGGGCTCTACTGGTTCTTAAGCCTGTCCTTAAGGCTTGGGACTCTTTTAATAGTGTTTGTCTATTTTCTACTTGAACTTGGGGAAGCCCCCTCTGAGTAGGGAGGTCCTGGATTTTGTCAAATGAGTTGGGGTTTTTAATTATTTTCTGCCCTTACATTGTCTAGGTTTTGGTTCTTGGTCCTATTACCATAATGATTTCATTTGGTTCCTTTAGGGTAGCATGCATGGCTTGATATTGACGTGACCCTTTCGGAGGTAGGTCATGTTGTGTAATCACTTATATTCGAATATATGAAAAGCTTGACATCCTATTTCAAAAAAAAAAAACTAAAGAAAGGAAAATATGGTATTGGCGTGGTTATTACTTATTAGGGATGGTACAAGTGGGCTTAAAACAAACTTGCTGGAGCCATATTTGTCCTTTCATATGAGTTGACAAAGACTGTTGATAATTGATATTTGGACTTCATATTTTTTCAATTATCAATAGTCTTTGTCAACTCATATGAAAAGACAAATAAGGATAAAAAGAGAAAAAAAAAAAACTCTTCTTACCTCCTTCATATATTAAACATTCAATTTTCTTGTGGTCAATCGCATTAATACAACATTCAAACTTTTTTTAAAATTTCCTTATATTACTTATATAAGTTTATAATTTACCTAAAATAATATTAAAAAATTTAATTTCTATCTATGGCCTTATCATTTAATACAAAATTAAATTCAAAATAATCTGATTTGATTTTTTCTTAAACAAGTAAATTTATTGAATATTTTAGTGTAGCTATTACTAATTTATTTGCAACTCATGCAAATGGACAAGTGGTAGGAAAGACGTGATGGAGAAAACCCTATTCTCGCTAACAGCGCCTCCCCTTGCGCTGATTCTAATCCCGTCTCCTCCTGCTGGCGAGGGGTATAGCGGCTCTGGCCGGTTTCCAATCTCCGGGCGTCTCTGCCCTTCCATTAATCTTATTGTGCCAGATCTGATCCCTATTGTTGCTGGTTATGGTGGTGGTGGTTCTGAGGCCCTGGTGATTTGGGCTAGCGAAAGCCATGGTTGCGGTGAAAGGGTGGAACGCTTCATCCATGATGGTGACATGATTTCCTTGTTCGAGTTGCCTCTTCAAATGGCTGGGTTCGGTGTGACGCTCATGTGGTGCGATTCCTCATGGCTGCTGGAGGTTTGCGACTCTGGTACGACGGCGCAGTCGTCGTTATACGACCGGATTTTATTGAAGAAGATAGTGGTGTAGTCGATGCCACTGGTTCTGGCGGCGATGTGGATCTTGGGTCCTTGGGTTTTGATCTGTTTGGACCAGAAATCAATATGAAGGATGGAGGCGCGCCACTACGTGCTGGTGGGGTGGAGTTGCTGATATCGGTGAAGCGGACTGCTGGATGGCTGGTTGAATGGTCGTCGGTGACTCCGATGGATGGAATAACATGTTGGCAGTTTCTTGGGCTCCTTGGGCCATGGGCTGCGACTGCAGCACTGAAATCAGGTTCTGGGCTGGGATCTCTTGGGTCCAGAATGAGCAGTGGCTTTTTATACCCTTTTATTAATTAGTTTTGTTTTAGCTAGCCTATTTCTATGCTAGATTATGACGCGTTTACTTACTTGGAATGGAAAATAATCATGAATCGGAGATAAGTTGAATGGGAGAAGAAAGGAATCGGAATTGATTCCGAATGAATGATTCCTAAACCCATCTCCCCCCTTCGTAATTGAATTCCTGAGTATTTAGGAATCGATTCCTGATAAGGAAGTGTGACCTACATCCATTCTGATTCCTTCATGTGTTAGTAAACACATGAATTCTTTTACCCGGAATCATTCTGATTCCTTTATGTGTTAGTAAACGCAGGAATGTTTTTACCCCGTAATCATTTCCTTTCCTTCCAAGTAGGTAAACGTGCCTTTAGTTCATAGTTATAGGCTCACTTTAAATAAGTGAGCGATAAGTTCGAATATAGTTGATCTATCCTATGTACCATTGCGGCTCCTCCACGAATTCTTGTCTGGCCATTGTTATGTGTCAGCGGATGGGTATGTAATGACTTTCTTGGCATGAGTTTTATATCAATGAAATTTCATTAGTTCAAAAAAAAAAATTTATTTGAAAACCAAAGTCTTTTCTACAACCATCCATATTGGAAAAAAAAAAAAAAAAGATCCAGATTAAAAGAAAAAATCTTTATAACTTTCTACTTGTTCGGCTCCTCTAACAATCACTTTCTGGTTCCGTTACTGAAAGTACACAAAAAATGTAGGCAGCTCCACAAAATTTTTAGTAGTTGAATTGATAGAGATTAAGAAAAGAAAAGAAAAACAACAAATTGTTGAAAATATAGATTTAATTGTTCAAGGGTGTTTTGATAAAATTAAGGAGGTGTACTTAGCTTTTTAAGCATTAAAAAAAGTGAATTAGAGGTTTAATAAGTAGGAGATGTCCAAATATCAAATTTGGAGGTCCAACTAGAACCACCCTTGCTGAAATTGCTTCATCATGAATTCTCCTCACCCAAATTCATCTGGAAGGAATTTCTCCTCACTTGAATTCCACTCCTCACTCGGATTTCCCTTGAAGTGAATACTCCTCACCCAGATTTGCTTTGAGGAGATTTCTCATCATCTGTATTCGCCTTGAGAAGATTTCTCCTCATACAGATTTGCATTTAGAGAATTACTTCTTACCTAAATTCACCTTGAGAGGATTTCTCCTCATCTAGGTTTACCTTGAGAGGATTTTTCTTCTCCCAAATATGCCTTCAAATATTTCCCAAACAGGTTAATTTGCCTCTTTATTAGGTCATATCCTGACTAGAAACCGTTCTTAAAATTTACACCCCACATAACCTCCATATTTCGTTATGTATATTTATATATGAATAACTGAGGTTTTTTTTTCTAATTTTTTTCCATAAAATTTTATAAATACTTCTTCATTTTATCATGATATATCCAAAATATCCTATATATCGATGATATTTGACGATACTGTTTGAACCCAAAATTAACATTTTTTCCCTACAAGGGGGACTCGAAGAAACCGGGCCAATATATGTGGCCCAAGCTATATATTTTCGACAAGTTCGAAATATATTATTTAGAGGCTAAATAAAGCCTACTTGAAGACCAAGTAATATTAAGACAAATCGTGATCTTATCGGTTTACTATTAATAATTAAGATATTTGATAATTAATAGTGGTTTACTTAGTTACGAAGACGGATCATATGGAAAGATCTTTGCAATTAAAGATGGCTTGGACATGGACTAATTCGTAAGTTTACAAGTATCCATCAAGGTTGCCCATTCAATCAATGTATAATGGCATGTACGTGCAAATATGGAAGCATGCAATCATGCTTGATTATGGTCATCAAGGAAGGTCTATATATATAGCCCATGCAATTAAGTCCTATGGTGGACCAATTAAGCAAGGAATCAAGGTCTCCCACATACGTGGCAATCAAGGAATTAAGGTGGACGTACAACAGATGGAAGGGACAATCACTTTTAATTGCAAATATCCTTTCTGATTGCATGTCGTGAGCTACGGGAGTCATCGTGAAGACATATATGAACATGTATACGTATGTATCCTACAGTTCGCTGAAGAGGAAGATTGCATCCAGGACTCTAAAAGGTAATTAACCTTGCCTAAAAGATTGCTACGATAGAGTTAATCAATACGATAGTTATCAAAACTATTCAGTGTTTTGATTTGATTCAAGGCCAATAACTATGGCCTAAAATATAGTATTTCATTCCTATTAGGGAGGAGAATCTACGGGCAGCCTATATATAGAGGCTAAGACGACACAAAACAACACAACTCTCAAATCAACTAATCATACAGATTATCAAAGCCTCTCCGGAGCAAACCTACCTGGAACCAAGGTTTCAAATTTCGGTTTCGGTTTCGATTTCGGTACTTCAAATTTAAAGAAATTTCGGAGAAAGTTTCGATTTCGGTGGAAATTTCGGTTAAAAATAAAGAAATCACATTAATTGCATGTATAAAATGATATTTTTGAATGAAACTTTTACATAGACTAAACTAACCTATAATAAACCTATTTACAATGTAAACTCTCTAAAATTATACATAAATAATAGAATTGTGATATTTAATATGGACGAGATGACGAGTAATTAACTAAAACTGTAGTAAGTTGCTAAACACTATCTATAATTCTATATGTAATTATAAATGTTCTGTATATTGCAAGGTTTCAAATTTCGGTTTCGGTTTCGATTTCGGTACTTCAAATTTAAAGAAATTTCGGAGAAAGTTTCGATTTCGGTGGAAATTTCGGTTAAAAATAAAGAAATCACATTAATTGCATGTATAAAATGATATTTTTGAATGAAACTTTTACATAGACTAAACTAACCTATAATAAACCTATTTACAATGTAAACTCTCTAAAATTATACATAAATAATAGAATTGTGATATTTAATATGGACGAGACGACGAGTAATTAACTAAAACTGTAGTAAGTTGCTAAACACTAATTATAATTATAAATGTTATGTATATTGATAATGTGAATGTGATTTACTTTTTTTTTTTTTTTTATGGCTGGAACCCAGTGGGAGGCTTGGCCATCACGCCTTTTTCACTAATAATTAGAAAAATTCAAAGTTTGTTGTGAGAAAACTGAACTCCAAGCCTACGAAAAAGTTAAAAGACATCATTATGGTCATGGTGGTCAAAAAGCCACGCACTAAGAAAATACTAGTAAAAACTAAAAAGAACAGTAAAGCCTTCAACATACCTTCTTAATTAATAATTATATGGTGGATGATACACATGATAGAAAGAGAGTTTCTGTGTTATGAAGGAGGATTGAAAAAAAAAAAAATCAAAATTTCATATTTTGTCAGCGAAAAGTCGAAAACTGTGAAATACGAATTTAACAGAAATTTCAGAGAAATTTTGGACAAAATTTCGGTTTGAATATTTAAATATATTTTGTGTGTGTAGATATTTCGGAAATTTAGAATTTCGCGGAAATGTACGGAAAATTTCGGTAAATTTCGGAAAACTCCTGACGGAAATGATATAGCATATGAATTTCGTTTCGGTACTTCAAATTTACTGAAATTTCGACGGAAATTTCGGCAGTTTCGGAGAAACTTAAAACCTTGGTATATTGATAATGTGAATGTGATTTACTTTTTTTTTTTTATGACTGGAACCCAGTCGGAGGCTTGGCCATCACGCCTTTTTCACTAATAATTAGAAAAATTCAAACTTTGTTGTGAGAAAACTGAACTCCAAGCCTACGAAAAAGTTAAAAGACATCATTATGGTCATGGTGGTCAAAAAGCCACGCACTAAGAAAATACTAGTAAAAACTAAAAAGAACAGTAAAGCCTTCAACATACCTTCTTAATCAATAATTATATGGTTGATGATACATATGATAGAAAGAGAGTTTCTGTGTTATGAAGGAGGATTGAAAAAAAAAAAAAAATCAAAATTTCATATTTTGTCAGCGAAAAGTCGAAAATTGTGAAATACGAATTTAACAGAAATTTCAGAGAAATTTCGGACAAAATTTCGGTTTGAATATTTAAATATATTTTGTGTGTGTAGATATTTCGGAAATTTAGAATTTCGCGGAAATGTACGGAAAATTTCGGTAAATTTCGGAAAACTCCTGACGGAAATGATATAGCATATGAATTTCGTTTCGGTACTTCAAATTTACGGAAATTTCGACGGAAATTTCGGCAGTTTCGGAGAAACTTAAAACCTTGCCTGGAACCTAGTTGCAAACCAGAGAAGCAAGGGTAACGCCCTCGCAACTCAGCGAAGCTAAAGTCACGCTTTAGCAAAACCCGTGCTTTCTCCAAACTTCTTAGTGATTGCTCTGCTCAACCCACAACGTTGAATATCAATTCGGTGTCGCGAAGAGATCACAACCAAAGCCCTTACCCGTAAGGCAAGAAGTCTTTTTCCAAAAGGCATAGAGAAGAACCTGGTGATGAGGTTAGAGCTCTACTCGTCCACGGCGTTTGATCAAGAAGTTAGGTCAAGGGATTCTCCGATGACTACACCCCACGGTGCTGGCACCCCTGCGCACACGCTCAAAAGAGACAGTTTGCACCCATACTAATTTTGGAGCCAAACAGATACTGAAGAAATTTTGCATAAATGGTGGAAAATAAGATATTTTCTGATCCCCCTAAAATATATCGGTCTCTCTGAAAAGAGAGATATTAGAGGATTTATCAGAAATATCGCAGATATTTCAATACTTCTTAACTCTTAACTTCTACCAGGATGTGTGGGGTTCAAATAGGTTGAGCTAGAAAGCAACGTTGCTAATTTGATAAGTGCACTGAGCAACTCATCATTATACTATACTTGAGCAGAAAAGGTATCATTGATGAATGATGATATAAAGTGGCTTGCATCAGAATTTGAAGCTACCTCATGGAGGAAAATCCCAAAGAGGTAGTGTAACCAAGCAGCATATGTTGTAGCAAGAAAAACACTCTCTTTTGTTGGGATAAGGTTTTGGAAAGAAGCAGAACCACTAAGGCTGAAAGAGATTTTATTAAATGATTGCCAAAGGTTGATATAAGGGGGTGATACTCTGTTTTACTTACTTTTGATCATCAAAATGGTAGTTGAGTAAGTTAGCACTCCGAGGCTAAGAGCAATTTGGGTATGACCCCTTTTTAAGAGATGTTTTTCACAAGCTGGGGTTCGAACCAAATACCTCCTATTACCAGGAGAAACCTTACAGCGTTCGCCCCACTTACAACCTAACATGCTTTCACTAGACCAACTCAATTGGATCTGTTTTACTTACTTTGATCATCATCATTAGGTCTGAGATTGTAATATAAAAATTATATTAATGAAGTCTTTTTATTTGATAAAAAAAAAAAAAAAAAGTTGTGGTGAACGAAAGATGCAAATGGACCACCTATATGGGAAGTACCAACAACTTAAGAGGCGTCCCATCCATCATCCATGAAAGGAAGGTGGTTGGGATATGGGTGATCGAGTAATTGCCCTAAAGGTTTTGGGGGTGAAATCAGTCAAAATATGGTTGACCAACCTAATTCAAAGAGAGGACCAAAGTAGAATACAGCCAACTGTCGATCCCACATCTTATAATTAAATAGCACGTAGAGGCAGGTTGCAGTTGTTTGTTGATTGAAAGTAGTAGCATTATAGATAGATCATACATCTTCGAGAGCGGTCAGAATTGACCGAAGTAACTTTCATCGAGATATCCGTCAGTCTACTCTTTTTTTGAAATTATTTCTTCCTCTGTTTTTTTTTTTTTGAAGGATTTCTTCCTCTTTCTTAATGATCAGAATTTTTTTTCTTACTTCTCTTCTACTCCCTTTTGGCAAGAATTTTATTATATATTGATAATATGTTCTTTTTCTTTCTGGATTTGCATTTTTGTGTTCTTCCTAGTTCCTACCCATCTGGTTCGTACTGAAGATATTTACTCTTCCGAGAGTAATAGGCCGATTAGTTAAACGGTTAAACCTAAATTAACAGTACCGACGAAATTTGGTTGTTTGATCAAAGGAACAGAAAACGGCATCAGATAAGAGGTGGGCCATGGACCTACCATCCCATCAACATTGAGATTGAAGCCAACCGTATTTTATATCCAAAATCCAAAGTTTCAAACCATATGATGCCGACCACAGGAACCTTTTTATGTACCTGTTAATTAGATTTAGTAGCCTCTTCTGCAACTTTTTGTAATTCTACTATGAAATTTTGCCGAACCACTTTCATTGTTTTTGTAAATTAAATAATGTAAATTTTACTCTCTCGCCATTATATTGCGGACTGAAACTATTTATTTTATACAACAATTAGTCACCTTAGAGTCGGGTTCGAAATACTTATAGCAATTTTTGCAACTTCTTAACTATAAAAAAGAAAGCTGTGTTTTTGGTAATTATGTTTTGTTGTAATCGGTGCTAATTGATGCTTGTTTGAATACATGTATTTAGTAGAGACTCTAGGAATCATTTCGGGACGTATCTAGATGTTTATTATAATCAGGGGTTTAGGCTCAATTTTCTCTCTTGTATTCGACAATTTCATTAATAGAGAGGTTTTAGGGTGGCGCACTGGCCCTTTATTTTAAAAAAAAATTGTATTATTTTTGATAAAACACTAGAATTGATATTTTATTAAAAAATTAATTAAATAATCCTGAACTACCATGCGCCCGTTGTCTGAGCTAATCTAAAGTCGGACGTGGTCCACTTAACTTTTCCTTTTACTCCTTGCATTCACCTTTATCAAAATATTGTGACCATATTAGACCAAAACACCACTTGATAATATCACGTAGTAATCCAAAAACACAAACAATTGCTTGTTTTACTGCAAAAGTGCTTCTCCCTTGAGAAAACAAAAAAAAAAATTTTTCAATTATAGAGAAACTGTTGAAATTGCTCTAAACATGTTTCTCCCTGTGAAAAGAAAAAGATTTCTGGTTCAATTTTTGTTTTTGGAAAAAGGAGAAGAAAAGAAAGAGTAAAAGGAAAATTTGTTGGAATTTTATTAGTATCAGGTTATCAGCTCAACTGTCGAAGAAGGAACCCACATCACACGCACGCCCTCTCTCTCTCTCTCTCTCAAGAAATAAAGAAGAGCAGAAGTGTCCCTCGTTTTTCCTTGAAATATGAGAAACGGCGTTTAAAGCGCGCAAGCACCCTCACGCATTTTCACATTAAATTCTCATATTCACACACACACACACAAACACACTCACTGCTCGCATCGCCCAATCCTTTATATTTATTTATTGATTGATTGAAATCCCTAATTCAATCATCCTCCCTTTTTTTTCAAATTCTCTGTGAATCTTGGGGATTTATCTCTCTGAGTGGGTTTTGGCCATGGCGATTGCAGCGGCAGCTGTCATCGTTCCACTCGGCCTCCTCTTCTTCCTCTCTGGCCTCTTTGTCAATCTCCTCCAGGTACCTCCTCCTTCTTCTTACTCTGATTCCATTTTCTTTTAATTGCTTAGATTCTGTTTCATTGAGCTCATTTCTCTTTCCTTCTTTTTGTTGATTTCTTCAATTCCATAAGGGTTTGATTGATCCTAGCTTTGTGGGTTTGTTTTGATGTGGGCCTTTTTGAGATGGGTGGGGTTTTGTTTTTGCGCTTCTACATCCCCCCTAAATGCTTATGTTGATTCCCAAGAAATTTGGGAAAGAAAAAAAAAGAGCTGTAGTATCATTCTGTTGGTCCAAATGTTATATTTGGAAGCTTATTATTGTTGTTGTTCATTATGTTTCAGCTAACACATTCATTCTGTGTGGGTAGATGCATATACATGTTTATATTTCGGAGATTTTAGTAAATTCAGCCTGATTAATCCTTTTTTTTTTTTCAGGCGATTTGCTTCGTTCTTATTCGGCCTGTGTCGAAGAATATATACAGAAGAATCAACAGAGTGCTGGCAGAGCTGCTGTGGCTGGAGCTCGTTTGGATCATAGATTGGTGGGCAGGCGTCAAGGTGTTAGCTAACCCATATATCTCAACCTCTTTTAAGTGATTTTATTGTTTTACACTCTTATATCCAATTGGCTTCATTACATCTTGAGCTTTGTTTTACATTCTTATTTATTTTTCTGAGGTGATAAATATGTTTGATTTTCATGAGAGATAGATTAACTATCGAGAAAAAAGTGAGATACGTTAAGATGTTGCCTGAGAAGTTGGGGGATGGGTTTTTCAGGATAAATAGATAATTCATTGAGAAAAAAAAAAAAGGCGACATAGAGTAAGATATCCCCACGCCCTAGGTGCTGCTTTGAGGTTGATTTGCTTCCTTGTCTGCTAGACTTTGCTGTTATGCCCCACTTCTGTTATGTATGTCGGGATGTGCGAGTGGTAAGTTCGTATTATGTCTGTATTAGTCATTACGGGGACCGTGCTCATCCTTTTGAGATGTGCCAATTTCAAGCAGTACCCTCAGTCCTAAGAAATTATTTTACAGCTAGCCTAATAGGCTAATACCCCCATTACGGCTAGGGGCGCTGCAGCATAAATAGTTTCTGCTTGACTAGAAAATGAAGGATTTGATTGTGCTGTTTGGTCTTGTCAGAGATTTGAGTGTTAGAGATTGTAATACTCGGGGGGAGAAATTATAGAATAGGTAGACTACGAGCCTTGCCAACTCTTCCAGAGAGAGAAAAGAAAAAGTTTTCCCAAGTATGCCAATACTCAAGAAGCCTTAGACCACCTTATTTCCCATTTCCCACCTTCCATGCCCTAACCAATCACCCCCAAGACCTAGTTTCCAGTACTCACTCACCTTTTGGATTTAGCCAACACCCCAACCCAACTTACCAGGACATAGAGAGTTACTGGAGTTAAAAGCTCCATTTGTGACTAGTGACATATCCTAGTACAGTGAGTGTGTCCTTGGCCATGGTGTTTCATATAGTTGATTGAGAATCTTTTAGCATGGGAACTTAGAAGGTTTGGAAAATAACATGTGTCTGATTATACTACCATATTTGCAATATCGATCAACTTACTTCAAAGCTGAATCATAATTCTATTTATAGTTTCTGTTAAGAATTCTTTTTTCACTTGTTTCGGTCTTTTTATCTTATAGTTTGTTGCTTAAAATTAGGAGAAATAATATCTAGGCCATTGCTTATGGACTTGCTTTACAGTATCTTGAAATGGACCATTTAAATATTGATTTTGTTAACCCTCTTTTTCTGTAGATCAAAGTGTACACAGACCCTGAAACCTTCCGTTTAATGGGTAAGGCTTAAAATTCTTGACTATCTTGATGTTTCTTTGCATTTAGGACTTGGTATATCTTTTTTTCTTCATAAAATTATGCAGAAAAGGTCATGTATCTTCTCATGTGTTGTAGGTAAAGAACATGCACTTGTCATATGCAATCACAAAAGTGATATTGATTGGCTTGTTGGATGGGTTCTAGCTCAGGTACACTTTATATATCATTGCTGTGATCAATGTGTGCACAGGTACATGCAACCCGATATTCAATGTGAAATTAGAATGATACATATAACAAAAGCATGCCTTACTTGTTTATTTGTTGGTTTGTGTAAATGATCTGTTTACTTTATACTCGTTCTGAAACACAAAAGTTATGATGTAGTTTATGAAATTGTAATTTTTGTTCTCTATTATAATTCGTACAGCTGATTCTGAGTTAACTTATTTTTGCAGCGGTCAGGTTGCCTTGGCAGCTCATTAGCTGTAATGAAGAAATCATCCAAATTTCTTCCGGTATGTTCCAATGGCAGCCTAAGATGTCCTGTCAGTTTGTGTTAGATGAAGTTTGTTAGACTGTTAATTTCAGTTCATATTTGTATGCTAGGGTGGGATCCTCCACTTTTAAGTTTCTCTTGTGTATAATATATGTATGTATATAATGCTGTCTCCAACTGGAGTGCTGCATAACCTAAGAAACTTGGATAAATTCAGGAGTTTTGACCATTGTAATATAATTAGGCATACTAAGGAATTTCGGTTTCTTCTAATTGCTGTCTGCATTGTAAAGGGAGGAAGGGGGCTTGTTGAACTAACAGATTGCATTTTGGAAGTGGAACTAAATATAGTATTAAATGTTGGAAGTATTTTCAGTTTATTGCTGAACTGATTTTACTTTGTTCAGGAAAAAAAATTGGTGGTTTTGATTTCTGAATGTTGGGTTGCCAGTTGCCACTCATCTTGTTCATGAAATCCTGAAACATAATCTAAATGATGTAAAGTAATTACTTTTTGGGGTGTATTTTGTATTTGTCATGAAGTTTCCTTGTGACCCTGTTATTGTAATGTAGCCTATATGTCGTTTATCACAAGCATTATCATTTTCTTGGTTTTCTGGTTTCCTTAACCCTAGTCATGAACTCTGATGCCTTATAAATGCAGGTAATAGGGTGGTCAATGTGGTTTTCTGAATATCTCTTTTTGGAAAGAAGCTGGGCAAAAGATGAAAGCACAATAAAGGTATTGGTGAATGTGTCATATATATACGCGTGTGCGCGCGCGCACACAAACACACATAATAGTAGAGACATACATGTGTACTCATATGCATTAAAAGTTATTATGGAACTGTCAAGGTGGTTCATTCAGCTGGAAAACAATGTTATGAAGTTGGATGCCTTTTAAAACTCTTACTGGAGTCATTAAGTTAATCTGGGAAACAATGTTTTGATAAATCTGAAGCAATACGATTATACGAGGATGTGATTGTACCATTTACTTACATATCGTTGTCTCCGCACTTAAGAGATAGGTATGATTTGTTGCTAAGCTTATGTCTTGAATGGAGAGACTAATCACATGATTATTAATATGTTACTCTTTGATCTAATTTTTAGTTTTTATTTATTTTTTGTTTAGATACGATCATTTCAGTAGTTACTTTCCTGCCTTTTTTTTGTTATTGTAGTGCAGATAATTTTATTATTACTGATTAAATGCATTTACTATGTTGTTTGCTGCTGCTAGTCGTAGATCAATTTTCTAGTTAAATGAAAATAATTTTCTCATGAAAACGGCGACTTGTTGGTTTATAATTGTCTTGGTAAATCAAGTAATCATCTTAGGATTTATTCCTATCCTTATCATGTAGGTTTGGCCTCTATCAATTGAACAGTTGTATTCTCCATCTAAATTCTCTTCTCTTCAATTTTTCTCTCCCTTGGCTTTAGCTATTTCTCCATTGCTCCCTAGTGGACACTACTTCAACAGTATTGTAGATGAACTTCTTAGCCAACTTCACTTCTGTGGGTCATGCTTTTCATTTTGACCGACTAATATCCGACACAGGTTAAAATCTAAGGGTATTGGTATTAGTCTGTCTACTTTGTTTAGTGTCCTCGTTGATCTCATTTGAGTGCTGTTGTATTATATTTGCAGTCAGGTATTCAACGGCTGAAGGACTACCCTCAGCCCTTTTGGCTAGCTCTTTTTGTAGAAGGAACTCGTTTTACACAGGCAAAGCTTTTGGCAGCACAGGAATATGCCGCCTCAACAGGGCTACCTGTCCCTAGAAATGTTTTGATTCCTCGCACTAAGGTATAGGTTTTAGTGTATTTTGATATAGTACTTTGAGAGAACAATAGTTATTGTTTTCTTTTGCTTCTCTCATCAGCATCAAGAAAATATAATGGCTTTGAATCCTCCTTTACAAGATGGCCATAATTCTCTGTTGCACAAGTACTCTGGCTTATTCAATTATTTCTGTTGCTTTCAGGGTTTTGTCTCAGCAGTAAGTCACATGCGCTCATTTGTTCCAGCCGTATATGATATAACAGTGGCTATTCCTAAAAGTTCACCTGCACCTACAATGCTAAGACTGTTTGAGGGGCGACCGTCTGTGGTAAGCTTACTCTACATAGATCTTCAAAATGGCTATTGTAGTGGTTGAAACATGAAATAATTTTAGTTCACATAAATAGTGGCTATTCGTTAAAACCCACCTCCACCTCCACCTCCACCTCCTATGCTAAGACTCATTGAATCATACCATAAATAGCAGCAGTCTTGTGGCCTTTTTATATTTGGATTATGCGTTATATAAACTTGCATCTTTCCTTGGTTGTTGCTCGCTTGTAGGTGCACGTGCACATCAAGAGGCATGTGATGAAGGACTTGCCTGAAACTGATGATGCTGTTGCACAATGGTGTAAGGAAGCATTTGTGGCCAAGGTGGTTACTATACATGTGCTGCACAGTTACATTTCTATAGCATTTCGTTATGATATATGAAAGTGTAATGCTAGGTGAACCATCTTTTTCGGTACCACCTGTCCCATCTTATGTGGGCAGTTGATATGGCATCACCACATTGTTTAATGAATTGTTCTGATAGGTTGGACTTTGTGCTACATCAGCTGCCGCATAAGGTGGGATGTAGGTTTTACCCAAAATGGTGGTTCACCTCCATCCTCTTGAGAAATGAAAGTTACTAATCTGAAATTCATGCATTAATTTCATGGTTTTTGGTTGTTTGCTGTTTGCTTCTGGTATACTAGGATGCATTATTGGACAAACATGCAGTAGAGCAAACTTTTGGCGATCAAGAATTGCAAATTACTAGGCGGCCACTGAAGTCACTTTTGGTGGGTTAGCTGCTCTAATAAACTAGCCAAATATTCAGTTATCATTTCTCTGTTGTCTTGAAAGTACTGCTAATTAACTTATGCTTGGTACAGGTTGTTACATCTTGGGCATGTTTACTGGTTTTGGGGTCCCTAAAGTTCCTCTACTGGTCTTCACTTCTATCCTCGTGGAAGGGCATTGCATTCTCAGCATTGGGTTTGGGCATTGTTACCGTCCTCATGCAGATCTTGATTCGGTTTTCTCAGTCAGAGCATTCAACCCCTGCCAAAGTGGCTCCTGCAAAGCATAATAATGGAGAGGCTTCTGGCGAACCAACCAAACAGCAATAGGTTACGGCTTCATTCCCAAGTCTTTTATAACTGGGGAACACGTGATTCATGTTGCCTGTGTATTTTGTCATCCCTGCCTTACCTTAGTGTGGCATAGTCTTAAAGGTCCTTTAGATTTTGTAAAACACCTGTTTGTATGCATATCAATTCATTAACTGCTGTTTGACTAGGGTATTTTGTGTATAGCCTCTTAACAATGGCTGTAGCAGCATTGTTGATATGGGAATCCTGGTCCTTTTGCTTTTGCTTTTGTCAGTTCTGAGCAAGGGTGGTGGTGCATACAATGCAACTGCACTATATGCAGTGATGAGCGCTGCATGTAAGCTCGTGCAAGTAATAGAAAGCGATTTCACAATGAAACTTTTCAAAAAAAAGAAGGGACTAGGAAAGAATAAAAAAGGGAATATGAAAAAGAAAAATTACACTGATTTTTAAATTGAAGGCTAAAAGTACAAAAGTATTTGAAGAGTATAAAATTTTATTTTTATTTTTTGAAAAAAAAAGTTTATTGAATAAGTTAACGATTACAAAGTGAATCAGAGATGTACTACATTGACAAATTGTCGTTGTACAGTGATACACTTATAAAGAACCTAGCAAAAATTGAAGGTAAAATATTCACCGTTCTCAAGATAATTATCAATAATAAAACAATTGTTACGCCATTGAGATTTGTAGATTAAACCATCAGAAATTGCAATCTAGACATGTAAGAAATTGCTGAACCAACCACCTCTAGACTCTTCCCAGCTTGCAACACACTGCTGGCCAAGACACGTAATTATGGTACTCATAATGTGATTACACTGAGATACTTTATAGAATGTAGAAATGATCAAACTACCTATAACAAAGATGCGATATCAGGAATTGGCCCGGGAATTACAATATTCTTTGGCAACAAATTATCTTCCTCCTTTTCTTCTTTAGGCATTGGAGTAAGGAAGGATGCACTAAAGCTGCTACTGTGATTATATGGAGGTCCAAACAAGGTCCAAAGTGCTTAGGTTGAATTGTAGTGACATAAAGTCCACTAGATTGACACATAAGCTTATCTAATATGCGCTTTCATCCGCAATCATTAGAGATAATGCAAAGGAACTCTTTTTCGTTCTTAGTATGTGTCTCTACATGGAATCCGTTGGCTCGAATAGCTTTAAAGCTCAATAGGGTTCTATTTGCTCTAGGAGCCTAGAGAGCTTCTGTGGCAGTAATCAAGGTGCATTTGGCAAGAAGAACTAGCCATTCCATGTCCTTGAACTAATCCTGATGGCCCAACCATCGTAGTCATAGAGGAATATATAGGCAACATCTCTAAGAATAATTGCCTACAGTGAAGATGGTGTGCGTAGTCGCACTATCAGCAAGACATTGAAGTTCTCTAGTGTCCATTCCTAAAAGAAAGCTCAGAATTAAAATGGAGTCATAATAAATATAACTCGAAATTTTATTCATAAGCTAACGGTGTACATTATTGTTTTGTTAACCATAAAGAAAATCTAATCCAAAACTAGCTAATGTAAAACAAAGGTAGTCGTTTGACTTCTTTAAGTAACTCCAAAATAAATATGACTAGGGAAGTAGAGAGATGTCAGTGGAGCAAAGCTCGCTTAAGTACCACTTATCTAAAACTTTTCTAAACATCATACTCACTTTGGATGAGCCTAGTTGAAGAAAAACTAAACCAAGGGCATTTACTAAAGATATTATGACAATTGCCTTATTACATCTCTTGGAAAAATAAAGACTGATGGTTTTTAGAAGGAAAATAAGGTTAGTGTTTAGGACAATGTGTGTAAGATTGTTAGGACAAATTGTTAAGGTAAAAGCTTGGGAGTTAGAAACAGAGGAAATGTAGTGATAGTTAGAAAACAGAGGAGTTTTTGATTAACAGAGGAGCTAGGACTTGAAGATTGTTGGTTCATTAATTACAAGGCTTAATTGATACATATTTATAAACTTGTAAGCCGACATTGGCTTACTATTACCACCGACTAACTCACCGACCTTCCCTATGATTAACTCCACCGACTTATCATATGTGGTTAATTGCGAACCACTCACTAATAGACAGTTCTAGAACACACTACACATGATTAATTACATGATCATTCTAGATTTAGACATGTTCTAGACACATGATCTAGATGGCTAGAGAAAGATCTAGAAAATTCCAATGTACATTACTTGTTTTAACACTCCTCCTTAATGTGCATTGGTGTTACTTCGAGCATGCGTTGAAGCATTTCAAATCTTGACCTTATGAGCGCCTTCGTGAAGATATCTACTAGTTGTAACTCTGTCTTGCAGTACTGCAACTCAATTTCTTTGTTGGTTGATGCTTCTCTTAAGAAGTGATACTTGATATTGATGTGCTTCGTTCTGTTATGGAACACTGGATTCTTCGCAATTGCAAATAGTTGACTTGTTGTCGTTGAATATCTTTGTAGCATTTGTTTAGTGCTCTCCGATGTCTTCAAAAAATTCTTCTCAACCATATTGCTTGCCATGCTGAGCTTGCTGCTGCTACGTACTCTGCTTTAGATGACAGAGCTACTGTATCTTGTTTTCTTGAAGACCATGAGAATATGCCAAAACCGATTGTGAATGCATAGCCTAAAGTACTTTTCAAGTCATCCTTTGATCCGTCTCAGTCACTGTCTGTGTAGCCCAAGGTTCTAAAAATTGCTAGGCGCTAGTCGTGCGGTGGTCAATGACCCAGCTCCTAGGTTTTTATTTTTTTAAATTTTTATTAATAATAAACACAAATGGATGAATTAGTTTACGTGTTCTTTATAATTTAATTGCTTAATTACATTACAAACACTAAAATAACTATCAAAAATATTAAATAGTATTTGTATTGGATAATTATTCATATTGGATAACTTCTAATCATCTAATAAATATGCATGACTTATCCAACACTCATCTAAAAAATTGAAAATTGAGCTAATGGTGGTCAACTTTGACCACTTAATAGTTCACGTGCTCTTCCTTTTCTGCATCTCTTTCTCTCTCGTCTTCTTCACTCATCTTCTGCATATGCATCTCCAACAAAATTCTAAATGGACGATGCACTTGCACTAATTATGCTAGTTATAAGGCACAAAGCTACGTTTTGGTATCAACCCCTCAAGAAAATCCTCCTTCACTGGGGACTTCGGGGACTTGTACATACAACCCAGCATAATTAGCGACGGTTACACTCACGCCTTCACGGCACCTCTGAGCTCTAACGCTCACGCCTCTGCGGCACCCTCGAGCTTCCTGCTCACGAGCTTTCCGCTCATGCCTTCCCGGCACCCTCGAGCTTCCCGCTCACGAGCTCTTACGCTCACGCCTTCCCGGCACCCCCGAGCCTCTAGCTCACAAGCTCTCACGCTCACGCCTTCCCAGCATCCTCGAGCATCCCGCTCATGAGCTCTAACGTTCACGCCTCCTCGGCACCCCCGAGCTTCCCGTTCACAAGCTCTCACGCTCACACCTTCCTGATATCCTCAAGCTTCACGCTCACGAGCTCTAACGCTCACGCCTCCGCGGCACCCCGAACTTCCCGCTCACGAGCTCTAACATTCACGCCTACCCGGCACCGCTGAGCTTCCCACTCACTAGCTTTCCACTCATGCCTTCCCGGCACCCCCGAGCTTCCCGCTCACTCCTTCCCAGCACCCTCGAGCTTCCCACTAAAGAGCTCTCACGCTCACGCCATCCCTGCATCCTCGAGATTCCCGCTCACGCCTCCGCGGTACCCCCTAGCTTCCCGCTCACGAGCTCTAATGCTCACGCCTACCTGGCACTACTGAGCTTCCCGCTCACGAGCTCGCACACTCACGCCTTCCCGGCATCCTCGAGCTTCTCGCTCACGAGCTTTCCGCTCGTGCCTTCCCGGCACCCCCGAGCTTCCTGCTCACGAGCTCTAATGCTCACACCTACCCAGTACCCCCGAGCTTCCAGCTCACGTGCTCTCACGCTCACGCCTTCCCGACATCCTCGAGATTCCCTCTCACGAGACTTCCGCTCACGCTTTCCCGGCACCCTCGAGCTTTCACGCTCACGCCTTTACGGCACCCCCGAGCTTCCCGCTCACGTCTTCCCGACACCCATCGAGCATCCAACTCATGCCTTCTTGGCACCCATCGAGCATCCCGCTCAAGCCTTCCCGGCACCCATCGGGAATCCCGCTCATGCCTTTACAGCACCCCCGAGCTTCCCGCTCACACCTTCCCGGCACCCATCGAGCATCCCGCTTATGCCTTCCCGGCAACCCCCGAGCTTCCCATTCACGCCTTCACAGTACTCATGCAACTTACACCGAGCATAACCTCGTCAACTCGACCTCATTTGTTTTCTTGCACATATCACGCATTTGTCATATGCAATTCATATGTTCACACAACCGCATGCGTGCTCAAATTTATACGTCACAATCGATCGTACTCGACGCCATTCACATGTATCCATCCACATGTATCATGCACCTCATACATTCGTATATGCCAATGCATATCAATGCAACTCACATACGTTGCTCAATACAACAAGCATTCTCCATATGCGTGTTCTTGTCTTTGTTGTGCAGGTTAACGAGTCCCTTCTTGCTTACGGAGTTTGGGGACTTGTAGGGGCTCTGTGCCGCCCAGTTGCTTATGCTTGATGACTTCATGATTATAACTCCTCAACCAAGAAGCTCCTTTTACTTGGGGACTTCGGGGACTTATAAATACCTCTACTAGCAAGGCTATTTTCTACATCACCAAGCATAAGTAACACCCTCTTGGGGGGGGGGGGGCATAAGCCATGGTATGCTCCAACCGAGACATGCATCCTGTAGCCTGATGTCCCAGCTAAGCCACGGTAGTCGGAAACGGCCAATACCTCACCGGGAAGTCACCTTCCCGCCCTTGCCAACATGCCTCCATAATATGGCTTTCTAGACTAGAATAGTGGTTTCTTATCCCACATTGGAAAATATGTAAAGGAATGAGCCTCCCTCCCCTATTAAAGGAGACTCCTTCCCACTTACTCATTATCCCATTTCATCTCATGTAATCTTCTTGGGCCCCAAGGCCCAACACACATAGTTAAGCTTTCAAGTGGACGTAGTCTCTTGCTAAGGCGGGAGACGAACCACTATACTTCTTGTCTCTCTCTCTCTCCTCTCTCTTTCTCTTTATTTATCGTTAATTAGATCCCCACGGATCAAAACATTAACATATACTTTCATTGATAATAGGGGTCTCTTTATATAGAGGATTGCAAGCAAAGAATAAGAGTATTACAGAGAAACATAATCGTGCAATTGATGTGCTTATATTTTTCTATATTTTTGTGCCTCTTAATCTTGATATTTATGTTTAGTTCTCCTTGTGTATGGTTCATTTATTTAGTTTAGTGTGTTTATAGGTATAAAGAGCAAGGATGAGAAAAAGAAGCAAGAGAGGAAAAGGGTTGAAGGGTGCTTTGCAATCCTAAAAACTGAAGCAGCCTCTGCACAATGGCTAACTTTGAGGATCAAACTGTACTGATCTAGAGATAACCAGAAAATAGGCCTTATATGCACGGAAAGCCTTGAATTTCTAGTTTCTGGTAAATTTTTGGTTCATGATTTCGATATTTCTAGAGGGAGGTATGGCAATTTAAGTACAAGCAGTTCAGTAAATGCGCGAATCTGCGACTGTTTCCAAGAGCTCGAGTTTTCAAGGCCGGAATGACTTAGCAAAAATTTTGGGAAGATTGATCTAGCATTATGGACCTTCTGAGACTCCAACATATGTTTCCTTGGAATTCTAGAAGTGCCACATCGCCTTTCTATTGTGCTAAGTGATTAGGGAGTTCCAGAGGCCTAAAGCAAGAATGAAAAGTTGCATCTTATAAAAGGAGAATGTGTCAAGATGGAGAAGTACCATTCAATCAGATTTTCATCAAAGAAAGTCGCTGCATCGCCATGTTCATTTCCATCTCCATTTAATAAGTTCTTTTTTGTTTTTAAGATTTTCTATTATGTTTTCTTTGAACATGAGTAGCTAAACTCCATTTCTAGGGATAGGATGAGGCCTAGCATGATTGTTTACATGTTTTGATATTCAATTGATGGATTATTAGTTTCTTTTTAGATGAATTCTTAATCTCCACTTGAATTGTGCATATGTTAAAGCTCTATTGATTCGTGACCTTTAGGGCTTTGCATCTAGTTATCAGAAGATGAATTTGAGGCATAGCTGCAATATAATTCAAATTAGCTTCATGTGATTAAGAATTGTAAATTACATTATTACTTGAGAAAGAATAATGATTTGCTTGATTCCCTTGTTTTCTAAAGCGTAATGACTCTGCATGTTAAATTTATATCTGAGAAGGATAAACTGTATAGTTACGATATACGACCTTTACCCAAGAGGGAGAGAATCATGCAGCTAAGGAAAACTATGGTCTAGAGTACCTGAGAATGACTCAGATAAGGGAATTATCATCTAATGAAATGAAAGAATCCATTGGTTGGTTCAAAAAGTAGATAAGATTGCTTGTGGTTGATTCCGACACCCTAGGCTTATCATCATCACATTCTTACTTCTAATCATTATAGACTCTTTTCAATTACAATTTATTTAGATTTACTTTTTTAAGTTCTGTTTTCAAGTAATTTTTCCATTATCATAAACTCTTTCAAAACCGTGAAAATCGTAAGTCTTAGTTTGAGTCATTGCGTTCGTCTTAGTCTATTTGTGTTTCTTGTTTTGTGTGTTCTTTTAGTTTAGTTAACTTAGGTTTTCATATTGTGAATTTGCTGAATTGAACTAACATCCTCGTGGGAACGACAACCCCTCTTCTTCCATATGCTATATTACATCCACCCTGTATACTTGCAGAAATTCCATCAACAATGATTAGGATATCTACGAAGATATTTGTAAGACTAACTCTATTACAACTTGGACAAGTAACTAGAGTTTGGGCCAAACACATAAACTAGATGTCCTTAAACATATATATATATATATAATATATATATATAGTATCAGGCCCGGTCAAGAGAGGACGTCCGCACTATAGCTAAAGTGCGGACGACAGCGCTGCAGCCCTGCTTAGGCCTCGACGGCGGCGCGAATCGGGTCGGAAGGAGGTCGGAAGCATCCTAGACGGCTTCTGGACAGCGATCGAGGTCGGAGGAGGTCAAGGTTGCAGGTTTCTGGGCAGCAACCTCACCTGCAACTGCAACTTGACCTGCAACATTGCAACCTCATCGCCGGCGACTCCACCCGACTGCAGACTGGTATGTCCGACCCCTGGCCTCCCTCCGACAACTGGCGCCGCACCATCGTGGCCTGAGTTGGGCTACAGCACCGTCGTCCGCACTTTAGCGAAAATGCTGACATCATCTCTTGATCTGCTCCATATATATATATATATATATATATATATATATAGACACACACACACACGGAGCCGTTCAGAGCGGACGTCCGCAACCCAGAAAAAGTGCTGACGTCTCTGCTCCGGCCTCGATCAAGAGGCGATGGAGCGGCCCGCCTTGCCGGAGGGAGGCCAAGGGTCGTGAGGAGGGGTATGTGGTCGGGTGAAGTCGCCGGCGACAAGTTTTGCGGTGCTGCACAGAACCTGCAGGTGAGGTGGCTGTCCAGAAACCTACAAGCCCGACCTCCTCCGACCTCGAATGGTGCCCAGAACCTGCAAGCCCCACGCCGTTGTCGCCTCCTACTGCGTCGACGTTTGCACTTCAGCGACAGTGCGGACGTCCGCCCTTGATCAGGCCTATATATATACAGATCTTATCTAGAGAGAGACCTCGCTTTGAAATTTCAGAGCGAGGTTAGGTTTAGGGTCACTTTTCAGTCACATATCCACATCTCAACCGTTCAGTTTTTAGGTACTAATGTATAGATCATCTCTGCAAAATTTCAACGAAATTGATGGTCTTTAAGGTATATATCTAACTCGCTTAAACCAATTGATGAATTGAATCTGTCCAACCTAACTCGCTTTAAGGCAGTTATCAATACCTTAATAACCATCAATTTGGCTGAAATTTTGCAGAGCATTAGTACCCAAAAACTGAACGGCTGAGATGTGGATATACGACCGGAAAGTGACCCTAAACTCTAACCTCACTCTGAAATTTCAAAGCGAGGCCTCGCTCTGGATAGAATCTGTATGTGTGTGTGTGTGTGTATATATTGACTTAATTGATATTCTAAATCTTGAAAAGTTATTTTTGGGTAATTTGATATAGAACTTAGGTGGTTCAAACATTATTATATAATTTATAGAGGTTATACAATAGTTTTCCCACATATTTTTTAAGAATGTTTATTGTGTTAACAAACTTACACTAAACAAAACCATTAAAAATGTGCTGATCTAATAAAGAACTAGACCAACGACCAGGGGTGCAGCTAGAGGCCTTTGACAATATTTATTTTATTTTACATATATAAGTCAAAAAGAGTGTATGGTTATTGTTTTAGGGAATTAGAAATTGAGAGATAATCGCTGTGTATTCTCATTGATAATAGGGGCCTCTTTATATAGAGGATTACAATGCATAGAATCTCAATCATACAAGGAAAGTAATTCTACATTGATTAGGATTCTAGATCCTTCTAATTAAATCCTATTACCACTAGGTCAAGTAACCTAGAGTTTGGGCTAAACACAAATTAGGTTTTCCTTGAACACTCCCCCTTGTGCTTCTCTCGTTGCCTCGTTAAAAACCTTGCCGAGTAACAAAAACCCAGTGGGACAAAAAATAACCTCTGTCGAAAGGGAAAAAGAGCACAACACACCCTTCACGTTTCGAGGTGAACATGTAGACATCTCCCCCTGATGTCTGCGCCTCCCCTTGATGACTACGATCATGGGAGTTCAGATAATTTCCGGAAGCCAATTCTTGCCACATGTTTCTCGAACGTGGATTTGGGCAATGACTTAGTAAACAAGTTTGCCTCACTGTCCTCAGATCGAACCTAGTTCACTTTGATCTCGAGAAGTGTCTGTTGTTTCTGATTATGCTTGGTGTTATCGCTTTTGATGTAGCCTTGCCTCATTTGTTCAAAACAAGCAGCATTATCCTAAATGCTTGTAGGCTCATCTGTGGTAGACTTCAAACCAAAATTGTTCGAACATGCGTAATTATGGATCCAATCCATATACATTCACGAACCACTTTGTGAAGAGCAATGATCTCTGCATTGTTTGAAGATATAGCGACTACGGTCTGTTCTGTAGACCTCCAAGATATCACGGTCTTTTCCCATGGTGAACACTTAACCAGTTTGGGAGTGACCATTGTGTGGGTCAGAGAGATACCCAACATCAGCAAAACCTTCCAAAACACATGTTGTTTTGGGATGGGGATAGTGGACGCAGGCCAGTGTTGGCGGCGTTCCTGGTGTGTGATGGGTCTGAATCCATCATCTCTTTGTAGGGATAGAACAAGCCCATATCAATCGTACATCTCAAATATCGAAAGATATCTTTTACACCAATCCAATGGCGTCGCGTTGGCGCAGAGCTATATCTAGCTAACAAGTTCACAACATATGAGATGTCCGGTCTTGTGCATTGGGATAAGTACAATAATGTGCCTATTGTACTAAGTAAGGCACTTCTGCCTCTAGCACATCTTCGTCATCATCCTTTCGACAAAGAGGATCCTTTTCAGGATCAAGACAATGGACGATCATGGGGGGTGCTTGAAGGCTTGACCTTGTCAAAATGCCTAAGCATCTATCGACACGATGCTCATGTTCCAAACCGAGACATAATCGTGTCCTCCCAAAATCCTTCATCTCAAACTACGGATTTCAAATGTTCAGCGGTTTCCCTTAACTCTTTAAAGGCTTCTAATGAAGATCATGTCCAACATGAACCGCGATAGAATCCGAAACTTGTTATAGAAACGCGTGAGCATATCCCTTCCCAATCAAGTAGTCACTTTAGTGAGCGTTTCAACCTTATTGTAAAAGCGCTCCGTGGTCTAGAGCCTCTTGACTTGGGTAAATGAAGTTCACCATGAACTTTCATGTATATTCCGTATCTAGATCCCCATAGAGATACGTAGTGACCACATTTGTAAGCTGCATGTTCAGTTATTCGGAAACTACCAAACTGACAAGGTAGTGGAGTGCAATGACATCCATTACGAGAGAATATGTCTCATCGTAGTCGATTCCAGGGCGTTTTATGAGAAGCCTTGCACCATAAGGCGAGATTACCATCTCTTTTTCTCACTACGCTTTCTAACGAAGACCCCATTAGTCAACAGGTTTTATGTTAGGAGGTGTTGGCATCTCTAGCTCGAAAACCTTCCTCTTCGTTAGAGAATCCATCTTAACCTGGATCGTATCTTTCCATTTAGGCCAAAAACTGTCTACGTTGGCATTCATTCATCAACGGAGCGTGGTTCGATATCATCTGACTCAACAAACTCATGCGCAACGAAATACGCAACTACATCATCAATTATGATGGAGTTTCTATCCCACGTCTCATGTACACTAGTGTAAGTTTCATAGAGCTCTATATTCTCAGGAATAGGTTCTGACGTTGAGGCTTCCTCCAACGATAACCATAGCCCGGAAGATACTCATGAGACAGATTTTGAGTCTTGATGATCAAAGGATTGGAATGTGCCAAAGTATCCTTTGAACCCACGGGCCTCCCACGCATCCTAGCTGGGGCCATGGCCTGTAACGCCAGAGTGCCACTCTCTTTGGCATTGGCGCCATGCCTACCTCCATGTAGGGTGGCGCTACGTCCTCTCGTAGGAACGTCCTTCCTTGCAGGCATGTTTGCAGCATATTTGTGTGATCTAGTCACTGTAATAGGGATCGAGATGAGACATAGTGGGGACAGACCACGACAATTCCTGTCGTTCCTGTTGAACATCTGTGTTCTTATCTCCCCCTAACGACGGGAAGACTGTCTCATCAAAGTGACAACCGGCAAATCTAGCAATAAGAAGATCGCCTTGCAAGGGCATTAAGTGGCGGACGATTGCTGGAGTCTCAAATCCAACGTAGTTGCCCATTTGTCTGTAAGGACCCATCATAGAGCGATGTGGCAGAGCAATTGGCACATATATGGCTCACTCAAATATGCGTAAGTACGATATTTGTACCCAGTCACTAGCTGTAACGCAGAGGTACATTGAGTGGCGGTAGGTCGTTGACGAATTAGCATAGCTGCATGCGATATTGCATCACCCCAAGCAGATGTAAGAAGATTGGTGCGCATTACCAATGTTCGGACTACCATCGTAGTCGTTTCCGTGAGACCAATTGGGTGTGTACATGAGAATGTGATGTCCAACATCAAGCCCATTGCAATATCCATCGAAAGTCTTTCGATGTAAACTCTCTAGCATAATCAAATCCAATTGACTGAATAGGATGATCTGGGGAGTGAGCCCATTGTCATATGGTATGTGCTAGGAGTGTAGCATAAGCAGCATTTATAGGTGGACAATGGCACAACACGTGACCAGCGTGTTTGCGTGTCAACCAACATCATAAAATATTTAAGCGTCCGCAAGTTGGTTGAATCAATCCACAAGATCCCTACGGATTCTTTGTAAGAACAGAATGAGTATTGTCATATCCTTTGCATAGGACAGTCTCAGTCCTAATTTCCCTAAGGAACGGGCTTTGTAAAACGAGCGAGAGGCCTTAGAAGCAACCATTGAGTATTTTGGTTAGGCTTGAGCGTCTGAAACGCTATGTGAAGCAAGTTGGTGATTACAATATCACCTGGGGCGCCATCACCATGATGGACGCTATCCATGGTGTCATGGATAGGGACTGCGCCAGCCCTAGGCTGGTGGTGGACAGAGGCAGTGCCCTAGGCAGCTGTGTCGGTCACACATAGTCTAGAAATCAACTTTTGATTCACGCTTCGTTTCGCTCGAAAGAAAAGATGTCCGTGTGAAGTCTTTGTAGACGGATCATCATATCATGACCAGGATGACCTATCCTGTCGTGACAAAGCCAATATGTGTCTAAATCCAAGAGATCTTCTCGCATAACTTTATTGATTAATAGCTCGAATAGTGGCATAGAATCCACTAGAGAGACACATAAACTTCTCTAAAATGCGTCTTTGTTCGCAATCATTAGAGGTAATGCAAAGGAACTCATTTTCGTTCTCTACATGCATTTTCGCATGAAATTCGTTGGCTATTCATAGGGTACTATTTGCCCTAAGAGCGTAGAGAGTTTTTGTGACAACTGTAATCAAGGTGCCATTTGGCAAGTGGAACTTGGGCTATTCCATGTCCTTGAATTAATATTGATGGCCTAGCCATCGTAGTCACAAAGTCATATGCTCAGAATCAAAATGGAGTCATAATGAAAAGAACTCGAAATTTTAATAAGCCAACGGAGTACATCATTGTTTCTTTGATCAAGAACACCTAATCCAATAAAAAAATATGGCAATCGCCTACATCTCTTGGAAAATAAAGACTTAAACAGAATTGGCGATCTATTGATCCCAGCCAGATTTGTAGTCTTCAACCCTTCACTCTAGATCATCTTCTTGATCTTCTTGTTCCACATAGTGAGCTTCTCTTGCTTCACAATATGCTTTATAGGCGGTGACAAGTTCTTCACGAGCTCTACAAATGTGTGCCTAATGCTCAGACACTCCACATCGAGAATATACATCTCTTTGCTCGAACTCCATTGATTAAGGCGCTTTGAAAGCATCATTTAGATGGCTCTTAGTGTTGGTGGCGCCACCAACATGGCCAGAGGCATTGCCTCCCTCTCTCTTTCCACGTTTACCTCTTCGATTCCGTGTTCGCCTATTTTGGCAGTTACATTCCCAAGTAGAGCGATTATCTGGATCAGAATGTCCAGAAGTATACCTATGATTAGGGTTTCGCTCTTGGCGCCCTCTCTTAAAGGTGCGACTATAATTGGATTCCGGAGTATGTTCTGTTTCCACAGATCTCGAATTATAGTTCTTCACAAGGATATTGTCATGTTTTTCAGCGACATTCATAGCTCCAATGAGCTCATGAAACCTTGTGATCCGTCTTGCATTTACATCGATTCGATAGTTCTTAGCAACCATCAATGCAGAGACGGGGAAGGTAGAGAGAGTCTTCTCAATAAACATCGCATCTGTGATCTCTTTACCACAGAATTCCATTAAGGATTTAATGCGAAGTGCTTCCGAGTTATAGTCAAGAACTGACTTGAAATCACAGAAGCGGAGGCTATGCCATCTCACTTCTAGGTCAGGAAGCAAGGAGTCACGGACGTTGCCAAATCTTTCTTCGAGTGAGACCCACAGCCTTCTGGGGTCTTCTTCATTCATATACTCGTACTGGAGCGAATCATCCATATGGCGAGTCATTAGGATGATGGCTTTCGCCTTATTTGCCTCTAAGGCTGCTCTATTTGCTTCCAAAGCTTGAGCTTGCTCAACAGTTATCACGTCCTGGCTAGGCTCGAGAATCATATCTAAGATTCCTACAGCCTTGAGATGCTGGCGGATATCACGAACCCACCTGTGATATCCAGAGCCAGTTGTTCCCAATGGAGCAAAGTCCAATTTGTTCAGGTTACTCATCCTGAAAGAGAACAAGAAATTAGGGTTAGTTTCGGAGCGAAATAGGCTACCACGAAAACATATGAAATTTCTAAGCGTAATCGCTTTCAAGAAATTAGGAATTTCCCAGCGTAGTCGCTTCCAAGAAATTCGATTCCAAGAGATATTGGATTGCATCGAAACAATGATGTAAGTGGTCGATCATAAATTCTCTACAAACTCTAAGTTTGGAGGACTCTACAAGCTCCAAGCTTGGACTGAGCACGAACCCTCACAGTTCGGCTATTGGTCTCCCCTATGAAGAAGAAAGGGGGGTAGAAGAAGGGATGTTGGAAGTCCCCGAGAAAAGACGAAGAAAAAAGGAAAACTTCAAAAACGGGAACTTTTAGAAAACCATACCTCTTAGGATTGCAGAGCGTATTCGATCCTCGTTGTAGGATTGCAGACGAACTTCAGTCCTAGTGTAGGCGAACCGATTTGTAGGATTCAGCGTGGTTTCGATCCTTGTTATAGGATTGCAGACTGCAATTAATCCTAGTTGCAGGCACTGGCTGACGAAGGCGAGGGCTCTGTCGATGGCGAGGTTAACTGCGTGATGGGCTGCTATGGGTAGGTACGCGTTGGGCAGGCGTTGTGGGCTACTCGCTAGAGGATCTGTGACGAACGCAAGGGGAGGTAAGGCTGCAGCGACGGGGAGGCTAGCGCGGGCAAGTGAGGGATTTTCGGTTTTGCAGGTGCTTTTTCGACGTAGGATTGCAGTCGAACTTCGATCATAAGCTAGGATTAAAACTGGTTTGCAATCCTGGTCGAGGCAGATGGCAAAGCAGGTACGTCGATTGCAGTCGAATGGAAAAAAGATTTTTGGGTTTTTGGTTTCTTGAAACTAGGGTTAGGGCTCGTGCTGATAACGTGTTTTAGGGAATCAGAAATTGAGAGATAATCGCTGTGTATTCTCATTGATAATAGGGGCCTCTTTATATAGAGGATTACAATGCATAGAATCTCAATCATACAAGGAAAGTAATTCTACATTGATAAGGATTTTAGATCCTTCTAATTAAATCCTATTACCACTAGGTCAAGTAACCTAGAGTTTGGGTTAAACAAAAATTAGGTTTTCCTTGAACATGTATATGTATATTTTTTTTTTGATTCCCCAGTATGGTAAGATGCAGTGTTGGAAGGGGTAAGCAAATCTTGCTGTTTTTTGCAGCACCTAGGTTTGATTGTTTGAAACACAGTGGGCTCATTTTATTTTCCCTTTTTTTTATTAGTTTCTTTGTAATTAAACATCTTTCGTTCCCTTTAAAAAAAAATACATCTTTTGTTCCTTTTTTTCTTAGATTCCAAACACTTTTTTTAAATATTTTTTTTCGCTACTACTTATGTATAATGTATTTGTCTTTTGATTTTCATTGGTTTCTTTTTTAATTAAGCAAACACCTTTGTTCTTTTTTTTTTTCATTACTGTTAATGTATTTGGGTTTATTTTATTTTATTCTTTGTAATTTAAGAACACAATATAGATACACATTCAAAATCCTAAATAGATACAACCAGAGAACACGATTAATTAAATGAACCCTAGTTTCTCTCAAAAGGCCGTTCTTCTTTACGCTTACAACGAAGGCAATGGCTCTGGTCACAATCTCATTTTAGGACGTATCCATCCGGTTTTACCAAAGATTAGCGAATCTCTCCCCTCTTCCATATCATTTGATCTTGCTCCTCGAGTTCGTACTACTTTGGGGGGGGTATCTTCGTCATTGTCGTCATTGGTTCAATGGCTTTCTTGGGCTGGTGGCGTCCATCTGCTATCTCGGCTGAACATAGGAGGCACCCTGTTGCTCTTGCCCGAGCTAACATCTGGCCTCGATTACTCACATTCCTGTCCAGACAGGTTTCATAGCCAATTCGCAATTCTCTACACGGCAGAGATGCAAAGTCTGGTAGTTAGCGATCATGTGGCTTTGGGTCCGGGGTATATATCGGACTAGAAAAGTTTTGCAACGATGGCGGTTGTCGACGACTGGTTTCTAACGGCGTTATCGCTGACCTGGGTGTCCAGATCAATGCAGATCATGTGGTTGGGCAGTGTTTGGGCTTAGGAGAAATTCTCCCTCTGCAAAAACCCTAATGGCATGACCCGCAAAACCAGAAACTCACCGCGTTGTCGTCTCCGTCTCTGAGGCGATGAAGGAGTCGCTGGCAGCGGCAGGCCTTGACGGAGCTGATGATTGATCGTAGGTGGGGGATGGGGGAGAGAGAGAGAGAGAGAGAGAGAGAGAGAGAGAGAGAGAGAGAGAGAGAGAGAGAGAGAGAGTGTGTGTGTGTGTGTGTGGGGCATAAATTCCGAGCTTCGATCTCGAGAACCTGAACGTGGAAGGCGGCGAGGCTGTCCTAGAATTTGTCAATGAGGGTCGAACGCTGGCTAGGAGGCCGGTCGATGTCCAGTTCGATGATGGCAGAGTGGCAATGTGGATCTGTCCGTGGTGGACTTTTTGGGCCATTGGTTGACTCTAGTGCATTGCAAATGGATTTTGGGCCGGGATTTCTTGGGTCCAAAATGCTTATTGGGTTTCTATACCCATTATTTAGTTACTTTTTTTGTTAGCTAGCCTATTACTATGCAGTACTGGTTCATAATTGAATAGGTTTACTTTAAATAAGTGAGCAAGACATGTCAAATGAATGGTCCTACCCTATGTATCACCGTAGTGTTTCACCACAACTTTTTCTCTATTTGGTGTCAAAGAGCTTCACCAAAATTTGGTTTTCCTATAATGCCCCTTCAAATACACTATTAATTTTACTAATTTCATATTTTCTAAGGATAAATTATCAAAAATTACAATTAAGTAAAAATAAAAAAATAAACAAAGAAACCGTTATCATTAACAACTACCCACTAAACTATGAAATACATGTCCTAAATACTTTCATCACCTCCCTATTTGATAAATAAATTTTTTTTCTCACATGCGCATAGCACGAGCATGTGGCTAGTTTTTTTTATTATTTGATTCCTTTTCGTGTCTTATACAGTTACAAGTTTTTTTTTTTTTTTTAAATGAGGGCCGGTGCGGTTTCCTTTAAGTATTGATTAATGAAACTGTATAATCCAATACGGGGGACATAATACCTAAATTCCAACTTACAATATATAAGCGTAGAGAGCACGTCCTGAATAATAGCTGGACTCTCCAATAAACCTATGTATTCTAGCATGCACCAATTAGCAAAGAGTGCTCTACTGACTACTCCATTTGCTGTAGAGAGCACGTCCTGAATAATAGCTGGACTCTCCAATAAACCTATGTATTCTAGCATGCACCAATTAGCAAAGAGTGCTCTACTGACTACTCCATTTGCTGTACAATAATAGTGGCATACTAGAAAGATAACACTAAAGAGTGTCAAAAGACAATTAAACTAGCTTTCCCAATATGCTGCCAATCTGAAACACCGATGACACAACATTTCATCATGCCACTAGAAGTTGCGTACATTTGACGAAGCAAATAATATGTCTCCTCACTAGGCCAAACAAGGCATTCAAGGTGCACACTAAAATAAGGACTTATTTTAACTCTAGAAACTGAAAAATAAAATAAACTAAAACTATAAGACTAACAAGAGCTTTGGACATGAAGCCTAGTAGAGCCCAAGCCCAAGCCCTAATCCAAGGGGCAAGGAGAGACAAGCCCACTGTGAAAGTCAAGCCAAATTGTAGCAAAGCCACCACCAACCTAACACCGCCCACTCTGCCGCACCACTTTCTCATTCTGATCGTCACCATCGCGCTGTCATACGAGCAATAGGCCACCTACATAATGACCATGAATCTACCCAGATTCGGATCTAGATGACAACCAGATCCAAACCCAAATAGGTCAACCAAAGAAACTAACATGGGGCCACTTGATCCCAGCTTCACCTCTGCCAGCCCGCCGCAACAGAATGACCAGAAGAACATCCCGTGTAGCGCCGAATACGAAGTCCATTTGTGGACTATGGATGGTCTTCTTGTTTGTGGACTTTGTTACAGCTTAACCATTTAATAACAAATTTCCTAACTAATTTCTAAAGCATTTAATCGAAGCACTACAAGTGTCCTTCATTGCTAACATCCTTCAGCCTATATTTGACAAATATTAACTTGACAGTATCAATGGGGAGCATAAAATTATTCTCAATGCACATTGCAATTGAGAACAAAAAATTACACAATTATGAGTAGTTGATTATAGGAACAAAATAAGTCAACTGTAAACCACAAAAAAAAAGTTGACTTTGCTCTGTTAGGGTTTCTCTAGCCTAACCGTACCATTGATCGAGTTTGTGACGTGATGGCAAGGAGAATAGGTGGCTCCTCCTGCACTTTCTGAGGAGACCATTGTGAGCCTTGTGGGAGGAGAGGATGCAATCCATGATTCATTTTTCTACCTCTGTGGTTGGCTTTTATACAAGAAGATAGTCGTGATCCCGTTGTTCTCTGCGGCGATCTCCAACGTTTGGGGTTTAAAGGAGAAAGTTCTAATCCATAGGAGGAGGATATCTTCATCTTCCAATTCAAGGATAGGGAGATGAAGAATCAGATTCTCTCCGGCGGTCCATGGTTCTACAACAACTCTATGTTGCTACTGGTAGATTATGATGGCGTTTCAGCTCTCAAGGCGGCTCCACTGCATCTCTTGGAGATTTAGGTGGCGGTGAAGGGGTTGGGCATTGCTATGCACAATGAGAAGGCCTTAACCCTAATTGGACGAGCATTGGGTTCCTTCGTTCGGGTTGATCGGGGGAGGTGCAGCGGAAGGATCCTATTCAGAGAATTGTGTGGTACAGGACATGCATTCAGCGGAGGACTTAGGCACGGCGGACTTTTGAATTTTTTCCTACGGTCTCAGTGTTGGTGGAGCTCTAGTATGAAAAATGTCATGGGTTGTCTTTGACATATGGCTTCTTCGGTCATGGAGGGGTACATGTGATGGCAGATTGGAGGCGGAGGTGCGAGCTGCGTTGGCTTTAGCTGTGTCGGGTCGTGCGGTGGAAACGAACCGAGGTAGGTTGGCGGTGTCGGAATAGCTGGTTTCTGGGGTGGTTGTTAGGCCAAGATGCCCGAGTCGATGGGGACTCGAGCACTGGACATTTCTGGGGTGCCGGAAGGGTTGGAACACTGGTGTTGGGATCGGGTTAGGCGGCTGCGAGGCGTGCAGAAATTGTTTCAAAAAATCCGGCAGGAAACCCTAATTTTAAATTAGGGTTGGCCGTTGGGTTGACTAGGCTAGGTCTGCATGGTCTTGAGCCGGGCTTCTCTGCTGATGAGGCCAATATAGAGGGCCTTGCTGCTAGGCCAAATTTAGAAAAGCATCCTACCTTGGGTGTGAAAAGAAGAGCATTAAGCCTAGGCTGACTTTCATACCTCCGAAATTTCAACTTAGTGAGTTGGTGGAGGTTCCGATTTCACTAGGGACAGCTCCAAAGAAAAAAGGTCGTCCGGTTAGATGAAGGACTAAGCATGCTTTGAGCAATGAAAAAGATGAAGGTAACAATGCTGGTGCAAATATCAGCTCCAACTCGCAATGGAAGGAGCTGACTATTGTTTAATTGCTTTTATTGGGGTCTTAAGCTTGTATGAGTGTGATTAAGTTTATACGAGTCTTCTATGACCTTTCTAGTTTCTTGCTTGTACCACAATTGCGTGACTGGCAATTGAGGGCTAGTTGAATGATTTCTTTTCGTAAGAGGCGAAGCTTTCTTATGCTTGGACAGGCTTGCTTAAATGTGAGTTTCCCAGTGATTTTAATTAGTTTGATTTAGCTTGGATATGTTTTACCGGATTTTCAATGCTTATGTAAGTTTTGTAAGCTATAACCAATTGGCTGTTGATTATTGAATAACAATCAACTTCTATTAAAAAATATAAAATAAAAAAAATATATAAAAAATCAATGGGGAGCATAGATTTAAACACCTATCTGGGTAGTGCGTTACGATTTAGAAGAAGAGAAGTTCTTGACGATCGATCACCGATCGAAGTTAAGTTCGTCTTCAATTATTGAAGTGATTTCCCCACTTCTCTTGCTCATGCTCTCCAGCTTTAATTTCCAACTGCTCCCAAAAGAAATCTCACCGTCATAGATTATTTTGTTGATGATGTTGGGATTCTGTTCCTCTCTGGTGATTTCTGGAGTTGGTAAACTTGTAGTATCCGGGTTCGGAATTAAACCGGGTGGAACTTGCTCTTCAATTATTTCGGAGGTAGAAGAAGAGCTTCTCACTATGGTGGGATTAGGATTTTTGTTGCTACATTCATTGTCTGGAAATGAGGAGTTATCATTTGAATAAAAATGTGCAGAATCGGAGGATTTCCTTGAAGTAGTGGATCCATTCTTCGGACTTAAACCAGCTGGAACGCGCTCTTCAATTATTTCGGAGGTAGAAGAAGAGCTTCTCACTATGGTGGGATTAGGAGTTTTGTAGCTACATTCATTGTCTGTAAATGAGGAGTCATCGGTTGAATAAATATGTGCAGAATTTGATGATTTCCTTGAAGTAGAGGATCCATTCTTCGATAGTCTGCGTCTTGCATTCTTGTGCCAGTTTTTGAGGCCATCAACTACGAGCTCAGTAAATACTGCTTTCCTCATGCCAGACCCCATCTATACATATATGAGGAACCATTTAATTAAGAAACAAAACATAAACAAAAATGTCTATTGCTTTTATTATCTTTTTGAAGGAGGAGGCACAAGTCACTACCTGGGTAACCAGTGCGTAAAGAGGGAGGGTCACATAACCACATATCAACTGCACACCCAGTCCCATACTACTCTTAATGACGATATCTTTTGTTCTTCGATTAAAGCATGAATTCTGGCCAAATTCAAACTGTACGAACATCATGCATGGGATCAGCAAATTTTAATATGTATTGAGTTCATATTACTTGATCAATCGATTTGCATATTAACTTTTATGAGCTGATACGTACCCATGTCCAGGTCAAGAATGCCAGCTGAAACGAGTTCTGCAAACCAATTCGATCAACTGAATTCATATCCTTATCACATAATACTTGTATCCATTGACATACCTACCTAACCATGAATATGCCATGAAATGCTTCTTTTTTAAAATGCTAGTATATATATGTATGTTTATGAGTTACGATACCTTAAGGTATCGGCAGATTGGTAAATCACTGGTAAACCAGCTCCTAAAAATAATAATAATAGACCAATTCTATGCAGTCATAAACTAGCTAGCTGTACACTAATTTAAACTATTATACCACATCCTGAACCAATCTATTATTATGCAGAACTGTTTTATTAGATATACTGATTCATTAATTTACTGTAGGTGAACCAATCTGAACTATACTGCTGATAACTCGGAAATCAAACAACACTTCTAACCTTGCATGCATGCATATGGAGCAACCCACATTTTTCTATATAGCTACCTGGATTAGGACAAATTGGAGAAGATGAAGAAGCCAATTGGGTTGACTGAACCAAAATAAGCCATCTTTGAGCTTCACAACAAAGCTTCCTCGAATCACAGGATCTTTCTCATAACTCTCGACGCACATGTTAGTTATCACGACTTGCAACTTTGTTCCCACGACTAGAACAATCTTTTAATAAAGAAATCACACCAGATATACATAATTAAGCTACGTACAAGGTTGAAGTAATATTTAGCAAAACTAGTATTCTGCGGGCGCATGATATCGTACCAGTAGGGGAATGAATGGTAGCCAGTAATAGTTATAGAACACTGCAAAAAGATATATAGCACACATTGTTACCCATTATCAATCAATTTAACTATAACTTTGCAGACTCTTGCCTGTATTGTTTGGTTTGAGCCCAACAAAAAGTGAAGATAAAAAGAAATCTCTAATGACTGAGAAACCATTAATTTGAGTATTTGATTAGATGATTTATTATGAGAAACAATTTGTAAAAAACAAGACGTGAAAAAAAAAAATGAAAATCCACTGCGAAAGTGTCTTACCGTGGGCATTGAAAAACATGAAAATAGTTGAAGAGATCCAGATCCAAAACCTACAAGAGTGCCGAATATCATTATCAGTGATCTTGGTACTATTCATGTTTCTCTAATATCACATTGCTACAAATAACATTTTTGCATGAAATAAAATAGCATACTTGATTACAACCACTTGCTCATAATCGTCGTCGAAAGCTCTGGCAAGGAAGTTCAGGAAGTTGAAGTTGCTACCTTCTGTGCAGTTGGCCTGGGGAACCAAATAAACAGGAACGATCAGATCTCACACTCACACAGTCCCACATACACATACACAAACACCTAGACACATATATACATACGGATACACTTTGCAATACATTTATATACCATTGGAGCTAGCTTGTGACTCCGAATTTAATACACACACACACACATATATGTATATATAGCTAGCTTGTGACTCCAAATTTAATACACACACACACACATATACAACTTTGCTCGGGTGCGGATATCCGTGCCTAAGCAAAAAGTACGGATTTTCATATTTGACCAACTTTTCGATCATATTTTCTCATCTTAACCGTTCAGTTTTTAGGTCCTAATATATAGATCATCTCTAAAAATTTTGACCCAAATTGATGATCGTTAGGGCATACAAAACTGTAATTTACACGAATGAACCGAATCTATCGAACCGAAACCATTCGTGTTTATAAAGGTAAATTGCAATTTTGGATGCCTTAACGATCATCAATTTGGCATAAAATTTGCAGAAATGATCTACTCATATATACCTAAAAACTGAACGGTTAAGATGTGAAAATGTGATCGAAAAGTGGGTCAAAACTGGAAATCTGTTCCTTAGCTTAGGAACGGACGTCTGCAGCCAAGCAGGACTGATATACAACTTTGCTCAAGTGCGGATATTCGTACCTAAGCAAAAGGTACGGATTGAAGGGCTGTGTGTGTGTGTGTGTGTGTGTGTGTGTGTGTATTACAAATGATAAGTATATGTAGGGGATGGAGGTGGCATGGATGGAACTCTAAACACATGGATTTATGAAGTTTGACAATCATGTACTAAGACTCCTAATTAAGCTGACTTAATCTATTAGAAAATGCATGAGTTCCATATTAATTTTAAGGGTTTTTGTCCATTTACTCTATTTTTAGAGATTTTTTTCTACTTACCCCATTAAGTTTTTTAATTCATCTTACCCAAAACACTCTAAGGAGGTTTTCCTTAATACCCCATTAAGATTTTTTTTTGTTTTTTTTTTTTTTAATACCATTTTACCCTCACCTTTGTTACTTAGAGAGAGAGAGAAACCATAAGGGACTTTGCCGGAACTCGATCACCGGCCGCCAGCATCCGGCCAACTTTCGCCAGATTCCGACCAACTTTCGGGGATTCCGGTCACCGGTCGTCGGCGGCCGCCCACAGGACTTTTCTGAAAACCTCACCGAAATGTTTATTGCTCCAATAGACATCTATTACCCCCAATAGAAGGGAAATAGACTTCTATTGCCCCCAATAAACGTCTATTGTTCCCCAATAAAGGTCTATTGCCCCCCAACAGAACTTTCAGTCACATGAATGGAACCAATCTCTTTAAATTTAAACAAATAAACTTTGATTAAATAAAAAAAATGAGAAAATTACGTCAATTCAAAACGTCTATTGCCCCCCAATAGACGCTTCAACAAATGTCTATTGCCCCAATAGAACTTTTTTTTTTTCATTTTTCTTTCTTCTGAGCCTTCTGCCCCCATTTACTAGGAAAAAATGTCTATTGCCCCAATAGACATTCAAAACTCTTTTTTTTCCTTTCTTTCTGCCCCATTACTTAAAAAAAAAAAAAAAAAAAAAAAATTGGGCACCCAACTCTTAACCTTTCTTTGATCTCCGGTTGCAGAGCATCATTTGCTGTTTTTGGTCCCAATAGGTCTATCGAAACCGGATTATCGAGACTGGTGAGATGCAGATCATGACGTTTGTTGGATCGTCGGAATCTGCAAGATAGAGAGAGAGGCTTCGTGCTGGAGAGAGAGAGAGAGAGAGAGAGAGAGAGAGAGAGAGAATGACGACGTTCAGATCGACCGGAAGTTCGGCCTCTCCGTCGACGATCTTAGAGACTTCGTCAAAGTATCTCCGAGGCTAGGCGGCCCTATTTTGAGGCTCTTATCTGGAGTCCGAGGCTAGGCGATGCTGTTTTGAGGCTTTGATCGAGAGTCTGAAGCTAGGTGGCGCTGTTTTGAGGCTCTGATCGAGAGTTCGACTATCGCCAGCTGAGAGAGAGAGAGAGAGAGAGAGAGTCAGATCGGAGAGGAGAGAGAGTTAGATCGGAGGGGAGAGAGGAGAGACAGCTTGATGGCATATGGGGTGTAATTTATTCATTTGACTGAGGGTAAAAATTGTCTTTTTAAGTTAAATTGGGTAGTGGAGAATAAAAATATGTTGCTGGGGTAAGTGAGATAACTTTAGCTCATTTTGAGGCTTTTGGTGAATGACCCTAATTTTAATATCAAGTCAGACTCCCCGTATATTCTTGTTTGCCACATTATAGTTTTTGGTAATAGTACGGTATTAGGTATATTGAACTAGTCGACAACTACATGAAGTTGGTCTACCTGTTTTTAGAACTAGTCTAACACTATTAGAGATGGACGTAAAGAGACTTTGATGAATATGTAGACTTTCTGGCCATACCAAGTAAACGATGTATGTGTGTATATTTTGCTTACCACAATGAACCCATTTCGCAGAGTCATGTAATCGACTTTTGAGATTGAGCCACTGAACTGCCGAGCGAAACATGCCTAATATAAAAACATGAAGAGCGAAAATTAATATATAGGAATATCGAAGAGCTGAGTTTACTTTCCTGTGAGTTTGATGTATGCTTAATGAAAGTAGACATGAGTTCTCAACTTTGACGTACAGGCCATAGCAGAAGTGGGTGTTTACTCCAAACTTTAGATGTCGTTTCCCAAAAGGAGTTTGATCAGTGAGTTGAAACCTCCTTGGATCTGTGCGCAGGAAATAAATGTTTGTCAGACAGTGGTACAAAACATATATGCAGCAGGATAGAAGTGTGACCTACCATTAAGAATCTGATAGTTTAGTGTCCGAGTCTCATCCTCCCATAGATTCCATTTCTTCATCTATATTTCAAAAATAATTTTGAGATGCAATTCAATCAGTAGAAGAAAAAAGCATTTATAGAAAATTAAACACGAGCATGTAGGAAGATATAATTTCACTCGTAAAGTTGCTGTATATATAAGCAACTTTTACAAGTGAAATTTCTTCGTTTTGACCTATTTTTCTGGCACACATGATGCTGAAATATCGGTTTGCTGTGCATGTAATAAAATCTCATCGACAAATGCATGTACGATACGGAGTGTAATTGTGATACCTTGGCCATCCCAAGGAACATAGTCAAGATGCAGTAGAGAACATGAAACACTGCTAACACAGAGATAAAGATGTTTAGCTGCTGGATTCCATCTGTTGACACTAGAGAAACCAACCCCTGAATGCCATATTGAAGTAAATATGAAAGTAAAAGACATGTTATTAAAGATGAAAACTAAACTCATCAGATACTAAATATAAAACAATTGGTAAATTTTATGAGAGAACAAGAGATTACTGAGAGACTAGGGTGTACACTAGTATTCTGCATTGGCCTATTCGAATTGGTGTATATATATTCGGCATTGTCAAATCCTACATCCAAACTTAATTTCAATTTTAAAATATATCGCTTCTATACAACTTTTGTATTTCATAAATTCGATATGTAGACTAATTTTTCAGCACCCAGTCTTTCAGAATACAAAATAAAATGAATAACACAAATTCTTTGAGTTTACAATATCATAACTCTAAAATGGCAGTCATATGAATGTTAGTACAACTCTTAGAATATGATGATATTATACCCATACAATCGATTTAGTGACATGCATAAATCTCGGTTTTTAGGCGGGAGATCCTTGACTCCCGTTTTTCATAATTTATATAATATATATATATATATATATATAGGTACTAAAAAGTGGAAGTCGATCATTTCATGTTTAAAAAAAAATTGAAATAATTCAATCATTTAATTCTCATGAGGATCCTGTTGTTGAGAGTATAATGAGGAGAGAGCGCGCTCGTAATATGCCGGTAATGGGGTAGGTAAACTTCAACTTTTTCTATATTTTCAAATTCCATAATTCCATTGTTTTCCTCTGTTTGCAAAATTGGTTATGCCAAATAAATAAATAAAATTCTAGAAATTTGGTTGGTTTGGTAATTACGAAACCAAACAACACCGGTAGTTTAAGCCCATAGCTTCTTTGAATTACATGCGTGAATATAAAGTTATCAGTAATATTGCTCATAATCTTGTCGAATTAACATTTTTTTACTTGTTGAATTAACGTGATCAAACTGAACATGAAATTTGTGTACATTTCATTGGGGAAAGGTTGTGACTGAGACTAGATTTTGTGTTTGCGAAGAATGAAAACCTGTTGATGGATATATATGATATCGCCATTTTACAACCTAGTCCACAAGTCTAGCGCAGATAAATCGAGGGGAGTGTTCCATGGAAATTTTTATTTTTATTTTTATATAAATGTCACATTACAATATGGTTTATTGTTATTTTACCTCCTAAACACGCATATCTAAGATAATATTATGTGATGGGTAACAGACCGTCCTCAGGTGACATTATTTTTTCTTGAGAGTGACATAGTTATAGTACAGTAATATGAATGTTCACCTGCTGAGTAATCGTGCAGGGAAACTATTTCGAGTAAACCCTTGCATATCTACATCCAATAGTAGAAAAAAAATTATTTTTAAGTTTGAAGTGTTTTATTTTTTTTATTTTATACCGATAAATTTAGAACTAAAGGTGACTGATGAGCAAGTGAACACCACCGGTTGCGTGTGTGTATTACATCTAAGCTACTGTACCTAATAAATTCAAATAAATAATAGACCAATATTTTATTTTTTTTTTTGTAAATAAACGAGTATATTAAACCAAAGAGGGGAGGGCAAAGCCCAGTAGGCCAGTACAACCAAAGCCAGACAGGCAAAAAAATAATAGACCAATATTGGACCAAAAGATTATATATGAATTTATATTTGCTGTACCTTTGCCTCGCAGTAATTTTGAGTGGTGACTTCAGAGAAGTTGGTATTTGAAGCTGGAACTTGTGCGGCTGATGAGACAATAGTTGAGTCCGAGGGATATTCGCAGGGAAGAAAAGAGTTTGCCAAAACTTGAGAGACACAGATATTCGATATTGGTACTTCGGACAGAGTAAGAAGCAGTGATACGAAACCCAGTTGCATCATTTCTGTTGGAATAAACATACATCAAAAGAAAAAAACAAATCACCAAACGTTTTCATGTTATATACATATGCTAATTACTCATATTAAAAAAATTTCCTTGGCCTGGTTGTTATTCTTAGTGCCTACACAACCGTCGTTATCCGTTTGGGGTTTCTGAAAAACCGGGAAAATGATTGCATAGATAAGACTGGTTCTCAAGCAAAATTCTAGACTTGCAGATTTGATTTTGCATAAATTTCAGTAATCAGCACTGTTCAAACGGTATAACAAGACCTTATGAACAACACTTGTATTTCAGTCGTAGTTAGTAAGTCTGCATATCTATTTAGAATGAGCCGGCCTGTTATACTTTTTAAGAGGTATATTTGACTTTAAAACTTCCAGCCATCTCACAGCACAACAAACAGAAAACCCATTTCTGTGCCATTAACCATCACTGAATAAACTGTTTACTTAAGAGTAGAGAGATTACCAAAAGAACAAAACAAAAGATCATTCCAAAGATGTTGTGGAATAAAGAAGGAAGCAAGGCAAAGACTTTACCTGTTCTGAACTTCATTAAAGCCTTATTTAGGGATTTTCTTCTCCTTCCTTTAAGAAACTGATGATGAAATTAACCAATATTAGATTAAAAACCCACCATATATCTCAAGCATGCATGTACATGTACAACTAAACTTTTGCATATAGATAAAAATATGAGAAGCATACCTTTGTTAGACGATGAAGACAATCGTCAATGGCAAAGGATAGCAAGAAGATAAACAACGCAAATACTGATACAGCCCATGTTGGAGTACCTTCAAGGCTAACTTCCCTTTGGTCGACCATCTCTCTCTCTCTCTCTCTCTCTCTCTCTCTCTCTGCATGTATTTATACCTGAGTTTGATTTTTGGACGTACTCAGGGAGGCTAGGGGTGGATTTCTCATGCAATCATTATCCGTTCGTTATTACTAGGGCGCGGCAAATACGGATGAGCCGTCGCATGTTTTTGAGCATACATATAGTGTGCGTGTGTATTATATATAAATATCCATGAATCGCTAGTTGCCAATTACGTTTGTTTCAACGGTTTACAGTTAGTTTAATAATTCACGCACGTGCATGGGTAGATCTTCACAGTTTGGTTTTATTTAAAAATGAAAAACGAAACTACTCGCTTGTTGAAAGTAATAATAGAAATATAAATGAAAACAGATAGATTGTAAATAACTATCATCTATCATGACCTCACTGATGGCTAATGTACATACATAAGACGACAAGTTAGACTTGCTTTGTTTTTAAATTTGGTTAGGTTACGTAGATCTTATGCTTATCAGACTTGCTGAATCATTTTGTACGTGGGATTTATCATCCAAACTTTTCTACTATTGTTAATAACTCTTGGCTAACTGCGGCTTATGGAAAATGCTATTGAGAGTTTTGTTGCTAAATCAAATGCTTTCCAGGCTTTGGGTAAAGGGAAAAAAAAAAGTCTGAGTTAGATGTTGCATATCAGCAAAGTCAATTAATCTTGTGTACGTGTATTGAGTCAATTTTGGGATTTGCAACGACGACATCTTTCTATTTTGTTATTGTACAGGTGATAGTTCCATTTACTTCGATTTTGTTTTAATATCCACTGGTAACTAATCAAGGCGTCTCAATTTTCATTTCTGTTTTTTTGCAAATAAAAATGTTAATTGACGCGTGTGATGATGCACTAGTCATAAGCATCATAAATCATAATATGTAATAACCATTATCAAATCTAGTAGAAACTTATTAGGGGATCTACATAAATTAGATATGATTACGAAAGCCATGAATAAAATCATAGAAGTGCTTAAAAAATAAAAAATAAATGGGAGGGGGAGGTGCCAATTTCACCCCACTATTTGAAGGGCAGATTTTATTATTATATTTTTGTTTAAGGAAAACTGAATTGAGAGAAAATTGAGTCGTACTTTCATTGATAATAGATACATCTTTATATAGAGGATTACAATCAGAGTTGTATAAGGAAAAATAATCATAAAATTAATTAGATATATATGAATATCTCCGTTAATATCTCTAATTCAAAAATCTATTACAACTTGATCAAGTAACCTAGAGTTTGAGCCAGACACATATTCTGGATTTACTTGAACACTCCCCCTTGTGTCACCCAAATGTGGTGCTCCTCTCGTTGCCTCATTAAAAACCTTGTCGAGTAACAAAAACTCTGTGAGACAAAAATAACTTCGGTTGAAGGGGAAAAAGACACACCCTTCACGTTTCGAGACCATACATGTAGACATCTCCCCCTGATGTCTTCATCCCCCCTGATGACTACGGTCATGGGAATTTGGAAAACTTCCGCAAACGATGCTACCAACATGTTTCTCGAAAGTAGAATTTAGGCAATGACTTAGTGAGCAAGTCTGCCACGCTGTCCTCAGATCGAACCTAGTTCACTTTGATCTTGAGAAGAGTCTGTTATTACTGATTATGCTTGGTGTTGTCGCTTTTGATGTAGTCTTGCTTCATTCGTTCAAAACAAGCAGCATTATCCTAAATGCTAGTAGGCTCATCTGTGGTAAACTTCAAATCACAATTGCTTCGAACATGCATAATTATGGATCCAATCCATATGCATTCACAAACCACTTCGTGAAGAGCAATAATTTCTGCATTGTCAGAAGATATAGCGACTAGGGTCTGTTCTGTAGACCTCCAAGATATCATGGTCTTTACCCATGGTGAACACTTACCCAGTTTGGGAAGATTTTTGTGTGGGTCAGAGAGATACTCAACATCAGCAAAACCTTCCAAAACACATGTTGTTTTGGGATAGAGATAGAGTACGCAGGCCAATGTTGGTAGCGTTCCTGGTGTGTGATGGGTCCGAATCCATCATCTCTCTGTAGGGATAGAATAAGCTCATATCAATCGTGCATCTCAAGTACCGAAAGATATCTTTTACATCAATCCAATGGCGTCGCATTGAGGCAAAACTATATCTAGCTAACAAGTTCACAACATATGAGATATTTGATCTTGTGCATTGAGCTAAGTACAATAATACTCCTATTGTACTTAGGTAGGGCACTTCCGCCTCTAGCACATCTTCACCATCATCCTTCGGACGAAGAGGATCATTTTCAGGACTAAGACTACGGACGATCATGGGGGTGCTTGAAGGCTTGACCTTGTCAAAATGTCTAAGCATCTATCAACACATTACTCAAGTTCCAAACCGAGACATAATCGTATTCTCCTAAAATCCTTCATCTTAAAATACGATTTCAAGTGTTCAGCAGTTTTCCTTAACTCTTTAAGGGCTTCCAATGAAGACATGTCCAACATGAACCACGATAGAATACAAAACTTGTTATGGAAACGCGTGGGCATATCCCTTCCCAATCAAGTAGTCACTTTAGTGAGCGTTTCAACCACATTGTAAAATGCGCTCTTTGGTCTAGAGCCACTTGACTTGGGTAAATGGAGTTCACCATGAACCTTCATGTATATTCCGTATCTAGATCCCCATAGAGATACATAGTGACCACATTCGTAAGCTGCATGTTCAGTTATTCGAAAACTACCAAACTGACAGGGTAGTGGAGTGCAATAACATCCATTACGAGAGAATATGTCTCATCGTAGTCAATTCCAGAGCGTTTTGTGAGAAGCCTTGCGCCATAAGGCGAGATTACTATATCTTTTTCTCATCACGCTTTCTAATGAATACCCATTAGTCAACGGGTTTAATGTCAGGAGGTGTTGGCATCACTAGCTCAAAAACCTTCATCTTCGTTAGAGAATCCAACTTAACCTGGATCACATCTTTCCATTTAGGCCAAATCTCTTTACGCTGACATTCATTCATCAAGAGAGCGTGGTTCGATATCATCACACTCAACAAACTCATGCACAACGAAATGTGTGATTACATCATCAATCATGATGGAGTTTCTATCCCACGTCTCATGTACACTAGTGCAATTTTCATAGAGCTCTATATTCTCAGGAATAGGTTCTGACATTGAGGCTCCCCCAACGATAACCATAATCCGAAAGATTCTCATGAGACGGATTTTGAGTCTTGATGATCAAAAGATTGGAATGTGCTAAAGTATCTTTCGAACCCACGGGCCTCCCACGCATCCTAGGTGAGACCATAGCCTATAACGCCAGAGTGCCAATCTCTTTGGCGTTTGCGCCATGCCTACCTCCGTGTAGGGTGGCGCTACGTCCTCTCGTACGAACGTCCTTCCTTGCAGGCATGTTTGCAGCAAATATGTATGATCTCGTCACTTTAGTGGGGATCGAGATGAGACATAGTGGGGATACACCACGACAATTCCTATCATTCCTATTGAACATCCGTGTTCTTATCTCCTTCTAACGATGGGAAGACTGTCTCATCAAAGTGACATCTGCAAATCTAGTAGTAAGAAGATTGCCTAGCAAGGGCATTAAGTGGTGGACGATTGTTGGAGTCTTGAATCCAACATAGTTGCCCATTCATTAGTAAGGACTTATCATAGAATGCTGTGGCGGCCCATGCGGGGCATCAAAATACATGGGGTTGTCTTGGGTACCTTGATGTATGTCATACCCTTATTTTTTTATTTTTTTTACTTTTAGTAAATTAATATAGTGGAAACCTACTGAACTGGTCAACAAGTTACCCAATTAAATATCGACATGTGTCATTTTTAAAAATAAAATTTACCATATTAACAACACACTCTTTCTTGATATGTAATATTGTTAAAAATCATGTAAAAAGTATTGTCAAAATAATAAATTACACATAGTTGAACTATAATTACGACTTATGACAACAGTTGTTGTGGTTCTTGTAATTGAGTGGTCAAAGATATAAATATCATATTTGGACAACTTTTATCAAATTTAGAACCTTGATTATCAAGTGGAGAAGCTCCTTACAATATTGAGTTTTTACATATCTTTTGGTCTAATTTTAATTTTACCATGTTCACAACACAAATGTTGTCGGAATTGTAAAATGGTTGGTAATCTTGTAAATGGTATAGTTTTTGAAGTAATTACTACAATCAGAACAAAAGTTACCGCTTTTACACCAATAGTTGCGAGTTATGGTAAAATATGTAGTCATTGAGTAATTATTCCATTAATGATAAAAATATAACGATTTACCCCTTTGACAACAAATTTGTTGTTGCACTTGTTAAATTGTCCATAAATTAGTACATTAGTTTAGGTTGAGTAATTACTATAAATAGGACAAAAGTTACTGCTTTTACATCAATTGTTGTGATTGGGGTAAAATGTGTAGCCATTGTAGTAATCATTTCATTAATGATAAAAACATAAAGATTTACCACTCTGACAACAAATTTGTTGTCATACTTGTTAAATTGTCCATAAATTAGTACATTAGTTTAGGTGGAGTAATTTGTGGTAAATTACGTCGATTAAGAGTAATTACTAATTCGACGATGGACATTACACAATATATTACTTTCATTACGCAAGGGAGAACTTTATTACACAAATGAGGACGGGTAAAGCTATGGACATTAACATTTCTCATACATATTCTATTTTATATAATATTTACCACTTTGAGGACTCATGTAACCACTTTGAGGACACATGTGGTAATTAGAAAAAAAAAATCCTCATTAAAGTAAATAAGGTCTTCGTTAGAGTAAAGTAGGTTCTCATTTGAGTAATTAAGTCCTAAAAGTGGTAATTGTAATAGGTTCTCATTAGAGTAAAGTAAGTTCTCATTTGAGTAAATAAGTCCTAAAGTAGGTTCTCATTTGACTACATTGAAAACAAATATTATTTATTTTTACACTAATTGTTGTGGTTGTCATAAAATGCATGTAAAAAGAATTATATTTGGTTAAGGAAACTACTAATGATATAATTAATTGGTAATAAAGACTACTTAACTAATATTAATTTTGCAAACTTAGGTTAGAAGGTTTTGTTTTTTATAAGGAAAAAACATAATTTTCAATTGTGTAATTGTCCATTAATAACAAGCATTAATCAAACATTAATTCACTAATAATAAAATTAATTAGCAATATAGACTATTTAACTAATAGTAATTCGGTGAACTTAGGATAGAAAGTTCTTTCAATTTTTTTTGAAAAAGGAAAAATCATAATTGTGAATTATGAATTGATAATTAAATATTAATTGGTTTTATTCTTTTCACTATCTTTATTGTTTTCAATTCAATTAGTAGTTTGTGTTAACATTTTTGCTTATTGAAAATGAGTAGCATAATTAGAAAGGCTAAGGGCTAAACAAGTTACCAATTTGTTAAATATTTTGAACCATTGGATATATTACTAATCCAATGGTCTAAAATATTTAACAAAATGAGGGTATGGCAAACACCAAGGTACCCAAGAATTCTCCCAAAATACATGGGTTTAATTTTTGATTTTTTAATTATTTGTGAATTGACGGACATATCCTAAACGATATAGAAATGCTCCTCTTGGATTGAATTGTGTAATGAATGGCTTAGCTTACAGTCGTAATTGATGAGCCTGTTTATAAAGGATTGAGTAACTGGGTTCTATCACTTCTATGGTTGGTTTGTGTTTGTCTGTTCGATGACTTGGACGAGATTTAGTTGCTGGATGAAAAGAGGGATTTGAATTGTTTCCTTTGCGACAAATTTTGTGGTTTTGCCGTTCTGCGCAATGAATCCTTATCTCTATTCACCAAAAAAAAATTGTGGTTTTACCGTTTTGGGCAGTGATTGAAGAGAGTGGTCTCTCCTCAGTTCCATTTGAGGTTTACCTGGATCATGTTGTGGCATGGGTGTGTTGGTGTAGAAAATATTCCAGCAGCCTTTCTATTTAGAGCTTTGAATCCATATACAATGAGGTACTGAGGAAGTATTTTAAAGGAAAACGGGGCTTCCTGCAGTTATTCACAACCCTCGACAAGAAATTTTCACAACCTGGTATTAAGTTGGTGGATATTTTTTTTTATCAGAAACTAATTAATCAGAAGAAGGTCGATTGGTGATTTTGTATATGGATTTTCATTATTAATCTGGTGATAACTAAGAACTGAAAGTGCTTCGTGGATGTTGATGGCATGTTCTTCAATTTCAATGATATGCCGGCCTACTTCGCGGAGGTGGTACAACATTGATTCTAATTTTCAAGCAAAGTCCGGTCCGCGGAGCTGTTTTAGCATTGTTATTTATTATGTTGGAGTTCAATTAGTGAAGTATTGGAGATGGATGTTCAGTCAGTGGTTACTGCTTTATGTGGTGTGGAACCTGTTTTGTTACTGCAAAATGTAGTGATAGAGGAAGCTGAAGATTTTATTTTTGCTTATTCACCACAGTTATATGTACATAGTCCCCATAGGATATGTATTTTGGGATAGCATTTTAGTTGAGATCACGTTTTTGTTTCTTACATTTCAAATTTTGGTAAAGAACAAACCACAATGGTTTTTCTGACTTACTTATATGAGTTATATGTTGCAACTATCTCCACCATAATATTTCACAATTTTATTCTCTTAATTTAAAAAAAAAAATCAATAAACTTCCTAACCAATTGGGAAACTACTTACGGAATTTCTGCTATATATACACGCATGTAGGGCATACACACAGAAGCTAAAGGTGTGTACGTCATAAGTAGGTATGAGAGAGAGGGTACTTATTAAAGTGATTTCTACTTATCGGTGATACAGTAAAGCCTTACGCGGTTTTTACTTATCACTGATCGAAGTTAACTTCTTCTTCAATTATTGAAGTGATTTCTCCACTTCTCTTGCTAATGCTCTCCAGCTTTAATTTCCAACTTCTCCCAAATGAGATCTCACCGTCATAGATTATTTTGTTGATGATGTTGGGCTTCTCTTCGTCTCTGGTGATTTCTTGAGTTGGTAAGCTTGTAGTATCCAGGTTTGGAGTTAAACCGGGTGAAACGTGCTCTTCAATTATTTCGGAGGTAGAAGAAGAGCTTCTCACAATGGTGGGATGAGGAGTTTTGTAGCTACATTCATTGTCTGGAATTGAGGAGTCATCAGTTGAATAAAATTGTGCAGAATTTGATAATTTTCTTGAAGTACTGGATCCATTCTTCGGAGTTAAACCGGGTGGAACCTGCTCTTCAATTATCTCGGAGGTAGAAGAAGAGCTTCTCACGATGGTTAGATTAGGAGTTTTGTAGCTGCATTCATTGTCTAGAATTGAGGAGTCATCTGTTGAATAAAAATGTGCAGAATTTGATGATTTCCTTGAAGTAGTGGATCCATTCTTCAATAGTCTGTGGCTTGCATTCTTGTGCCAGTTTTTTAGGCCATCAACTACGAGCTCAGTAAATACTGCTTTCCTCATGCCAGACCCCATCTATACATATATGAGGAACCATTTGATTAAGAAACAAAACATAAACAAAAATGTCTATTGCTTTTATTATCTTTCTGCAGGGGGAGGCACAAGTCACTACCTGGTTAACCAGTGCATAAAGAGGGAGGGTTACATAACCACAAATCAACTGCACAACAATTCCCATAGTACTCTTTATGATAACATCTTTTGTTCTTCGATTAAAGCATGAACTTTGGCCATACTCAATCTGTACATAGTTGCCAATTCATGGGATCGATCAGCAAACTTTTAGGATGTAAGTTCAAATTACTTGATTGATTTTGTCAATTAACTTATATGAGTTGATACCTACCCAACTCCAGGTCAAGAATGCCAGCTGAAACGAGTTCTGCAAACCATTTTAACTGAATTAGATTTCTGATAATTAACTAGAAGCAAAACACTTTTTTAACCATGCATGTGTAAAAAACCCACAGTTATCTATATATATAGCTACCTGGATTAGGACAAACTGTAGGAGATGAAGAAGCCAATTGGGTTGACCAAACCAGAATAAATCATTGTTGAGCTCCACCACAAAGCTTCCTCGAATCACAGGATTCTTCTTACAACTCTCCGCGCACATTTTAGTTATCACGACTTGCAGCTTTGTTCCCACGAGTAGAACAATCTTGATTAAAGAAATGACACCAGATGTTATTAATCTAGAATAAGGTTGACGTAATCTTAAAGAAACGTGATAAAATTGTGTAGGGCACTAGACCGTACCAGTAAGGGAATGAATGGTAGCCAATAATAGTTGTAGAACACTGCAAAAATATAGTGACTCGTTACATATATTTCTTTTTTTTTTTCTTTTTTTTTTTGAGAAATTTACTGAGAATTACAAAAATTATTTTAGTAAGCGTCTTACCATGCGCATTGAAAAAAATGAATAGAATTGAAAAGATCCAAATCCAAAACCTACAAGAGTGGTAAATATCATCATTAATTCTACTTATTACAAATGTGTGCATCAATTAAATTCCTGCATGTAAATTCAATTAAACATCAATAGCTTACTTGATTCCAACTACTTGCTCAAAATCGTCATCGAAAGCTCTAGCAAGGAAGTTCAGGAAATTGAAGCTGCTACCTTCTTTGATGTTGGCCTGGGGAACCAAAGAAACAAGAGAAATATCAGAACTTGATCACACTCATACACACGCACAGGTTTCAATACATTTTCCGATACATTAATGAATAACAGATTGTTGGCATGGAGCTAGCTTGTGTGATTCTAAATTAATTTGAAATATTACAAATTATAAGTAAACGGGATGGCGGATGGAAGTTGATATTACCGTATTGGAGAATTCTTGGGTACCTTGGTGTTTGCCATACTCTCATTTTGTTAAATATTTTAGACCATTGGATTAGTAATATATCCAATGGTTCAAAATATTTAACAAATTGGTAACTTGTTTAGCCTTTAGCCTTTCTAATTATGCTACTCATTTTCGATAAGCAAAAATGTTAACACAAACTTCTAATTGAATTGAAAACAATAAAGATAGTGAAAACAATAAAGCCAATTAATATTTAATTATCAATTCATAATTCACAATTATGATTTTTCCTTTTTAAAAAAAAATTGAAAGAACCTTCTATCCTAAGTTCACCGAATTACTATTAGTTAAATAGTCTATATTACTAATTAATTTTATTATTAGTGAATTAATGTTTGATTAATGCTTGTTATTAATGGACAATTACACAATTGAAAATTATGTTTTTTCCTTAGAAAAAACAAAACCTTCTAACCTAAGTTTGCAAAATTAATATTAGTTAAGTGGTCTTTTTTACCAATTAATTATATCATTAGTAGTTTCCTTAACCAAATATAATTCTTTTTACATGCATTTTATGACAACCACAACAATTAGTGTAAAAATAAATAATATTTGTTTTAAATGTAGTCAAATGAAAACCTGATTTAGGACTTATTTACTCAAATGAGAACCTACTTTACTCTAATGAGAACTTATTACAATTACCACTTTTAGGACTTAATTACTCAAATGAGAACCTACTTTACTCTAACGAAGACCTTATTTACTTTAATGAGGATTTTTTTTTTTCTAATTACCACATGTGTCTTCAAAGTGATTACATGAGTCCTCCGAGTGGTAAATATTATATAAAATAGAACATGTATGAGAAATGTTAATGTCCGTAGCTCTACCCGTCCTCATTTGTGTAATAAAGTTCTCCTTTGCGTAATGAAAGTAATATATTGTGTAATGTCCATCATCGAATTAGTAATTACTCTTAATCGACGTAATTTACCATAAATTTCAACAATTGACAAAAAAATGAAAAGTTTTGTTCTAATTATAGTAATTACTCCACCTAAACTAATGTACTAATTTATGGACAATTTAACAAGTATGACAACAAATTTTGTTGTCAATGTGGTAAATCTTTATGTTTTTATCATTAATGAAATGATTACTACAATGACTACACATTTTACCCCAATCACAACAATTGATGTAAAAGCGGTAACTTTTGTCCTATTTATAGTAATTACTCAACCTAAACTAATGTACTAATTTATGGACAATTTAACAAGTGCAACAACAAATTTGTTGTCAAAGGGGTAAATCATTATATTTTTATCATTAATGGAATAATTACTCAATGACTACATATTTTACCATAACTCGCAACTATTGGTGTAAAAGCGGTAACTTTTGTTTTGATTGTGGTAATTACTTCAAAAACTATACCATTTACAAGATTACCAACCATTTTACAATTCCGACAAGATTTTTGTTGTGAACATGGTAAAATTAAAATTAGACCAAAAAATATGTAAAAACTTAGTATTGTAAGGAGCTTCTCCACTTGATAATCAAGGTTCTAAATTTGATAAAAGTTGTCCAAATATGATATTTACATCTTTGACCACTCAATTACAAGAACCACAACAACTATTGTCATAAGTCGTAATTATAGTTCAACTATGTGTAATTTATTATTTTGACAATACTTGTTACATGATTTTTAACAATATTACATATCAAGAAAGAGTGTGTTGTTAATATGGTAAATTTTATTTTTTAAAATGACACATGTCGATATTTAATTGGGTAACCTGTTGACCAGTTCAGTAGGTTTCCACTATATTAATTCACTAAAAGTAAAAAAAAATAAAAAAATAAGGGTATGACATACATCAAGGTACCCAAGACAACCCCTTAATGTATTGACACATTGTTTTTAGGTAATAGCAGACTAGCTTTTTGTAGTGGTAGCTAGACTTACTTTCCAGAATAGTAGACAACGCCATATCTCTATTATTATAGGAATTTGATCTATTTATGTAACGAACTAGCTAGTCTATCACTAATAAAATTTATGCAGAAATACGTTGACGAAAATGTACTATTTGCAACGAGTAAACGACATTTGCATATTTTGCTTACCACAATGAACCCATTTCGCAGAGTCATGTAATCTACTTTTGATATTGAGCCACCAAACTGCCGAGCAAAACAAACCTAACATAAATCATGAAGAGTGAAAATTTATAGAAGTCAAGTTAATAAAGCTCATGTATATTTAACAACAAATTAAAGTACAATTTCGTATCTCCCTTCAATACAACAAATTAGTTCTCCAAATCTCACTCATAGGAGTAGTTCCTGTGAGTTTTATATGTGCAATTTTAACTTACAGGCCATAGCAGGAGAGGGTGTTTACTCCAGATCTTTAGATGTCGTTTCCCAAAAGGCGTTTGATGGGTGTGCTGGAACCTCCTTGGATCTATACACAAGTCAAAAAAGTTTATCATACATTGGTGCCATATATGCAGACCAGTTTTAGAGTGAAGTTCCATATTTGTGCCATTTTAGTTCGATACTGGAAAGAATTAATCCTTCACAAGTAGTCATACTTGCAAAAAGATGTGCCTCCAACATCTCGCATCAAAAGTGAGTAAGTGACTGAAGATTATAGTGAACAAATAGAAGCATGACCTACCATTAAGAATCTGATAATTTAGTGTCTGAGTTTCATCCTCCCATTCATTCCATTTTCTCATCTGTATATATCACAAATAATTTTTAGATGCAAGTCGATCAGTAAAAGTTATAGTTATCTTATAATCATATAGGATTATAGGAATTGTTTTTGTTTCGATTTGCAAACAGAACACTTAAGCCCCAGTCATCAGGTGACCAACTATCATTAGATCTCAACCCTTCAGTTCAAATTCAATATATAGTAGGTGAACATGATATTATTGGTCACTGGCGGCTGTGCGAACACTGCTTCGGTTCTCTATTGATATAGTAAAATCATATCTATAATTGCATTTAGTATAAGGAGTTTAATTCTGATACCTTGGCCATCCCAAGAAACATAGTTAAGATGCAGTAGAGAACATGAAACACTGCCAAGACGGATATAAAGATGTTTAGCTGCAGGATTCCTTCCCTTGACACTAGAGAAACCAACCCCTGAATGCCATATTGAAAAGAAAAGAAAAAAAATGTTGAAATGAAAATTTATTAAAAATACATGTAAACTCAAGAGGTCGTCTTGGGTACCTTGGTGTTTGTCATACCCTTATTATTATTATTTTTTTACTTTTAGTAAATTAATATAGTGAAAACCTACTGAACTGGTCAACAGGTTACCCAATTAATTATCGACATGTGTCAAAAAATAAAATTTACCATATTAAACAAACACTCTTTTTGATATGTAACATTGTTAAAAATCATTGTAACAAGTATTGTCAAAAATAATATTACCATAGTTGAACTACAATTACGACTTATGACAATAGTTGTTGTGGTTATTGTAATTGAGTGGTCACAAGATGTAAATATCATATTTAGACAACTTTTATCAAATTTAGAACCTTGATTATCAAGTGGAAGAGCTCCTTACAATACTGAGTTGCATATCTTTTGGTCTAATTTTAATTTTACCATGTTCACAACAACAAATGTTGTCGGAATTGTAAAATGGTCGGTAATCTTGTAAATGGTATAGTTTTTGAAGTAATTACTACAATCAGAACAAAAGTTATTGCTTTTACACCAATAGTTGCAAGTTATGGTAAAATATGTAGTCATTGAGTAATTATTCCATTAATGATAAAAATATAAAGATTTACCACTTTGACAACAAATTTGTTGTTGCACTTGTTAAATTGTCCATAAATTAGTACATTAGTTTAGGTTGAGTAATTACTATAAATAGGACAAAAGTTACCGCTTTTACTTCAATTGTTGTGATTGTGGTAAAATGTGTAGTCATTGTAGTAATCATTTCATTAATGATAAAAACATAAGATTTACCACTCTGACAACAAATTTGTTGTCATACTTGTTAAATTGTCTATAAATTAGTACATTAGTTTAGGTGGAGTAATTAATACAAAATAGAACAAAAGTTACCGCTTTTACATCAAGTGTTGTGGGTTGTGATAAAATGTGTAGTCATTGTAGTAATAATTTCACTAATGAAAAACATAAAGATTCATACATGTTCTATTTTATATAATATTTACCACTTTGAGGACTCATGTAACCACTTTGAGGACACATGTGGTAATTAGAAAAAAAAATCCGCATTAAAGTAAACACGGTCTTCGTTAGAGAAAAGTATGTTCTCATTTGAGTAATTAAGTCCTAAAAGTGGTAATTGTAATATGTTCTCATTAGAGTAAAGTAGATTCTCATTTGAGTAAATAAGTCCTAAAGTAGGTTCTCATTCGACTACATTTAAAACAAATATTATTTATTTTTACACTAATTATTGTTGTTGTCATAAAATTCATATAAAAAGAATTATATTTAGTTAAGGAAACTACTAATGATATAATTAATAGAAAATTACTCACAAGTGTCATTTTAAAACTTTAATTAGCTATAAAGCCACCTAGTATTTTTTGTACAAATAAGGCCACTTTCATCTTCAATTTATTTTTATCTTGACTATTTTGCCCCTCTACAAACAAAACAAACACACTCTCTCTCTCTCAAATCAAAACAGTTTCTCTCTCCCTCTCTAAAATCCAACTGCAATTCTCTCCCTCCCTCACTCTCTCAGCCATGAATCGTCGTGCAGAACCACCCACAGGTCCTCGCCGAACCTGTCCGAGCCATTCCCCATGCACCTAATACCGAAGCCTTAGCCCAAATTCAAGACTAGCGGATCAACAACTCCAAATCTCACAGAATCAATTGGATCTTCCATATCCGTTCGACTCCGCCGTTGTCTCTCTCCGCCGACTCCGGTCTCCCACATATCACTGTCGCCGGAGTCACTGGCTTACACACTACTGGTTCATTTCTCTCTGTTTTTTTTTTTAGTAGCCAAATAGATCTCGAAGCTCATGAGCTATTGAGACGATGAGTGCTCTCTCTCTGACCTCCTCTTTGATTATTTCTGCAAATTTCAATTTCCTCCTTCAGATTTCTGAGTAGCCAAACAGATCTCGAAGCTCATGAGCTATTGAGACGATGAATCTCTTCGCTGTTTGGCTGCCAAGAAACTGAACCGATGACTTTTTCAGTTTTTGATCGAATTTTCGGTTTTCTAAGCTGGAGCTTGATTCGAGTCGATCAGCTCAGAAATCCGATTATGTTTGGATTTCTAGTAGAATCGAACAAATCATGTGTGGATTTTTTTGTTTTGATTTTCGCGTTTGAATTTTTTGCAGGTTTGATTCGATTAGAAATGTCGAGCGTAACAGCTTGCGTTCGGTTCAGGCCTTTGAGCTCCAAAGAGAGAAGAGATCACGGTGACTCGATCTGCATTCACTACGTAGATTCGCAGACTTTCGTCTTCAAGGTTTTCTGTTCTTGCTAATTTAGGCATTAATCGTTATATTAGTTCATGTAATACGCTGCTAATGTGCTTCCGTAAATTTTTTTTTTTTTTTGATGAATGTGAATTTTTCTATGGTAGTAGCTTTTGATATTTGTGATGGTAGGTTTTTGTGTTGGTCAGTGTAGTTTTTGTTCTACTTGATAGTAGCTTTTGGTGATAGTGAGAGTAGCTTTAATTACTGGTGAGAGTAGTTTTTTTGTTGCTGGTGAAAGTAATTTTTTGTGTCGGTGACAGTAGTTTTTTGTGTTGGTGAAAGTAGCTTTAGATTTTGGTGAAAGTAGTTTTTTTTGTTGCTGGTGAAAGTAGTTTTTTGTGTCGGTGACAATAGCTTTTTGTGTTGGTGAAAGTAGCTTTAGATTTTGGGGAGCGTACCATTTGTTGCTGGTGACAGTAGCTTTTGTGACATCGCCGGAGGTCGCCGGAAATCTCACCATAGTAGCTTTTATTGCTAGTGACAACTTTTGATTTTGGGGAGCATATATTTTGTTATTGACAGTAGCTTTTGTTGCTGGTGACAGTAGTTTTTGTGAGCTCGTCGGAAATCTCACCAGAGTAGCTTTTGTTGCTAGCAACAGTAGCTTTTGGTGTTTGTGACAGTAGCTTTTGTGGTCGCCGGAGTTCGCCGGAAGTTGGTCGGAGTTCGCCGGAGACCCGCTGGGATTGACTGGAGACCTCTCCGGAGAAGAGAGAGAGAATGATTGTTGACTTTGTACTTTAGTGGCATTTATGTAAATATGTTGGTTTTTAATATCCAAAATATAACACTCTTTTTAATCTAGTGGCCTTATGAGGGAAAAAACTAGTTGGTGGCCTTATGGCTAAAGAAACCTTCAAAGATGCACTTATATGTAATTAACCCTATAATTAATTGGTAATAAAGATTACTTAACTAATACTAATTTTGCGAACTTAGGTTAGAAGGTTTTTGTTTTTAATAAGGAAAAAACGTAATTTTCAATTGTGTAATTGTCCATTAATAACAAGCATTAATTCACTACTAATAAAATTAATTAGTAATATAGACTATTTAACTAAAAATAATTCGGTGAACCTAGGATAGAAGGTTCTTTTAATTTTTTTTGAAAAAGGAAAAGTCATAATTGTCAATTGTCAATTGTCAATTGATAATCAAACATTAATTGACTTTATTGTTTTCACCATCTTTATTGTTTTCAATTCAATTAGTAGTTTGTGTTACCAAAAAAATTAGAAGGCTAAGGGCTAAACAAGTTACCAATTTGTTAAATATTTTGAACCATTGGATATATTACTAATCCAATGGTCCAAAATATTTAACAAAATAAGGATATGACAAACACCAAGGTACTCAAGAATTCTCCGTAAAGTCAAATGCTAAATATACAACTAAAATTTTTTTATGTGAATTAGGTAGCATTAAGGAAAGTATTGAAAGTCAGAGTGATGTTTGTAGCACAAATGTGTGCATTAGGCAGCAGGTCACCATCTCTACCAGTTTTTGGGAAGTGGCAATAATATTAATGCTGCTGCAATTGTCTGGTTAGTTTTGTCTTCATTAGTGAATCTACTTTGGAGCTTTGCAATGTTACTGTGCCAAAAATGTATGTCTTGGCTAAGTCTACCTAAAGTAACGGATGATGTTGTAGGAGTGTTTCTACTGATATTATTATTTTGTTAATTTATTTCTTAAAATATAATTACACTCGTTGTTACGATTTTTTTTGTCATGCAGGCCTTACTGACATGCGTATATATGTTACAGTTTGCTAAACGATGATGTAGGTTTCAGTATGTACTCTTTTAGCTCTGACCAAGTTTGGTCGATGAATCATATTTATTCTCTTCAAAAAAGTTAATAATGTATGGCATACGTCAACATTTACTAAAATTTTCCTTAATTTTATTGTTAGATATTTTTGAAGCCAATTTTTCTTATTGTATTATGTGATGCATCACATAAGGTCGCACATATTTTAAACCATGTGATTAATATTATAATCCAACAAAAAATGTAAATAATTATGAAATTACATTTGTTGTACCTTTGCCTCGCAGTAAGTTTGAGTGGTGACTTCCTTAGAGAAGTTGGTATTTGAAGCTGGAAGTTGTGCGGCTGATGAGACAGTAGTTGAATCCAGGGGATATTCACAGGGAAGAAAAGAGTTTGCCAAAACTTCAGAGACACAGATATTCGATATTGGTACTTCCGACAGAGTAAGAAGCAGTGATACGAAACCCAGTTGCATCATTTCTGTTAGAATAAAGTCATAAACATACATCAAAGAAAAAACGAATCACCAATCGTATTCATGTTATAAAAATTTGTTTAACATATTAAATTCAGTCTCTGGTTTTATTTATTTATAGTGGCCACACAACTGTCTCCGTCTGTACCTATCGGTATTCATGTTATAAAAATTTGTTTAACATATTAAATTCATTCTCTGGTTTTTTATTTATAGCGGCCACACAACTGTCTCTATCTGTACCTATCGGGGTTCCGAACTACGGGGAAAATGTTTAGATGTATATATCGACTGGTTCTGAAGCAAACTTGTAGAGTTGCGATTCAATTTTGCATAAATTGCAGCAACATTTGAAGGATAAAAAAATAGCTTTATCAGTCGAAGTTCTGAATTCTGTAAGTAGTGTGCATGTTATTTCTGTTTACAACAGGCAGGACTATGTGTCTGTTTGTCAAAAAAAAAAAAAAAAAATATATATATATATATATATATGGCCCTTCCACTAAGAGATACTTTTTTTTTATTTTTCTAGGAATAGGGCATTAGATAAACTTTTCAATCACATTTCGGCATCTTAACCGTTCAGCTTTTAGGTCCTAATGTATTGATCATTTCTGCATATTTTCAGCTAAATCGGTGATCGTTAAGGTATCAAACTAGATTAAATCAACGGACGAACCAAATCTGTCAAACTTAAACCATTCATACTTATAATCTGAAATCGTCATTTTGCATGCTTTAACGATCACCAATTTTGCTGAAAATTTGCAGAAGTGATCTACACATTAGGACCTAAAAACTTAACAGTTGAGATGCAAAAATATTATCGGAAAGTTTGTCTAATGCCCTATCCCTAGAAAAGACAAAAAAAAAAGGATCCCTCACTAGAAGGGCCAGACATTTGCTGGATGAAGACTTCTTACTTCTTAGTTAAGAGTTCAGAGTAGAGAGACTACCAAAGAAACAAATCATTGAAAAAAAATTGTGGAATAAAGAATGAGGCCAGGAAAATTGGCAGTAGACTTGTGATTACCTGTTTTGAACTTCTTCAAAGCCCTATTCAGGGATTTTCTTCTCCTTCCTTTAAGAAACTGTTGATGAAAACCAATAGAAGAGCATGTCAATAACCACCATATATACTAAACCTTCACACACACATATATACATATAGACATGCAGAATACACATACCTTCGTTAGACGATGAAGACCATCATCGATTATAAAGGATAGCACGAAGATAAACAAAGCAAATACTGATACAGCCCATGTTGGTGTATCTTCAAGGCTACCTTTCCTCTGGTCGGCCATCTCTCTCTCTCTCTCTCACACACACACACAAGTTTAGTATAAGCTGTATCAATTGGTTTGTCACTGCATATATTTATAACTGAGTTGATTTTGCATTCTCAAAAAAAAAAAAAAAAAAAAAAAGAACTGAGTTGATTTTGGTACGTCGTAAGGTACGGATGGGATCTTCCAACTTTATCTGATGACGAAGTAATAATCAAATACAAGTACGCCAAGTACGGATGAGTCGTTCCATGTTTTTCTTAATTACATGCATGCATCATAATAGTTTGACAATTAGAGTTTTTTCTCTGAGGTCAATGGTTCACAATTACTTTATTCGTTTACGCACATGCATGGGTGATCTTCACCGTTGGTTGTGTTGGAAAATTGAAAACGAAACTACCGTATTGACAGTAATTATATAAATATGGACAGAAATGGATTGATAGTAAATAAGAATCATCTACCGTGACCTCATTGACGGCTAATATATATGCCAATGGATACGAATGCAGAAGTCAAAACTAGCTGCGTACATAAGACGACAAATTATTCTTGCTTTGTTTTTTGGTTAGGTTAGATAAGACAGTGTTCTTATGCTCATCATACTCTTGCTGAATCATTTTGCGTTATAGAGTCAACTTATACGTGTCTGGCTGCATTAATTTGTAAGATCAAATATGGACATAACACATATCATCATAAAGTAATTGATGATTAGTTTAATATCAATCCTAGCTTAACATAGATACAAACTATAAATCAATACTTGTAACTTAATGAAGCAGTGTATCTATTCATTAAGGTAAGTAATCCTATTCTTAGTCTGCAAGAAAGACTACAATGAAGTGTTACATTAAGAATCTAACTAGGAAACCTACACCGATATGGATAGCTTTAATGGGAAGCTTCTTGAGGGTTAAGTCTCCTATATATACAGATGAATTGGTCCCTGATTACTACAGACGTTTTGCATATTGTTCTGTCCATTGAGAAGCAAGTTGGTAAGTAACAGAAGACTATATTCAGTGTTTGTGTTTGCAGCTGCATAAGATGGAATCCATGCCAGTGATTGCTGAAGGTAAGCCTTAATCCCTTTTATGATTGTGTGCATATGTTGTGAGCATATATATGGTTATTTTACAATTGGTATCAGAGCATAGGCTCACAAGTATCAAAATCGTTTTAGGGTTTTGCAAAACAAACACAAAAAAAAAAAAAAGGGTTTTTGCTTTACGGATCAAGTAACTGGTCAGGTAACTGACCAAGTCACTGATCAGGTAACTGACCATGTAACTGGTCATGTACCTGATCAAGGTAAGTTACTTAAGTCGATTGCTGCATCTGGTTAAATATCAAATTCATGCTTCCGCTGTGATTTTTAGCAGCAAATTGGGGAAAAAGCAAAAACAGGTTTTTCTGTGAAATTGATTTCGATTCATAGCATGATAATTGAATTTTTGATTGTGCTCAAGAACCCTAGTTGCATTCCCGGCGTGCGTTAGGTTAGAGTAGATGGTGACCGGATGAAATTTACAATTTCTTGATTGTTCTGTGGTTTCTTGGAATCAAATCAATTTTGGTTATGCTTGAATATGCATGTTGAATTGATTGATGATATGGTATTGTATCTGTGATTGTGTAAAATTGCATGAAGAACAAAAAAATCTCCCAGATTTTGTTTACACATTATTAAAATTGACAGATACGAGAGCTTAATTTTCTTACAAGGATGAATCTGGGTAGAATATGAAGTTAAAAGCTCATGGGTTTTGTGGTTTTCTGTTGGCATAAGTGATTATGATGCACAAAGCATTCTTCATTGATGTTGGCAGAAAACAATGATCAGGTAACTGACCATGTAACTGGTCAGGTCACTGACCATGTAACTGGCCAGGTCACTGACCATGTAACTGGCCAGGTCACTGACCATGTAACTGGTCAGGTAACTAATCAAGTATCTGATCGAGTGACAAAACTGAAATTGTGTTTTGTGTTTTAAAACTATGCTTTAGTTTTATCTTCCAAAGAAGTGGTCAAGTATGGTTTTAGAATACAAAACAGCAATATGCATGCTTGATGAAAATAAATTCGGATACTTAGAAATTTTTCTTCTGTCTAAAGATGTGGATAAATTTCTTTGGATAACTTGTTTTCATTGAACATGGCATATTGATAAAGAACTCCAGAATGTTATGCTTCTGCTCAAAAGTGTTGCTTAGCATTGTTTTTTGTTATGGACTGATATGAATGCAAGTATGGATTGTTTAGGTTTTCTGTATGTTCTTGTTTTGGTTGCTTAAAACTAAATAAAACGCAGAAAACTTAATGTTATTTTCTTTACAAATTAAGAACTCACATGAATTTTTGTTTTGCTCCTTAGGTAACTCCTACATGAACTTGAACAGGGTCTTGATGCTAACTGGAACCAACTATAGAGCTTGGCTAGATTCTGTAGAGAACTATATGGGAATGCATGAGAATATAGACTATTGCTTTACTGAGGATAAGCCTATAGAGTTGAATGAAAAGAGCACCAAGAAAGAAACAGACCTTTACAAGAAGTGGCATAGATCCAATAGAATGGCTAAGAACCTCATTCGTACCTCTATGTCCAAGACTGTCAGGGGAAGTATAGAAGAGCCTGAGCTAGCATCAGATTTTCTGGAACTCATAGGTGCTAAGTTTAAAGAAAGTGAAAAGGCAGAAGCATCTAGACTAACCAAGGAGTTTCATGATTTGAGTACATGGGTTCGGGGGAGTTAGAGAACATATTATGAAGATGATCAATATAAATGGCAGACTCAGGGAGCTCTTGATGGGGGTTAGGATGAGCAGGTAGTGCATTATGCACTACATTCCTTACCTAACAGTTTTAGTCATCGAAGAACCAGTTACAATTCACAAAAAGGAAACTGGACTTTAGATGAACTTATATCCATCTGTGTTGATGAGGAAGCTAGGATCAAGGATGAAAAAGAACCTGCTACAGCCATAAATCTCATAGAGAAGCCTAAGAAGAAAAAGCCCCAGAACAAGCTCAAGCCTACCAAAGCCATAACTAAGAGTTCAACAGCTGCAGTGGCCAAGGAAAACAGGCCATTTAGGTTCAAGTGCTACTTTTGCAAAAGAGTAGGACACATGAAAAAGGACTGCATTGGCTATAAGAACTGGTTAGCCAAAAAGGGTAAGATTTTTTCTAATACAGTTTTTTCTTTAGAAATTAATCTTATAAATGTTGAACCACAGTCTTGGTGGATAGATTCAGGCTCACCTATTCATATTACTAATTCTTTGCAGGGATTCATAAGGAGCAGAATCCCAAAAAGTGATGAAGTGAACCTGTGTGTAGGCAATGGCATGAGAGTGGCAGTCAAGGCTATTGGAACCTTAAAGCTCGATTTAGGATTACGAAAATTGTTAGTTTTGGACAATGTTTTTTATGTACCTTCCATGAGAAGGAATTTGGTTTCAGTTTCTCTTTTAGTAAAATCTGGTTGTAGACTTATTATTGATAGTAATGGAATTCTTATTTCTAAAAATTCTGTTCAAATTGGTTCTGGTGTTATCTCGAATGATTATTTACAGTTAAGTTGTTCAATGGCTCAACAAGAAATTTTACTTGTTGAAGATAACACAAACAGTACTAGCACTTTAACAGGTGTTAAAAGAACCAAACTAAATGAAAAGTCTGCATTTTTATGGCATAGAAGACTCGGCCAGTTTCAAAAGAGAGACTGAAAATATTGGTGAAAAACAAAATCCTAAATGAACTTGATTTTTTCTGATCTAACAGATTGTGTGGAATGTTTTAAGGGAAAAATAACCAACACAAGAAAGAAAACTGCATATAGAAGCCAAAATTTATTAGAACTCATACACACTGATATTGTGGACCATTTAGGCATCAAACTATCTGTGGGAATGTGTATTTTATCACATTCATTGATGACTTTTCTAGATACAGTTATATTTATCTACTTTCAGAAAAGGCACAAGCATTGAAAGCCTTTCAAATCTTTAAGTCTGAGGTAGAAAATCAACTAGAAAAGAAAATCAAAACAGTAAGGTCAGATAGGGGGGAGAGTTCTATGGAAAGTACACTGAATCCGGCCAACAAAAGGGTCCATTTGCCTTGTTTTTGCAAGACAATGGAATTAAAGCTCAATACACAACACCCTATAATCCACAACAGAATGGTGTTGCAGAGAGAAAGAATAGGACTTTTGAACATGGTTAGAGCATGATGTGTACAACTGGTTGCCTAAATTTCTGTGGGGTGAGGCTTTAAAAACTGCAAATTATATTTGCAACAGACACCTAGCAAAGCCATAGAAAATACTGCTTTTGAGCTTTGGTGTGGCAGGAAACCTAGTCTTCATCACTGTCATGTTTGGGGATGTCATGCAGAAGCTAGGATTTATAATCCAAGCTTGAATAAACTTGACCCCAAAACTGTTAGTTGCTATTTTATAGGTTATCCAGATAAATCTAAAGGCTATAAATTATATTCTGCTCATCATTCACCTAGAATTTTTGAAACACATCAAGTAAAGTTTCTAAGTGAAAGAGTTCACAATACAAACCTTGAGGATTTAACCTCAGATTTTGAGGAAATTGTGTCGGATGAGAATTTAAGTGTAGCATTGCCTTTAGAACAAGATGTAACTGATCATGTCACTGTTCACGTAACTGACCATGTCACTGACCAAGTAACTGTACCTGGTCGAGTGACTGGTCAAGTAACTGACCATGTCACTGACCAAGTAACTGTACCTGGTCAAGTCTCTGACCATGTCACTGACCGAGTCACTGACCATGTAACTGTACCTGATCAAGTCACTGCCCATGTCACTGACCAAGTAACTGTACCTGGTCAAGTCACTGCCCATGTCACTGACCATGTAACTGCCCAAGTAACTGTACCTGGTCAAGTAACTGACCACGTAACTGGTCAAGTAACTGAACCTCAAAATCATCCAGTGGCTCAACCTAGAAGATCACATAGAGCAAGAAAACCAACTTATGGGGGGGAAGAGAGTGACTACATTGTTTATCTACAAGAAGCAAAAATTGAAATGGACTGTGCAGAGGACAATGATCCAACTACATTTAATCAGGCCATTGGGAGTAGTGAATCACATCAGTGGCAGCTAGCAATGGAAGCAGAAATTAATTCCATGAGTCAAAATGCAGTTTGGGAATTAGTTGAACCTGACCCCAACCAGAAGCCTATAGGTTGTAAATGGGTTTTCAAAACCAAAAGAGATGCAAATGGCAATGTAGAGAGACATAAAGCAAGATTGGTTGCTAAGGGTTTTACACAGAAAGAGGGCATTGACTTTACTGAGACTTTTTCTCCAGTTTCTACAAAAGACTCGTTTAGGATAATCATGGCTTTAGTGGCTCATTTTGATATGGAGCTGCACCAGATGGATGTTAAAACAGCTTTCTTGAATGGTGAACTAGATGAAGTGATTTATATGAGGCAGCCAGAAGGGTTTGTACAAGCTGGAAGTGAAAACTTAGTGTGTAAATTAAGAAAATCAATTTATGGCCTTAAACAAGCTTCTAGACAGTGGTACAAGAAATTTGATTCTGTGATTTCTACTTTTGGATTTACAGAAAATCTTGTTGATGAGTGTTTATTTGAAGACAGTTGGGAACAATTTATTTTTCTGGTACTCTATGTGGATGATATACTTTTGGCTAGCAGTAACATTAAATTGCTTAAAGATACTAAGAGTTTTCTGTCAAGGAATTTTGACATGAAAGACTTAGGAGAAGCATCCTATGTACTAGGTATTGAGATTAAAAGAGATAGGGCACAGAGACTACTTGGTTTGTCTCAACACAATTATATTACCAAAGTTTTAAAGAGGTTTGGTATGGAGAAGTGTGCAGCCGGAGAAGTTCCCATGTCCAAAGGAGATAAGTTAACCAAGAAGCAAAGTCCCAATAGTGATGTTGAAAAGGGAAATATGGAGTCAAAGCCTTATGCTAGACTTGTAGGAAGTCTCATGTATGCACAAGTCTGCACTAGGCCAGACTTGTCTTTTGCAGTAGGGATTTTGTCAAGATTCCAATCTAATCCAGGCCATGAACATTGGGTAGCTGGGAAGAAAGTGTTGAGATACCTGCAGAGAACTAAAAGCCATATGCTAGTTTATAGGCAAGTGGAGGATCTGAAACTCATTGGATTCTCAGACTCGGATTTTGCAGGGAATTATCCGGACTCCAAGAAATCGACTTGTGGATATGTGTTCATGCTTGCAGGAGGTGCTATTGCTTGGAAAACCATGAAACAAACACTTGTTTCAACTTCTACTATGCAAGCTGAATTTATTGCAGTATATGAAACTGTGTGTGAAGGACTTTGGATTAGGAATTTTCTCATGCAGACCAAAGTATTGAGTCACATTGTGGCTGGAACACTTGTGATTTTTGTGACAATGAGGCTGCAGTTTTCTTTAGTAAGAACAGTAAAAGGTCAATTCTAAACACATTGATCTAAAGTATTACAGTGTTAGAAAAGAGTAAACATGGTGAAATAGCTGTTTTGAGTATTGACACAAATTCACAGCTAGCAGATCCTTTCACCAAGGCCTTGTCAGTAGCAGCATTCCAGAAGCATACAACAAGCATTGGAGTTTTAGCTAATCTAGATGCTTAGGTTCGGTAGAGAGTTAGTGCAGTTGGAGCAATTTAAGGTTCTTGAGTTCTTGTATTTTCAGTTGTGATATTTTGACTTTTGTTTATCACAACTTATTTGTAATGACAGTTTTTGATTATCAATAAAATTTTGAGGTATTTCCAGTTATGATTTTGCTGCAGCTTTATGTTTTGTTTTGGAAATTATCATCTTGTTTTGAATATCATACTTGCTATCAGATGGCTTAAATCATGTATAGCATGATGTTGAGGTTCAAGCAATAATTTTAAGCCATCAGTGTTCAGTAAATTTGCTTGAGTTTCTGGTTTTAGAAACATAAAGTAGGACCTAATATATGTTTACTTGTTGATACATTAACATATATTGTATCACTTCTGGTTTGACATATGTGGATTGCAGAAGCTTATGTTTGTGGTTTTGAAACTCTGCATTTTTGTTAAAATGTATACTGTTTCTTGCTCTGCATAAGTAACTGTGATCTGACCATGTTGGAATGGATTTCGATTTGAGTTTGTTATCTGGCGCGCACTTCAGTAAGTTAAGTAGGTTTTGATGTTCTCTGGTGCAAATCATCGAGCATGATATGTGTGAGTCCAAGGGGGAGATTGTAAGATCAAATATGGACATAACACATATCATCATAAAGTAATTGATGATTAGCTTAATATCAATCCTAGCTTAACATGATACAAACTAAAATCAATACTTGTAACTTAATGAAGCAGTGTATCTATTCATTAAGGTAAGTAATCCTATTCTTAGTCTGCAAGAAAGACTACAATGAAGTGGTTACATTAGAATCTAACTAGGAAACCTACACCGATATGGATAGCTTTAATGGGAAGCTCTTGAGGGTTAAGGGTTAAGTCTCCTATATATACAGATGAATTGGTCCCTGATTACTACCGACGTTTTGATATTGTTCTGTCCATTGAGAAGCAAGTTGGTAAGTAACAGAAGACTATATTCAGTGTTTGTGTTTGCAGCTGCATAAGATGGAATCCATGCCAGCGATTGCTGAAGGTAAGCCTTAATCCCTTTTATGATTGTGTGCATATGTTGTGAGCATGTATATGGTTATTTTACATAATTTTCATTTGAAAATTTGCCAAAACAATAATGAGAAAAGAAAAAGGCCAATATATATGAACATGTTAAAATCTGCGTTCTCAAGGCTGAAGCTTGGATTGTCCTTAAAACTGCTACAATGGCGCGCAACTGCCCATGTTCATGACCATTACATTGCAACTATATTCTTCATTGTACAAACCCCGATCATTATACTTCTAGTCTCCAGAGGTAAGAAAAATCAAATTATAGTTCTCATATGAAGTAAGGAAAGCCAATATATATATATATATATATATATACAGATCCAATCCAGAGCGGAGCTCCGCTTTGAAATTAACGTGTGAAGTTCGAGTTTTCAGTCACTTTTCAGTAGCATATCCACATATCAACCGTTCAGTTTTTAGGCACTACTGTATAGATCATCTCTGCAAATTTTCAGCCAAATTGATGATCATTAAGACATCTAACTCGTTTAAACCAATGGACGGACTGAATCTGTCAACCTGAACCGTACTAGCTTTAAGGCACTTATCAATGCCTTAACGATCATCATTTTGGCTGAAAATTTTCAGAGACGATCTATACACTACCTAAAGACTGAACAGTCGAGATGTGGATATGCGACCAAAAAGTGACCGAAAACTCGAACTTCACACGTTAATTTTCAAAGCGGAGCTCCGCTCTGGATAGGATCTGTATATATATATATATATATATATATATATTGATGTACTACATCTGTTTGACTCTTTCCCTTACAAGAGAAATGATGCACACTTCTTGAAATTGAATATGCAAAACAATTACACCTATAAAAGCTATCACATCCCAAAGCCAATTACATTGCTCACTTAAGCACGCAACTATGGTACGCAAGATGTAGCTTATACCAAAAGACTTCTAATAAAGTGCAGTCCGGGCCAGCCCACGACCAAGGCAACCAAGGTGGTCGCCTTGGGCGACAGTTTGAGGAATGCCTCGTATCAAATATATATGTTAAAAAGAAAGATTAAGATATTTTAAAAAAAAAAAACGTCCAGTAAAAGAAAAAGATGCAGAACTGTAGAAGCTTAGCTGAATGACGCGTACGCAAATCAGACTAGTGACTTTTATCTCATTGAGGCCTCGGTCTATCTTTGTGAGATCTCAAATTTTATTTTCGATGTTAGAAATTAAAAGTAGAAGTCACTACGAGTTCACAATATTTTTCAGTGAATTTTTCAGATTTTCGTACTATTTTTATAGAACGTTTGAAGTTTAATTAGAGGAAATTAAATGCAGACGCGGCACTTTGTGATTGGGATAGTGTGAAAACGTGTGTTGTGCGTGTAAAGAAGGATCAGTACGTGGATGATGACATCAGCTACTTTGGAGTGATTAGTTGCACAAGGTTATAGGTTTTGTCTTCGAGTGATAAGTTGCACAAGGTTATAGAACTTATAGGTGCGTTGTTCATTTGTTGACCTTGTCAACCATGTGGCTAAAATGTCATGGATGGGTGACACATGGTTTCCCTAAATATAGGATTTAGCCCATTTTATTCCACCGTACCTTTTTTTTTCAAATTAGTTTATCTCTCTAAAACTTCGGCAGATCATAAATTTTAATTCGTAACTCTGATTTTGAATCTGTGAAAAACTACAAATTCATCATGAGGTTTGATTAGATCAAACTGTTATTTCTAGAAATCCTGTATTAAGAGGCTCGGTTTATGATCGGTATTCTAGGAAGCGATTTATATTGTTGAGGTTAGTGGCTTATGTAATGTGTTACAAATTTCATATCTATTTCTAAAATTCTTGTCTCTTTTTGAAGTGAATTAAAATTTTATTTTTGAGATGGGTTTTATATATGTATATAATATCATATGGAATTGATGACTGAGATTATTCATGGAGCATAAAAACTTCTTGATTGGTTATGCTAAGTTAAGGATGCGTCACATGGTATAAGGCGGAAATTGCGAATAAGTGCCCATGGGGGTCACTAAATTAAGGATAACCAATAAGAAGGGATAATGTGATGTGATGATATTTGGGATATTGTATATCATTTGATGATACAAGTAAAACTACATAGCTTCATTGGCATACTATATAGCGTGATTTTGCTCACCCACCCATCTCTAATATTTTTGTAGAGAAGTCTAAGAGTTTGTCGAGCTGGAAAGCGATTAGACAAGTCTAGAATGAAGAGCCTAGAATGAACATTTTTCTTTGTAACACTCATACCTTGGATTCAGTGTTAGGTGCTTAAAATCCATCGACACAGGGTTTGGAGCGTGACAATCTTTTCTTTTGTATTTGTAAGTTGAACACTCTAAAATTTTCTCTTTCTTCATAATTATGAGATTAGGAAAGAAGATAATCAAAAGTTTTGCTTTTGCTTTTGCTTTTGCTTTTGCTAATTTGGGCTCAAATGGAACGTTGCTGCTAAACATGAATTTCTCCTGTCATCTAATCTCATTTGGCTCTACTTCTTTTAAAGACAAATGGTAATGTGTTTTCCTTTTATCTTTATATGCAATGGGTTGTAATACAAGGAGTTAAAATTCCTTGCATTTGATGGTGGTAACTACAGAATATTGTAAGTCCTTGCATTTGGCTCTTTGCATTTGCAAAGAATATAAGAAATCCTTATATTTAATCTATCGAAATCCAAAAAGTGATAAAGTTGTTGTATTTACTTTCATAATCGTTGCATTGAAAATCTAAATGAAAGGACTTCAAGTTAATTCCTTGCCCGACCCTTCGCTATTGACTCATTTTTCAGTGAGTCTATCACTTGGCAATTGGAGAAAACTAACAAAAATCTCTTTCTTACTCCATGATGAAGAAAACTCCAGATCACTAAATACCCCAACTTCTAGATCTATGGGTAAACTTAAACCCATCAATTTCTAGCTTTCGTCGATCGCATTGGGACTCCGCGCTTTCCACCATGGAGTCTGGTTCGCCTCCTTCGTTGCACATCAATCAGGTTTGGGCTCCTGATCCAACTCATATTACAAAACCCTAGAGATTCACAACAGTCACATCACATTCAAAAATTTGATCATGTTTTGTTTTCTTCATGCAATGATTAGAATAATTCCATATTAGTTTTGTTCGATTGGGCGTTTCTCAGTGTACAGGCTTTCTTCAAATAGGTTAAAACATGAATAGCCCTATAGATCAATTCCTTTATTGTTTAAAGGAAACAGTTTGTCTTCAGTAGGTTTCTTTCACTTTGTGTGCAATTACAGTTTTTAGCTTTGAAGAAACAAAAGCCTGTGTCACCTGCTTTGAAGTCTGGGAGAAATGAAAAGGTCGACTAAAAACAGTAGAAACTTCGCCTAGTACCAAGGCCACCTTGGACAATTATTTGCTGACACCGCCGAAGAGTTATAATGTTGTGAAGCCTTTGCTCAGCAAGATCAAGTTAGAAGCAATTTGGCATCAGAGATCTCCACTACCTTGTTAGTTTGGTAGTTTCCAAGTGACTGAATATGTAGCTTACGAATGTAGTCACTAAGTATCTTTATGGGGATCCAGATACGGAATATATGTGAAGGTTCTTGGTAGACTTCATTTACCCTAATCAAGTGGCACTAGACCATGGAGCGCATTTGCAATAAGGTTGAAATGCTCACTAAATATTGACTACTTGATTGAGAAGGGATATGTTAATGACGAACTATGCTCGCGAGTTTCCATGATAATTTTCGGATTCTATCGCGGTTCATGTTGATGACATGATCTTCATTAAAAGCCCTTAAGGAGTTAAGGGAAATAGCTGAACACTTAAAATCAGAGTTTAAGATGAACAATCTTGGGAGAACACGGTTTTTCCTCTGTTTGGAACTTGAGCACTGTGTTGGATATTTAAGCGTTTTGACAATGTCTAGCCTTCAAGCACTCCCATGGTCGTCTGTAGACTTGATCTTAAAAATGATCCTCTTTGTCCGAAAGATGATGAGAAGATGTGCTAGAGGTAGAAGTGCCCTATTTGAGTGCAATAGACGCATTATTGTATTTAGCTCTATGCACAAGACCGGATATCTCATTTGCAACGAACTTGTTAGCTAGATATAGCTCTGCGCCAACATGACGCCATTAGACTGGCATAAAGGATATCTTTCAATACTTGAGTGGTACGATTTATATGGGCTTATTTTACCCCTACAAAAAGATGATGAATTCGGACCGATCACACACTAGGAACACTGCAAACACCAGCCTGCGTCGCCTATCCCCATCTCAAAATGACATTAGCATTTTGGAAGGTTTTGTTGATGCTGTATATCTCTCTAACCCACACAAAGGTCGTTTCCAAACTGGTTATGTGTTCACCATGGGAAAGACCTCAATATCTTGGAGGTCTACAAAACATACCCTAGTCGCTACATCTTCAAACCATGCAGAGATTATTGCTCTTCACGAAGCTGTTCGTGAATGTATAAGGTTAGATCCATAATTACGCATGTTCGAAGCAATTATTGTTTGAAGTTTACCACATATGAGCCTATGAGAATTTATGAGGATTATCTGCTTGCATTGAACAAATGAAGCAAGGCTACATCAAAGGCAACGTACAGCAAGCATAATTAGCAACAACAGACTCTCCTCAATATCAAAGTGAAGCAGGTTCATTCTGAGAACAATGTGGCAGACTTATTCACTAAGTCATTGCCTAATTCCACTTTCGAGAAAACTGTTGGTAGCATCAGTTTGCAGAAGTTATCTGAACTCCTATAATCGTAGTCATCGTGGGAAGATGCAGACATCAGAGGGAGGTGTCTACATGTATGGTCTCAAAATGTGAAGGGTATGTTATACTTCTCCTTCGACTGAGGTTATTTTTGTCCCACTAGGTTTTTGTTACTTGGTAAGGTTTTTCATGAGACAACGAGAGGAGCACCACATTTGGGCGATACAATGGGAGTGTTTAAGGACGTCTAGTTTGTTTTATGGCCTAAACTCTGATTACTTGTCCGAGTTGTAATAATGTTAGTTTATCGATATCTACAAAGATATTTCAATCATTAATTGTACGATTCGGTTTCCTTGTAAAACGCAGTTTCTTTGCTTATGATCCTCTATATAAAGAGACCCTTATTATCAATAAAAGTACAACTCATTCTCTCCCAATTTTTTATTTCCTAAAGCAATTTATTTATTTTTAGATTTCGCTCATTCCTTAAAATTTAGGGTTAGGTTTTCCTCTCCAAGAGATGAATCTTAAACTCACATTCTAAAAATTCTACATGTTAAAACCTGTGAATTCAATATGTTTCTTTCTGAAATCACTTAAAAGTCAGTTGTTAAAGATCTTAGTTATTGAGATCAATGACAATCGCTGTTATTTCATAAACTACCGGTCTCTCTTTTATTCATTTGGTTATGAAGGAGGCAGAGGCACGCTAGACTTCAATGATCTTGGGTGTGGATAGAAAATGCATATTACTACTTTATTTTTTAGTTTTGTTTGGATGAGACAATTAAAATGATGGAATCTACAACTCCATCAATTAAAATTTCATTAACTGCAATTCCCATTGTTTGATTGTATCCATTTTGAATTTGGAATGGGCAATAGAAAGTTTAAAATAAATTAAAATATTAAAAAAAAAAATCTTGTTTCTGAAAAAAAAATATATAAATTAATAAACTTGTTTTAGAACTTCAATGATCTTCGATGTGGACCTAAAGTTCATACTACTACTACTTTATTCTTTAACGGTGTGTTTCGATGAAGGAAAAAAAAATGGTGAAATTAAAATCAAAATGAGGAATTTATGATTTCTAAATATGAATTATCTCATTTCGCATTCTAAACTTAGAGATTACAAATTTCTTTGTTGAAAAAAAAAATTTGAAGGAATTGATCGTTTGAATGCGTCATTTCAATTTCCATCAAAATAGGTGTCATTTCGAATTTCAAATTCCTTGCAAAAGTTTCTTCCCATCACTTTATAAGATTCCACAACTAGGTGTTTTTCATTTTTAATATTTGAATTTGTTTTGAACTTTCTTAATTTATTATACATTCCAAATTCAAAATAAATACTAGGGGTGGGCAAAAATGACCGAAAAACAGAAAAACCGGAAGGAACCGATCCGGACCGGCCGGTTCGGTTTGGGTTTAAGACTGAAAATAAGTGATTTCGGGCCGGTTCGGTCCCTATACTCCATGTGCCGGTCCTGTCCCGGTTCTTGACTTGATGTGACTGCATGGCCGGTTCGGTCCCTGTACCCAATGGCCAGTCCGGTCCCGGTTCATAACTTAAGGTGACTGCGTGGACTGAAAAAACCGAGCTTGTATACGTGTCTTCCAATTATTGGTTAGTTTCGAAGTTAGTATGGACATGACCACATGTGATTAGGAAGTAAACCTAAACTCTAAAATCCTAAATCATTCTTCTTCAGTTCCTCTTCCTCACTTCCTTAGCTGTCTGCGACTCCGCCTCTCTGGCTCCCTCCTTCTGTTCTCGCGGCTCTCTGCAAGACTGCAACTCCGTCTCTCTGGCTCTCTCCCTCACAATCGGTCTTCCTCACCTCTGCAGCTTTTCCTCTCAGCTCTCACTCTTGCCCCTCGACATCAGCAAATCCAATCTCCTCTCCAGAACCCTCAACGTCGACGTAGCTGGCCAATCCGTCATCAAGGCCCATATTTAGGACACTTTTGGCCAAGAAAGGTACTACTGCTTCTTCCCTTCTCATCAATTATTTTATGTTTTGGTGGATTTTTGGTTTTGGAGTGGATTTTCGTGTGGAAATGAGTTTGATTTGTGGGATTTGGTGAGTTTCAGGGGCAGATTTGGTGGTTTGTGGTGTTGAATTGCAGGTCAGCTTTCTGAATATTAATGGTTTCGGTTTGAAGAGCAGTAAGAAATAGGGCTGGGATTTAGAACCGAAAAATCGAAGGAACCGCACCAAAAAACTAGGTTCGGTTCGGTTCTACAACATATGACACTACATTTTTTTCGATTCGGTTCCTGGCAATGTATTCTCGGTTCGGTTCCGGTTCTTACTTTCAAAACCCCCTTAAAACCGAAATACAGATGTTAGTGTATAATTAGATAATATGACCAAGCTTATTTATGTAAAATAGACCCTTTCTCATGTGATCAGGTACCAAGTTAGTCTTCTAAATGTGATCGTAACCTTCCATTTTAATGATCTGATTTCCTATCCATTCAATCAAAACCCTACAACATTATCTCTTTGACTCTTCCCTCAACTCTCACTCTCTCTCTCTCTCGGTCTCCACTCTCCAACCTAGAAACAGAAACAGAGAAGCCGCAATTGAGCAATCCTTATCATCAAAACCCAGACGAGCGAGACGTCCTCCCTCAAAGTCTGGAACCCAGAAACATCGCGTCTTCTATTTGTGTTGGCCATCTGCGATTTGGTTGATGCAGGCATGCAGCCCCGTCTGGGATTTGGTTGATGAACCATCTTCGATTTGGTTGATGCAGCCCCGTCTGGGATTTGTTTGATGAACCATCTAGGATTTGGTTGATGTAATCTTTCATTTTTCTTGCTCTACTCTCATCAATCTCCAATTTCAATTATAATAGGATGTTTGTACATCACTCTTTGCCCATAAAATCTGACCACTCTTTCCTCTTCGTTTGAACCCAGCCCTGCAGTGAGTGCAATCCAATTTCATTCTTGATCATATTTCCAAATTTCTCCCAACCCAGTTCAAAGGTTTGCCCTTTTCCTCTATTTTTCCAAATTCTCTCGCTCATTGCAGTTTGCAGCTTTCCTCTTTTTCAATCAAAGCTTCAATTCAAATAGTTGGGAATTAACTAAATTTGCTTTCTTTATAGGCTTTACAGGTGATTGAGCAAAACCCAGAGCCCGAGAACAAGCAGAGAGACAAAAGGTTCTTGAATTTTTATGCTTTATGTGTAATGTCTTTGACTCTTTGTGGGAATTTTGTGTTTACTGTTTAAGTTGGAAAAGTTGGTGATATAGGCTGTTCTTGATTTTTTGTGTTATAGTATCAGAAATCGTAGAGTTTCGTTACTGTTATATTTTTTGTGTATACTGTTTACAATGATCAAGCTATAAGCTCTACACTTATTAATCATTCCTGGTAGATTGACTAGATTCTGTAGGTATGAAGTACTAAGCAAACTTAATATGTCCTAATTTATTATCACCACACTAGTTTGGCCATAATAAAGTAAGACATTAATTTAATAGGTCCCTATATTTGTTTACTTTGGTCACACGTACACATTACTTTGGAGTGTTAAATTAATCTATGTTGCCTATTCCAAAAAGTATAGGCTTGTTGCTGGTGAAAGTTGGTAGCATAGGCTTGAGTTGACTCACTGTATTTTCGGCTTTGAAGAAAATTGGGAACTTATGTGGGTAGGTTACGTGTGGTTTGGGGTATGAATTGTGGTCTAATTTGGTGGCTGGTTAAGTAATCTTGTGTGTAAGGTCTGAATTGTATTGTAGATTTTTGACTATTTGTATTGCATCTGTTTTGGTAATTTAGATGGGAATTGAATTGCATATGTCAGGAAATATTGAAGTTTTACATACGCTTTCTACCTTGGAGATGTACTTCCATGTTTGAAGCATCCGCTAGCTCCTCTGACCCATCCGCTTCCAATTCTGAACCATCCGCTTGCAATGAAATTGTGGTTGCATTCAACCAAGAAGAAAAAGCAGAAAAAATGATTCAATTCACTCAATAATCAAAGCTGCATAAAGGTCTAAACATTTTTGCTTCATTGAAGTTCATTTTTTTTAAAATTATCCTAATACCATTAATTGCAGATTTGTAATTTTCTATGTAGATTTAGTATTGACGGAAGGCTGAAGCCTTGTTGCATTGAGGAAGAGGAAGCTATGCTAGAAATATGTTTGCAGTTGTGCACTTTGATGAAATATTGAATTATTGATGGACTATTTCAATTTTAGGTTATTTGTTTCAGTTTGAGACTTTGAATTGCTCAGTTTCAGACTTTCAGTATTTTAGTTTGCTGCAAATTGATGCTCCTGCATTGTTCAAATTGGACAGTCTATTGTTTGTTTTTATTTGCTGCAGTTTGCTGGAAATGTGTATTATTGCAGACTTGCAACTTTGCATTGTTCTGTAATTTTGCTATTTTGCAGTTCTGCAGTTTGCAGACTTTGAGTTTGTAGTTGTAGTTGAATATGTAGATTGTAGATAATGTTGAGTTTGAATGAGTGAATAGACTGTGCAATATTGAATCATTTGAATGTATGTATGGAAATCAGGAAAAATGAAAACTGGAACTAGAAACGGCTGAAAAGCAGTGTTTCTATATGGAAAAACCGAGGAACCGAGGAACCGAGTTTGGAACCGAAAAACCGAAAAACCGATATTGGAACCGAATTGAGATTGGAACCGAAAAACCGAGGAACCGACCCGAGCATGGTCGGTTCGGTTCTATTTCGGTTCTTGATGCAAAAAACAGCAAACCCGAACCGATAAGCACTGGTCGGTTCCGGTTCCGGGTTGAGTACTTGAAACTGCAAAACCGCCCCGAGGCCAGCCCTAGTAAGAAACCCAAATCAAAGACTCAGGCAAAGAAGCCCAAAGACAGTGTTCTTGAGCAGAGTCAGTCTCTCTATTATTCTCTCTATAAAAAGACTGTGTCTTTATGTATTGATTGGGTCTATCTTTGATTTTTTTTTTTTGTATTGGGTTTCATATTGATTTGGTTTTTATCTTCAATTTTGCTGCAGAATCTCCAACTGAGTTCTTCGTTGAGAACAAGAACATTGCTGGATTTGGTAATGTATGCCTTTTTTCTTTGATTATTTATTTCCAGGATCAAATTTGAAGCTTTCTGTAAAATGTAGAGGGATCTGACTTTGGATGTTTTAGCCAGGGAAATGTCTTTATACTACTATGAGGGAACTTGTGGAGAACTCATTTGATTCGACGGAGTCCATATCGGAGCTTCCTCTGATAGAAATCACAATGTGAGTGCTAGTTATTGGATATGATAAATCACAATGTGGTTTGTAGTCTTTTTGATTTGGGTGCCCCTAATTTTTCAGTTTCGTTGCATATATATTATCAAGAAGGGGTCCTCTGTCTTGTTAGAAGAAAAGTATGCAGCATATGAATTTAACTAATCGAATTTATGTAATGGCAGACACATATTTTTATGAGTTTGATATTATAAGCATGTGGAAACGTTTTGGTGGATATTAGCAAGCACTCAGAATCTTATATAATAAAATTTGATATGGTTTTCAAATTGTCAGGTTGTTCACGTCTGTGATGGCTTGTATTATTAGTTGGGAATTCTTCAACAAGGAAATAAAGGAGACATGCACCTAGTATGAGTGAACATGCAGTAAAAGTGTGGATAACTATTTTGTTTCTACGATTGATTGCAGCAGCAAAATGCAGCAGTGCTGCCAAGATTGATTGGAATCGGAACCCGAAAAACTGGCCTGTTTTGTCCCGGTCCGAGTTTATCCTGGTCCCTATTAGCTGCAATTGCAGTCCCGGCCCGACGTAAGACTGCCGGTCCCGGTCCCTGTAATACCATTGCCGGTCCGAGTTTGGACCGGTCCCTGTTTTGTGCAAATGCAAGACCGGCCCGAAGTAAGACTGCCGGTCCCGGTCCCGGTCCCTGTAAAACTGGTGCCGGTCTGGGACCGTGCCCAGCCCTAATAAATACAACCAAACAATGGAAATTGTGTTGTAAATATTATTATCTATGTGGATGTCCATGTAAATACTCATTAGTTATGTACTTTGATGTAAACCCTACCTCTATATAAAGGAGGCTAATGAGACTGAATGAGAACACTTCTAATTCCTCCCAACTATTTTCTCTCCATCTTCTCTTTACTTTATAACAAATTGTAATTAATGACATTTTAATTGATGGAGTTGTAGATTCTATCATTTTAAAGTTTCTTAAGAATTTGTAATTTTCTCGTCCAAACACAGCGAAAGTTGTTCCAATTAAACACAACAATAGCAAAGGAGAAAGGAAATAGAGAAGGTGTTGCCTGTAAAGTGCTTCTCCGCGCTTTGGTTACTTATTCTGCAAAGTCCTCTAGTTTTGTTAGAAGATGATAACCAGGTTTTCTTCGAGCTTGGAAGTTGTAGCTATTTCAAGGTGAGAAGATTAGTCTAGGTGCTAGTGGTTCATGTTAGAGTCTGTTAATTCTCCGGCCTAGCTTAATTATTATTCAACGCGATAGTGGTTCTCTAGCTAACCTCTTGATAATCATTTTTATTTGTGTTTTTTTCTTAGCCATGCTAGATTTATGAATATATTTTGAATGTTATCCATTTGGACTAAATTTTTCAAGATATATGTCATTTTCTCAAGTAAATTAAAATAAATTACGTAGAAGTGTCCATGATAGAAGCTGGAGAGTCACTATATTATTAAAGAACAGTAAGTTAAGGCTGGAAATTCAGCTACTATATATGTTGCTCACGAGCTTTGAAAAACATCAATACCTTGGTTACAAATTTCTAATGACTTATTTGAAAATGATTTATTTATTAATACCGACAAATATGTTACAACTGATATCAGGGTCTTACCCTAAGTACAAGAACTACAATTGTCTCAATCTAGAAACTATTATTCATTATCTGAATCATTACAATCATCAATATCTACCCAGAAATTCACAAAAAGACTTTGATTGCTCATTATTTCATCAAGATTATCTGAAATTGGTCTTGGAGTTTCATATTTTAGAATCCAAGGCTTAGGGTTAGAGTTGGATTCTTCAATCTTTTCACCAGAAGTACCAGTACCATTATTCTGAACATGAGCAGAACCCATTGACAAGTGATCACTGACTGTAATGCCCATCTTGGAGTTGGAGTTGGGGGTGGTCTCTCTCTCCTTGGTTGCAGATATCACTTCATTTTCTTTTCTACTAACACTCCTCCTTGTACCATCATCTGATCTCCTTCTCTTGTACAAACGATGATAAGCCACATCTAATGGGTATGTATGCAAGCCTACCAAGTCAGGAATTGGCCCAGGAATTTCATAATTCTCAGGCAAATCATCTGCCTCTTCCACATCTTTGAAGAAATCTGCTTCCAGTTCGGTGATGTTGTCAAATGTTCTTTTCTTCCCGATACCAAGGTTTTTCTTCGTGGTACTAGTCCTTCGCTTTCGAATTACATTTTGGGGTAAATAATCAACTAGAGCCTGTACGTCTTCATTGTTATTCTTGTTGTTGTTGTTGATATTGTTCTTGCCTCGACCACGACCACGACGACCTCGGTTATTGAACATTGTTAATCTACATAATTTTGATAAAAGATGAAGGTGGTAATTTAATAACACTGCTTTGATTCAATAACTCATTTTTCTTTTATGAAAAAATAAAAAATAAAACTTTTGATTCATTGACTTCTTTTTCTTTTATGAAAAATATCACAATTCTAGTATGCAAAGAACTTGATAATATTTTTTTCGGAACAATGAACTTAGTGATAAGTTAAAGATGTGGTTATGGCTTCGCTAGGGCTTGCTTGTGGCGGTGTCAAGTTTCTGGCCTGGGTAGATGACTTCTCAGCTCTTTCCGATCAGCCTTGGAAGGATGGAGGCGGAGTTCCTCTTCATCAACGTGCTTTTGAACTTGTCGAACTATGGTTTCGACTTTTGTTCCTGGTTTTGTTGATATGCGGATCTGTTGTGGCTATGGGCTCCAATCCAGTGGTGGTGGTTACTGGTAGGTTTAGTTTTTGGGATGCCAACTAGACCCTCTCTCAAGTTTTTTAGGCGGATTCGGTATGGGGATCGGAAATGGGTACACAAGCGGGTGGTGCTAGATCTCTGGTGGAGGAGCTCGTAAAGCCTCGACTTTAGGCGGACAGGTTTAACGGTGGTTGGAGCAAATTTTATTCTATAAGCGTGTTGGTGGTTATGATGGATCTCATATGACACTTGGTTGTGATGCTGGCGGAGGTGTGACTAGCTACAATGGGCTGGTTGAGGGCGTCTTCCGTTGGACTAAGCTGGAGGTTGTGCTCGTAACGATGGCATGGTGGTCGGTGGCGCAGAGGCATGCAAGGATGCTAGGGATTCTCAGGTTTCCTACTCGGTCGATGGTTTGGGGTATTTGGGCCAATTGGGCCTCAAACTGGATGGTGAGCCTCATCCTTGGGCTTGGTCTGGGGTTATGCAAGGCTTGGACTACCTCTTTGCGAGGGGGTTGGATGGGTTGGGTCTCTATGGCCCAAAGTGCTGTTTAAAATTCTTTTTAGGTCGCAAACTGGATCATTTAATTTACTCGCTTCAGAGTTTCTAGGTTTTTGTTTGACATAATGGTGCGTGGATTTCCTAAAAGGTGGGTGTACTAGGGGTTTTCTGGGTCTTATTCTTGTTCCATAATAGGTTTAGGGTTCCCTAAGGAATGATTCTTTCTATCGACCCCATAGGGGTGTTTCGTTTTTATACTGCTTGCTGAATCTATATAATGGGCTAACCTCTTTCCATAAAAAAAAAAAAAGTGATAAGTTAAAGATAGAAAAGCAACATTATAACAATATTCAATAAAGTGGCTATGTGATTATGTTTTATATGTGAAATCTTTTTCCATTTAGGTATGAATAATGTTCTTTAGGGTTACACTAGCCCAATTTTAGTCCTTCAAATCCAAAAGATTCATTCTACGGTGGGAAAAAAAATCTAAAACTTTTCCCAGATAATAGAACCAAAATATGGAAAATACTTCAGTACATTAATGTACCGATACATCAAGTAGACTAGGTTCAATATAGATGTAGACTAGCTTGGTACAAGGGTAGACTAACTCCATGCATGTCTACCTGTGTATTGAGCTAGTCTACCTCTGTATTGAACGTAGTCTACTTGATGTATCGGTACATTAATGTACTGTAGACGATCCCCCAAAATATTATTGCTAAGTTTTTGTTGGGATTGCATTAATTTTTTTTTTCCTCAAGAAACCTTATTTCTTTCACCAAATATTAAAAAAAAAAAATACAATAACAAGACAAGATAATAGAAAGCAAACAAATCAATTAAATATATGAAAAAGATTGATCCAAAAGAAGAGAGTCAATTGATGTTCATACACAACATAAAACCTAAATCTGGTTTATGATTTTAAGATCATATTAAATTTGATGAACATAATTTCGGTATATAGTAATAGGTTGACTGCAAAATAGAGAAAAGTTAAGACAAATAGACAATATGAGAAAGTAGTTACCTTTAGCACATAGAAAACCACTGGCACCACCAAGAAAAAAAATTCTAATATTTCTAAGAGGCAATCAAGAAACCTTGGTTATGGTCTCGGTTATCTTAGATATTGAGATCTCTCTTGTCGACTTTGTTTTGAATTTGGTAATGCAACCTAATCCAGAAAATGATATCATGTTTATATTCAAAATCCTTGGAACAATTAATTACTAATTCTTCCTTGGGTGCTATAATTGGTACCTTATTTGGGATACAAATATTTAATGATTAAATATTTGGGTCCATGTTGAATTAAATCGATTAAAAAGGATAAACATTAAAGTATATATAATTATACACCAATAAGCTTAGGTGGAATATGTGGCCTAGTTTTAATTTTATTTTTTGTAGTGTTACCATCACTCGATAACAACTTAACAAGTATCAATTAGATACGAAGATTCCTTCTTTGGGCTTTGCAACTGGTGTATGAACCGAATACTGTTAGGGTTCTCATATGGGATCCAGGAGATTCTTTACGGGCCCCAGATTTCTTGACATTTTGGAATGGATTTTTTGGTTACTTAAGTAGAAGATTGATCTCTATTTGACGTATTTTTTTGCGTGGAGTAGGCACGATCGGTCACACTACTGCCGGTTACCTTGATAGAAGGTTACCCTCTATTCGACGTATATTTCTGCGTGGAAGTATGGTCGGTCATACTATTGGTACCATTTTCCATTGCCCGGATTATGTCCGGTGCTTCGTCAAATGCTTAATTGCATCCCTTAATACCTTTGTTCGGTTTTATTTCCGATGCCTTGTTGCATCTAGTATTGTTCTTGTTATTTTATATTCTGATGTAGTTTCTGCATCTATAAGTTGTAATTTTTCTTATGTTTATTATTAATAAAGTGGTTGACTATTTCTCTAAAAAAAAATTAGATATGGGTGGTCCAATAATTCTCTATACAATGGTGGGATAACAAATCATCACCTAACATGAGAATTTTTTTCCTTGCCTAAAATATATATATAGCGTCTGTGGTATTCCCCTGGCACATTACCCAATACATTGAGAAAAACAATAGAGCCATACAAAGCTAATCAATGAGTGGAAATTATTACTAGGCTTCAAATCTTTAAAGATGAAACATCAAATTAGACCTTTAATTTAATAAAGATGACAAGACCCGCCCTCGGATTTCACCCTGAAATCCGAAGTAGCTCTGCGGGGTCCACCTTAAAAGAAATTCTTCCAAAAATTTGGCAGAATTTCCCCTAAAATGGACTACCCAAAACCTGGAGATTACCCATCCTTATTCTCCTGGAGCCACCTACTTACCCCCAAATCACAACATCTTCCAATTCACATTACACAAATCTCAACTTAATAACATTAATTCCACAGGTAATCAGAGCAATTCTAATAAAAATGGTAAACAAGGAAAACCTAATTCAAAGGAAACCGCGGAAGCCATGCTATTAACTATGCCTCAACTCCATGTACGGTCGACCTTAACTAATTTCGCCTGCAAACTGGGCATTTGAAACCGAAGGGCCCAAGGGAAAAGTATTGAAAACACGTCAGTGTGAGTGGACAAAAATAAATAAATAAGATGATTTAAATGAAGCAAACTTAAATACTTTTCCCACTTATTTAAATTTATAAAACTTCGATGCATGCAAAGTTTTTAAAACTTTATTTCTTAAAATCAGGCGACTGGAAACTGTAAATCAAACCTGCTGTGTATCGTATCATCGGACTAGACCCCGCTAGCCCAAAAATAATATAAAAGTAGGGGAAGAAGATAGCCATATGAATGAGCCTCCCAGGCTAAAGTACTCCCATATACTCCCGTTATATACCCACACGCCACTAATTGTTCACGCATCGCACTTTCACGAGTGACACTGTTCATGCGACGGCCAACTCCTCCTCCGGCCACCAAATTTCAACCACATAATCATCTCAACATTCTAAGCATTTTTCATAACTGTGACCAAGTGAGAAAATACCTTGAAGTGCTCCAATTTTTCCGATGAACACAAACCCGGAAATCTCCAAACCCACCAATTTGGAAATCCTTCAAAGTCACCTTCCAAATGTGGAAATTTCATCTAGAAGTCTTGAGGGAAGATGATCAGTGACTCGAGGTGCTCCTAATGGAACAATTTCACCGCCGGAGATAGCCGAAAACTGGAGAATTTCACCGGAGAAGCAAATTGCTACAGTAACAATGATTGCATAAATTCGGGGTTTTCCAGCCAAATCACCGATATTCACTGATACCATCGTATAGAGGAGGACGAGACGGTCCAAGGACAACTGGAATCACGTCAATCGGACGCCGGACGGTGAAGAAATAGGAAAAAGAAGAAAGGTGAGCGACGCGGGGGAAGAGGGAAGCTGAGAGAAAATCTCGGGGGTAGGTTTCCCGAAATGGAAACTTACCCTGGTAACTTTCTATACCGCGAACAGTAACTTTAGTATTTAGGCTATAACATTCACATACAAACTCCGATTTTTACGGACCACATATGCACGCGCTCGGTTTAACGTCCTCTACAATTTTCATGAAGGAAATTTTCTCAAATTTTGATTCGAACAAAAAGTCAACTTTTAGGGCCACTAAAAGTACCGAAACGATAGTAAAAATGAAAATAGTTGTCGTTTACCGTCCAAATGACTAGTAAACAGATAAATTAAGATATGGGACGTTACAAAAGATGTATTACATACTAATAATATCATCTCAATTCAACCTCTCATATCGAGTCTCAAGCTCCAAAATGTCTGACTATAGATGCGTGTGTAAAATTAATGACTATAATTTTATGTTTTGTTTTTCAGTCAGTTTGACCACAATTTAATACTAATTTTGAGCAACAACCTTTTAAGTAAGCAAGTAGAATTAGGAGAATTTTAGGTTGGAAAAAAAGAGGTGCTTTTTTTTTTTTATGGGCTGGTGCGGTTCCCCTCAAACCTTGATTAATGAAATTGCAGAATACAAGGGGGGGGGGACATAAAGCCTGAGCCCAAAATTACAATAAACTAAGAGAACATCCTACAATAGTACTCTAACAAGCACCAATTAGCAAAGAGTGTACGAATGACTACTCTATTTGCTTTAACATAACAGTGGCATACCAGAAAGACAACTCTATCACGAAGAAGCTTCATTGCAAATAGCACAGCTTTCCCACTATGTTGCCGCACGGTCAACTTTCGCCGGAATCAGGCCAACTTTTGCCAGATTTTGGTCACCGGCTGCCGCCCACCGAAAAGTTTTTTTCCCCTAGTAGATATCTATTGCCCCTAATAGATGGGCAGTAGAGGTCTATTACCGCCCAATAGGACTTTCAATTTCCAGAATGGGAACTAATCTTCCTAAATTTAGACAAATAAAACTTTGATTACAGAAAAAAAAAAGAGGAGATGACATCAATTCAAAACTTCCATTACCCCCAAATAACTATATATTGCCCTCCAATAGAGGGGTAATAAATCTCTATTGCCCCCCAATAGAACTGCAAGCATCGATGTTTTTTTTTTTTGAAAAGGGGTTTGGAACCCAGTCAAGCTGGGAGACTCAGCCCCACGCCTATATTATTATTTATTATAGAATGTCGCATCGGGGGAGACGTAATACCTGAACCTCGAGCGCTCATAGAAGCTTTGCAAAAATCCTCATAGAGGACATCCTGTAAGTAACCAGGAGCCTCACCTAAAGAAAGGTCAACGACATGACCTAGACTAGCAAAGTGGGCTAATCTATCTGCCACACTATTTGCTTCTCTAAAAATATGCCGAATTACAATCGTTTCAAACGAACCAATATAATCCTTACAATCATCAATAATTCGACTAACCTCTGAGTTGTCCTCCCCTTGATAGTTCAACGCATTAATTAGGATAGACGAGTCACTTTCAACTTCGATTTCTCTCCATCCTTGGTGTATTGCCAGTAGCAAGGCCGCTTTGCAGGCCTCAGCCTCTCACTGGAGTGCAGAACCCACAGAGGAAAGCGACCTGGACCACATAGCATGAACTGTGCCGTGCTGGAGAGAGAGTGTGTGTCGTGCTGTAGGGAGAGATGGAGAGTGGCATAAAAACTAATTTATTAATTAGGTTAAGGTTAGAATTGTCATTTTACTTCAAATTGGGTTAGTGGGAATAAAAATTTGTTGCTGGGGTAAGTGAGATAATTTTAGCTGATTTTGGTGCTTTGAGTCAAGGACCCAAAATTAAAATTGAAATAATTTTCAACATGAGCCCATACCTGGGCCCAGGCCCAAAAACCTTCTAGTCCCAGTCGACAAAGCCGACCGCTTGTAGCACAGTGTTGCCATCGCACGGGCAGAGTCTCCGCAGTCGCACCATCAGCGGCTAACCCGCCACTCCGAGCAAATGCCGGCAGTCTCGACATCCCTCCATCTTCCCCGACATGCCAGCAAGCGTCACTGCCTCCTCCAACCACCCCGCAGTACTAAGAAAAGGAATAAAAAAAAGAGAAAAAGGTTAATTTGAAAAATCCAAAATAGGCGCTATAAATATTCATGGTTGCCTAGTACCATTTGGTCTAGTGACATAATTCTTCCATTTGTAAGCAAAAAGTTGTGAGTTCGACTCACAAAAGACTAGTTGTTGTAATTCTCAGGTATTGATATAATAAAAAAACAGAACATTCATGGTTGAACATTCATTTATTGTATGCATTCCTCCTAATTCATGATATCCATTTCAAAAGCTTGATGCAAAAGTATAAAGAAATTGAACAAAAAGATTGAAGATGAAGTATCTGAGATGGTGAAAGATGCATATCTCAAATCACTGCTTTTTTTGAGATTTCAAGCTTGACCCAAACAAGTAATATCTCAAATTTATAACACATAATTGAACCAAACAAGTAATATATTCCTCGACGAGGTTTCATATTTTGAAAACCGTTTCATGTCTTGATGTATGAGTAAGTTGGCAAAGGAATTCATTGTGATTGTAAGTACGTTAAAGTTTTTGACATCGCATGTTAGCTAAGAAATAACAACATGCTCTTCCTCACCATAAACTTTTAGTTTGGAAATTTTCAGGTGCTCACGTTGTCTGTATGACTGTATAAGGTTTAATTACGAATTAATGAAATTACTTAGATGATGTATCTTTTTAATTGCCATAATTAAAGAATTCCCATAATTTAATTGCCGTCGATGAAGCTGATGGCTAGGATTCAATTTTACAAAGCGACAACCCGACCCGCGTATAAAGTTGGTTTGGACAGCAAGGACCCCAATTTGGAAAACCCGCGATGCTTTCTTTCCAACAGAGACGCAAACCCTCTCTTAAACCCCTCGCTTTCTCTCTCCATCGCTTCCCAACTTCTTAGCCTTTCTTTGCCGCCTCTCTCTCTCTCTCTCTCTCTCTCTCTACTCTCTTCCCCCACTCGCCGCCATGGCCTCAGCTCAAACCTTAGAGGTACCTCTCTCTCTCTTCCCTTTCTCCATGTTTGAGTTTTCGTTCACTATTGGTGATAGTGTGTTACTGCGCTGAGCTTAATTTGTTTGTTTTGGGAGCAATTAGAGGTTTGATTGTGTTGTTTTATGATGGCAGGTTGCTACGGAGTCGGTGACGGCAGTTACGTTCAGCTTCTTTACAGATGAAGAGGCGCGAAATCAGAGCGTTGCGAAGATTACGAAGCCGGATTTGGTTGACGAATTAGGAACGCCGGTGCAGGGTGGGCTTTACGATCCCGCAATGGGCCCTCTCGACGACAGAGGCAACGCACCGTAATGTCACCACTCTCCCTTTTAGCCCCTAATCTTTTGCATTCTAAGCTCTCTCTCTCTCTCTCAAAATTCGTTTTTGATTGTTTTAAACTTGTTATTTATGCAGTTGCAAAACATGTGGTCAGAGTGCGTTTAATTGCCGGGGTCATTTTGGCCATATTGACATCGATTTGCCCGTTTATAATCCCTTGTTGTTCAATGTTCTTTACAAACTTCTACAAAGAACCTGCTTATCCTGTCACCATTTTCGAACAAGCCGAGAGCTGGTAAGTGAAGTTTGGTGCAGTAAAATTAGTGCTTTAAGGGCTTAATTTTTTGCTTTTAAGAAGTTTATGTCTTGACCCTATCTCATCGACGCTCTAATTTCCGTGCTCTTATCTTTTTTTGGGTAATTTAAGGTTGAAAAATGTGTTTCCCAATTGGAACTCGTGATGAAAGGTGATGTTGTTGCGGCAAAAAGATTAGACTCTGACTCACCTGGTGAATACTCATATCTTGGAGAGGACGGGGAAGGAAATGATATTGAGAGAGACAGGCATTCGAAGCCGGAAAGATGGACATCTCTTCAGTTCACAGAGGCAATGTCCATTTTGGATCGTTCTCTGGAGAAACAACAAAAGTGCAAGAATTGTAAATTTAAGAATCCTAAAATCACTAAACCTACTTTTGGTTGGTTTCAGATGGTATGATCTTCATCCTTGATATTTACCAACACCCATGTTCAGTGCTTAATGCTTCTTCCGATTCCTCTTTTGTAAATCATTTTGTCACTTTAAATTAGCAAATCTTGTTGACATGGTTTTTGAGCCTTTTGACATGACTTTGAAGGTTGTTTTAGACACCTAGCAGCCACTTTACAGTTGAACTACTATCATGCGACTGTTTTCTTGGCTCATTAGCCTTTGCACATTTGGCACAGATGGGGTGGGTTTAGTGTAGAGGTCATAGGTTCAAATCTTCATGTGAAGAAAAAGAAGAAAGTAACAATCTAAAGATAGATAGACACAGAAAAAAAATTCCAGTTTTTTACCATTTTGTTCTTAATGGCTCTTAGATTATTTTGTTATTATTCCTCTTACCTTTATATCTCAATTTATCCTTCCTCTATTTCAAGGCATAAAAAAAAAAAAAAAAATTCTCTATGGGTTTTTATATAGCAGAAGCAACAGACACATCAGGATTCTGATGTTCTTGGTTTTTTTTGTCTGATAGTAATTGTTAGTTTGCTTTTTGTGTCGTTAATAAAAAGCTGGTGCTTTTCAAAAAAAAGAAAAAAAAGAAAGAAAGAAAGAAAAGTTGTTAGTTGCAGTTCCACTAGGTATGAAGATAGGAATATCTACTGTTTATGTTTATGTATAAGTACTGTTTTTAATCTTTAAACCCCATAGATTAGTCTACATCCTATATTTTTGTTTGCATTGCTGGGTTCAGCCTTGTAAGTACTGGATTTATATTTAGATATTCTTTTTTATTGGTTGATGGTTGTAGAGTGGTGCTGGCAATGCTAGAGAAAATGTGATCAGAGGATGCAAGCTGGTAGGACCTTTAACTGTTCAAGAAGAGGGTGAATCTTGTGGTGATGATGTTGATGCAGGCATATCTGATATATCTTGTGCATCCTCTCTTGTGACTCAAGATACTGCAACGAAGAAGAGTAAAGGACAAGAGACCGTAGTGCCCAGTGAGTTCTTTAAGCAGAAAAAAGCCTTCTCGGGAGATCTTTTACCAACCCAGGTATGCTCCTTGCAAGTATGGGCATGTTACTGTGATAAGTGAATGATATTATTGTTGACTTTGGTCTATGCATGTGGAGGACCTTCAAAAATATGCCTCTTACTATTGGGAAGTGCTTTATAATGTTCTCTTTTCTTTCAGGTTAAAGAAATAATGAGGCTTTTGTGGACAAATGAGGCTCAACTCTGCTCTTTTCTTAGTGATATCCAATGCCAAGGAGTTGAAAGAAAAGAAGGTCACTCTATGTTTTTCTTAGAGACTGTTCTTGTACCACCAATCAAATTTCGTCCTCCAGCCCATAGTGGTGATTCTGTACGTATATTTTACTCCAAGGACCCTTCTCTCTCTCTCTTCTCTCTCCCCCCCCCCCCTCTTCTCTACTTTTATACACAAACATCTGTTATGTTTATAATATTGGATTGTGGACCCTTGTGTAAGGTCCTTTGGTAATGGGGACAGTCAAGAGGGAGAAAATCCAGACCCCTGTCTCTGTCTTTGTATATATCTATCTGAAGTGGCAGTTTTGCTGGTTAGTGTTCATAAATAGACATGTTAATCTCAAGTTCAACACTTGTCTGCTCCTGGGAGCCACTTTTTTAAAATGCTGACCTTATTCCCAAGTTCGTTCTTCGCTGAGTTTTTTGTTTCCGTTACCAATGCATATTTTCCTTGTGTAAGTTGAGGACACCATATTGAATTGTAGAATAGGATTATGGAGCCTTTCTCAGACAATATTACTACAATACCTTATCTCATTGTTCTTTAGATAAACATTTGTATCTGTTTAACATGTTGATATGTGTTTCACACCCATGTAGTGGTTGTATTTAAATACAATGGAAATATAAAATATGACAAGTACGGAAGAATTGGAGGTTTTGGGAGGACTTCTGGATCTCTGAGGAACCCTTGAAAACTCAATTAACCATGAGTTATAAATTGCCGATTCGGCTGAGATTTTGGAACTCCATGTTGAGTGGGAGTTGGGTTTAAAATGTATCTGAATGACTTTGAGGTGGAGGAGTTATCTTTACTGTTCTTTCCCTTGTAATTGATACTTTATATTTCTTTCCGATGATGTTACTTGTCCAAGGTTTGATCCAAGGGACTGTTCACCAGGTCCAAGTTACCGCTTGGATTGCGGCTTATGCAAAGAGCAAGACACCAGTTCCATGTTTATTCCCAAACTCGTATATTATGTGCATGTGGCCAGAGAAAATGTAAAAGGTCTTTAGTTCATTGTTTAGTTATAGCCTTCAATCTCAGAGATGCAGGGATGGTTTGGGAGTTCCCAGAGGGGTGTTTCGCACTGTTGAGTACTAGGCTCCTTAGGGGGTTTTAGTTGGAGCAAATGACCATCTTTCTTTGGAGAGGTGCAGGGTCTTGCCTGTTATTTTGGTCATTTGAATGAAAAAAAAGGAGTTATTGTGAGATGTATTTGTTTACTGGTGTTCTGTTTCTGTTGCTTTTGGGGGTGTTCATTGTTGGTCTTTCTTCCATTTGTTAGGTTGGAAAGCTTCTATTATTTTGGGAAATTTCTGCACTTAGTTGTTGTGTTCTCTATGTTTTTTCTTCTATTTGAGTGAACTTTTAGTGTGCTGCTTGTTTAGTTGTATTTTTTGTTTTGTTTTGTTTTTTTGTGTTGCGTTTTAATTGACGTTTCTCTCATAAAATTGCCACACGTTAAGCTCCTACTAGGCTACCAGTAAGCTAAGAATGCAAGTAGTGTATAAATGCCTTTTACTTGGTGTTAATCGAGTTCCTTTAAGGGGGTTCCATCATGTTTGAGTTGTTCTAGAAATTTATATCTTTTGTTCATACCTAAAGAGGGTATGGAATAATTTTTGATTCCACCTTGTCTAATTCTATACCTTGGGTTATGTTCTTAGGTGATGGAGCATCCTCAGACTGTTTCATTAAGTAAGGTGGTTCTGACAAATACTTACTTGAAAGACGCTCTTGGTAAGAACAAACACTCACAGACAATTCTGCGTTGGAGGCAACTGCAAGATTGTATAAATCTAATGTTCGATAGCAAAACTGTTGCGGGTGAGTGAATGTGCATATCAAATAATTTTATCTATGATAGATCAGGATTGGCTTTTAAAATTGCAATTGTACCAAATTTTCTTGAATATAAACCCTGATTAGTTGTAAACAACTTAAAAACAGCCTAAAATGTGTCTTGAGTGTCCTTAGAAGTGTTGGAAAGTCAAAGCCATTGACTCAGCCTCGAATGTGGAGGATCAAAAGTGAGAATCAGATCCTCTAGTTGCTGAGCCAATTTAAGTACCAGACCAGAGGGTGTGTTGGGACGTCAGAGCTTGTCGAATATTCAACACTTAACCAATCCGAAGTGTCAGTGCTTCAGCGGTTGTGTTGTCCATGTTCAAAGTAGCTGGTGGGTGTAAAATACTCTTTGTCCAAAATAATGTGGACAGGTGCACACACTGGTGGTGCTATGATCAGAAGTCAGAACCATTCGTTTTCTAAATCATGCTTTAATGAGTAACCATGCAAAAAACTCAACTGAATCGGAAGCCAACTTTAACACTTAACAATCTCATTATAAACCGTCCATTTGTTTAATATGGTTTGGTGACCAAATGATTTCCAACTTGATTGATTTCTGCAGACAATCTTTTAAGTGTCTTGAAAATGGAGCTCTGATTATGACACTAATTATGTAAGGAAAAAGATAAAAGCTTATAAATGGGTGTCCAAATTAATTTGGATGCTAGCCCCTGGTGGATTTTGTTAAACATGACTTTATCTCCAGGATTTTTTATTATTTTTTTAATTTTTAATTTTATTTTATTTTTATACTCGGAAATAGAATCAGTGCATGATTATTTTTTATCTCCTATATGTAGTAGTAAAGCTGTGATTTTGTGTACTTGATTTTAGGTCAAGGTAAATCAGATGCTTCTGGAATATGTCAGTTGCTGGAGAAAAAGGAAGGCATGTTCCGTCAGAAAATGATGGGAAAGAGGGTTAATAATGCGTGCCGGTCTGTTATATCCCCAGATCCCTATTTAGCTGTTAATGAGATTGGAATTCCTCCGATCTTTGCATTGACATTAACATATCCTGAGGTATGGTTGACTTTGGACTTGGTGGCTTCAAATTAGGATCAATGTTATCAGTTACTTTACTTTTTCTTCACTTAAATCATAACAAAAATTGTAAATCTTTCCCTTTATTTCCTTCTGTTGTTACTTCTGGTTTAAAATTCTGTAGTCTCCATTTTCCCTCCCCTGCCCATACCTTCTCAGATTTTCTTTCATTTATGTTTACTACCACCAAAAAATTTATCCAATGGCCCCACTTTTTCTATTCATCATCCAACAACAAAGTCTATGCTTAATCCTTTCCCTGCTTCCTTTCCATTTCTGCAGCCATATTTTTGTGCCTGAAGGTAGTATCTTTTTTATGTGTGCATACATATTTTAAAATTATCTCTGACAATAAATGCATAATAAAACAAACATGTATAGTATTTTGAGTAATTTCATTCTTTTTGATTCATTTGAAGGGTGAGAATCGTGTGTGGGGGTCTCTGGTAATCATATATTTCCTCTTTTATTTACTTCTATTTTTATTCTTTGTATATCATAATGCAGAGAGTTACTCCGTGGAATGTTTTCAAGTTGAGGAATGCTATTGTCAATGGTTCTGAAATCCATCCTGGAGCTACGCACTATATTGATAAAACATCTATTAAGTTGCCTCAAAAGCGGAGGGAGCGCTTGTTATTGTCAAGAAAGTTACCTTCTTCAAAAGGGGCAGGGACACAACATGGGAAGGGATCTGACTATGAAAACAAAATTGTACTCCGTCACTTGCAAGATGGGGACATTGTTCTTGTTAATCGCCAGGTATGATGCGATCGACTTTATGTGTATAATTTCTTATTCATATTTTGTGACAAGATTTCAAAGTTAGTGATCTGTTTAACCATACTAGTGGATAACTTTTCTTGTTAAAGTTAGTGCTCTATTTACCATACTATTGGATAATTGGTCTAGGAAGTTTTCCTTCCACATACTAGTAAGAAAGGAAGTCATCCGTTTGAAATGTGAAGATAATTTTATTCTAACCTGTAGTTTAATAATCTAAACCACTCATTCTGTAGTTACATATACACATGAATCCTACAAAAAATTAGCCAAATCAGAAAACGTGTAACCATTTGATTAGCACCATGTAAATTTTGCTCAACTTTTACTTTGACTAGCTTATTAAATAATTGTTTTTTCTTTTCAAAAAATTGTTTAATGTGAATTCCGGATTGTAGTTGGACTTGTCCTTCGTTATGTGCTTGACTGCTTAATTTGATTGGTGTTTTAATTCCACAGCCTACACTTCACAAACCCCTTACAATGGCACAAATAGTCTAAACAGCATCGATGTTCTGCTTCAATTAATTTTTACATTAATTTTTTTTTCTTTTTGAATTTATTTATTTTGGATTGTCATTTAAGTAAATATTAGGTCTGTGCTTGATTGCTAATTCGTTTGATGTTCCCATTTCACAGCCTACACTTCACAAACCCAGTATAATGGCTCATATAGTTCGTGTATTGAAGGGGGAGAAAACATTACGCATGCACTATGCAAATTGCAGGTTGTATTTCACACATATAAATTCTAATATATGTTTAATTATGATCAATTGATATTTAGGTGTTGAACTTCATCGTGCAATCACATGACACTTGTTGATTTTATGAACTCTTGTGATTTCAGTACATACAATGCTGATTTTGATGGTGATGAAATGAATGTTCATTTCCCACAAGATGAAATTTCTCGCGCTGAAGCTTACAATATGGTGAACGCAAATAATCAATACGTAAAGCCCACTAGTGGTGATCCCATTCGAGCCTTGATTCAGGTTACTGGCAATTATTGGACTAGTTTATGTGTCACACTGAGGATATTTTAAGTTCTTAGGATATTCTGCTACTGCTGCTTCTAACTACATCGACTTTGGAAAATTTCAGGACCATGTTATAAGTGCTGTCCTCCTCACAAAAAAGGACACCTTTCTCCGCTCAGATGAATTTAATCAGCTTCTTTATAGTTCTTCTGTTTCCGCATGTGGTTCAGACTCTTTCTCTGGCAAGCCAGGTCAAAAGGTTCTAACGTCTAACTCTGAAGACGCAATGCAGCCCCTTCTTCCTGCAATTTGGAAACCAGTGCGTCTGTGGACTGGAAAGCAGGTTAGTATGAGCTGGCTCAGCAAAATTTTCTTTGCAGTGCACACTTGGAGTTAAACTATTTTTTGCTACTGAAAATCTGCACGACTTTCTGGTTGTTTGAAAGCATAGCTGTGTCAAAAAACAAAATGTTTGTGGGCTTTTATACACATACTTGATGGAGTCCTGTTCACCTACGCAGTTGATTCGTTATACAGTTGTGCTCAACTGCAATTGAATTTAGATCTAATGGTGGAGAATGATGAAGCAACAAAAATAATTCCACCTGCCTTATCATTCTCCATCATTAATTTTAAATCCAATGGCAGTTGAGCACAACTGAGTAAGGAATTAATTGAGGAGCTTTCCTTTTTGTTTTTTTTATTTGTTATTATTTTCTTTTGTTTTTTCCTTTTCAATTGAATGGTTGATGAATAGTAATATGATGTTCCTAATCTTTTATATATAAAACGCTAGTTCTTTCATCTCTCTAGGTCATCACTACGTTGCTAAACCATATTACAAGTGGTTCTCCACCACTTACTGTTGAAAAGGAAGCAAAACTCCCAGCTGGGTTTTTCAACTGTAAGAATCTTGAAGAAGAAGAGAAATCTGATAAAGGTCGACAAAAGAAAGAGAAGAAGCCAAGAAAAGAAGAGGCTGGTAAAGATGATTCAAAGGAAAAAGAGGATCCAGATGAGAGCAAGCTGTTAATCTATAGAAACAACTTGGTCCGTGGCGTGATTGACAAGAACCAGTTTGGTGATTATGGTTTGGTCCATAACGTGCAGGAACTCTATGGTTCGGAAGCTGCAGGAAAATTGCTTTCTGTTTTTAGTCGTTTATATACTGTTTATTTACAGGTTAGTTGAGTTCAATATTGAAACTGTTATTCTTAAGTTTATTTCCTCTTTAGCCTTTTTTCAGTATCTTTTGTGAACTTGCATTTCAGATGCATGGGTTCACTTGTGGAGTTGACGATCTTTTGCTAATACAAAGCAAAGACAAAAAAATGAAGGAACAACTTGAAAGTTGTGAAGAGCTTGGTGAAAAAGTTTTCCGTGAGTTTATTGGGGTTGGACAAGATGAAAAAAAAGGTATTGGTCTATGAAGCTATTTTTTCTTTTTGATAGAAGTTTGTTCCTCATAAACATAGTTACAAAGAGTTTTGATCTTTCCAAAAAGCTGGGTAAAATTTATAATGTTCTTGTTTTACTTTGGAAATCTGTTTATAATGCATCACGTCTTGATTAAAATTGCAGATCCGGTGATACTGCAGTCGGATATTGAAGAATTTTTACGCAGTAATGGAGAATCTGTGACGGAAATGTTGGACAGGAAAATGACAAGTGAACTTAATAAGAAAATCTCCAAATCTGATGTCTTCAAACAATTGTTTCAGAAAGGGTTATCAAAGCCATCTGTTAAGAATTATATGTATCTTATGACAAGCTCTGGGGCTAAAGGAGGTGTGGTAAGTTTTTGGCGTGTGCATACTTGTTCATTCTTACCAGTTTTGTGCAACATGATAGGACTTTATATATTGCCAAGAGG